>VXBU01019338.1:0-88617 GCA_013400315.1 Bombycilla garrulus
TAACATCCCAACCCCCCACACGCATTCAGGTGTTTCACATTAGAACTTATTTTGTCTCCCCTTCCTGGGTTTGTGAGGGCAGTTTTTAACAATAGGAGAAAGGTAGTTTAAGGCTCTGAACAGAGACAGAGTTTTTTAAAGTACATTATTTACTACTGTAAGTGGGTGAGGGGAAAATACCACTTTATTTCTGTGTGTAACTGAATAATTTCTGTTTTTCTTCACTCCAGGCACAGACTGGCACACACCTTGCTCCCTGACAATGTGTGGGGAGTTATCTGCTTTTCTATCCAGCTTGCATTTACATTTATTTCAACTTGCTCCCCTTTATTAAGTTTGCATGTTTTCTTCTTTTTTGTTTACTAACTTTGCAGTAAGAAATGGTGATAATCCTGCTGATTCGTGTGCCACTGTGTGTGTTGTTATTTAATGTCTGCTGGGCAAGGGAGCTGTGGTACAAGCAGGGAGGTGTTGACACAACAAATACTGAGAGCTGCCAGCCCATGTGGAGAAACATTCTTCATTGTGGGAATCATAAATTTTGGGAATCATAAATTGTGCTTTAAGATAAAATCCATAGAGCAGAAGTTAAACTCTTCTATCAGGGAGCACAAAGCCACTGTGCTGTGAAAATTAATGACGTGTGTTTGATCAGTGGCAGGCAGTTGAGGAGTGGCAGCATTTCCCACATCTTCACCTATTTGCTTGGTTCATAACATCTTCTATCAGCCTATGTGGGTTTTATATATTTTTAGAGCAATGAGATAAAATATACACAGTATAGATATTTCACAAACAGAACAACTCTCGGATACCTAAGAAAGATGTTTCTCTAAAGGTCAACAAAGATTTTCTCAATGGCTATGGCACCTTTCACCAAAAAGCTGTAACATCCTTTGAACATAGGCACTCTTCAGCCAAGAACTGTTTTTTATACTCTCATAGGGTTTTTTTATCACTGTTTTGTATGACACCACAGCAAATGTTATTGTACTTCGTAAAATAAGGAATTTATCATAGGAAAAAACTGATGTGGACCTACCACTAAGCAAACTGCATTGGGTAGAATTCTGCATATTTATACCAGGCTTGAATTATTTGTTAGAAAAGTCTCTCACAAAACAGATGTTGCAACTAACACAGGTACAGCTTAAGGTCTTTAAATCCTGTGATGTAGATACAACAAAGTAATTAAGAATGTGTAGGGTTTGCCATTTACAATCCTATATCCACAAAATATCTTGACTCCTTTAAAGGCTGGATGTTCAGGGGCCCAGTTAACTGAGTGCTGATCATGACTCACCACCTCCTCACCCCTCTCCTGAGATGAGGAAGTGGTTTACCCCAATTTTATAGCTCAAGCTTCATATCCCAAACCATTTAAAGACTTAACCAACAAGCTGGATTCTTGCCTAACAGCTACAGAGAGGCTGTGGTAAGTACAAAACTCATCCTAAAGCTCTGAACTACCGGTTTACACAATGCTGAACCTTGCTAGAGAAAACAACCAGGTTCTAATTTCTGTAAAAATTAAGAATAAATATTATATGTTTATGGGAAAACAATGAAGCCAGTATGACTTCATTGGCATAAAAAAGAGGACCACTGTGCATGGTGTGGTCTTAACATCAACCCAAATTTAGGGAAAAGTAGACACAACAGATTCAAGTATCAGTGGTGTTTGCAGAGGCAGTGGATGTGTGCTGGCATTCCAATGTCAGAGTTAATGACAGCCTGCTAGAAACTCTATCCATGTTTTCTTAAAATCTTTTCCAAAAAAATGGTAATGTTGTAAGACAGTTCTGGGCCAGTTTTCATGAGGCCTCCCACATAAAGAACCTCTCATTTATTTTATATTTGGACTAGAAATATGCATAAATTACAGTATCCAGTCTTTATTTGAAGACTAAAGTGATGAGGAGTCAAGGTATATTTTTCTCAGGAATCATAATTTTAATCTAAATTAGTCTAGTTTTCAGCTACCAGATCTAATTTTTCTTTTATTCCTCACAGATTAAGGAGCTACATGCTAATAAAATAATTAACATAGCATTTTTATTTTGTATGTGATTGTACATTAAGATTAAGCCATTTTTTAACATGCTTTGAGATGAGCTGAACATTTTGTGGTCACTATTTATTAAGACTAATGTGCTATAACTCACATGGACATCTCACAGCAGTAAAAGTTGAATCTTCATCACTTCTCCTCATGTAACCACTGCACATACATTTTCTTCTTGCAGTTATCTCCCACTAACAGTTACTGGTTTCTGAGGAAACAGGTTGTATGTTTAGCTGATGAGGGCCTGGAAAGATTTTATAGGGAATAGGCCAAAAATCACATGGGCTTTTCCTTACACAGTAAAAATCTTCAGAAAGAAATGCCAGAGTGTGCAAAGTTACATTCACATAATTACAATAAACAAACAAACAAACTGATGAATATCTGATGTGAAATGTTTTACTAATTCAAAGGTTCTCATTTGTTTTGATAACGTTAGGTGGACAGGGACTGTCCAGGAGGGGTTCACTGGATCAGCAGTGGTGTTATGCAAACATGGCTGAACAACTTTAGCACTGGCTTTCTCTTGGGACCACAAAATATAAAAACTCTTAATCTGTGCTTTAGTACCAGAATCACTCAGTCTTTGACATCAGACAGAAAGCAATGGAGGACCTCAAATTAAAAACCTTAGAGAGTGACTTTAATATGCCAAATTGTATTTCTTTTTCAGGCTGGCAGATACTACATAACACACTAATGGGTGGAATGACATCCTTTAATTTTAGTTCTGGGTTAATAAATAGTATATGAATAGTTTATGTTTCTGAAATTACTACAAAATTATAGAAATCTACAATATTAAAAACATTATATAGCTCACTTTCATCTCTATGGCTACATCCCAGACATTTTTGTATTAATACAGCAGTGACAACTATTAACTCCATCCCACTGTCTAGTACAGCACATTTGTTTATTTTTTCTTAGTATGTTCTTGCTTAGTTTGTAAGTGGCTATAAAATTGATGCTTGTACACAGCTTAGCAAGTCAATAATCAAATGCAGAATCTTTCATCTGCATTCCACATTCAGCTTTACCACTTTTTGCTTTTTTTGATTTAAAGTGTTTGTGTGTCTGTTAACCTCAAAGAATATGCTCACAGGATTCTCCACAGCAGAGGTACACAGATTAAGTCCCTATTTTTGCTCAAGTAACGATAAATCTAAGTCACAAAAACTTGGTGTGCTATCTCGAAGATACATATCAGGTTCTGTCAACATCCAGCACAAACTTCTGTTGTGTGCAAGAGTTACAGGTGACCTCTGTCAGGCAATTCTGCATTAGGTGGCAGCTCTAGAAATGAGGCTTTGGCTTTTGGGAGGATGGCTCCTACTCTCCACAGTCAAAAAACCAAGATAAGTACTTCTTATTACCAAAAATTTAGAAAACCCTTCTCTCTGCAAACAAAAAACAAAAAGCATATTGCAGAAATAGTCTGTCATCCATTTGACAGCTTCAGCTCCATGCAGAGGTGCTATAGCTCAGTCTCTCTGAAAACAGCAAGAAAAGCAGCAGCACAGCACATCCCCATGCTGTGTGCAGCCTGTCAGCAAATGGCGAGTACCTAATTCCTGAGCCTCCACAGGGGAAACAAAGCTCCAACAAATGAAAAATGAGGCAAGCTCTGTGGAGTGCTTAACTTGAACTTTCCAGTAAATTTCATAAATGGCCCTGGCCAAGTAAGAAGATTACATTGAACTGAGATTAATTTTACAATAAAAATTGAATGAGAGGTGCATATTCACTCTTTGGAAAGCTGATTTGCTGATATGGTGTAATATATAGACAATATAGTCTAGATTTCTTAATACCTTCTAAAACACTATGAGGATAGCATGAAGTGTAAAAGACATTATTAAATAATATCATATATTTATCTGATCTTCACGTTAATTCAGGTGCGAAAGAGATGCATTTTCATGATTTAGAATCAAATAGATAGACCTCCTAAAAGAAATAACAGAAGAAGCCATATTATCTTCGTTAAGTGCTTATTTTGACAACTAACTGGAATTGCCTAACTCCATTTGAGAATTATTTAAAAGCTAAAGTTATTATGATTAAATTTAATATTTTAATTTAATTTCTCATGTAAGATTAAAAAGTAAACCTCAGGCAACTGGTAATTTTTTGCTTCCATTTCCAGACTGGGTAACAGTTCTGAGACACTCTTCTTGTAGCCACGTTCTACTTGATGCTGTGCATAGAAAGGACAAGACGACCTCTCCACTTTTTCTTACCATTAGAGCACCAAAGGAGGCAAAGTCAGGCTCTACAGAAAAACAGCCCATCATGAAGGGCATAATGAGACAATATCAACCATCACAACAAGCCACAAGTATCCACCACAATTGTCATTTATCACAATAATTTCTGGGACAAATATTATGATAAACAAGCTTTTTAAAGATTTTAAAATTGCCTGAGGCAACCTGAGAACACTTTCAGGTGCAAGGTGAAGAACAGGAGAGGGAGCAACAGTTCCTTCTCAGAGCACTGGAAGACAAAAACTTTGATGTGTGGAGGAAAGGGAGCTAAGAAACATCTGGAGAAAAGAGATGATTAACACAGGCAAAGCTGCAGTCTGTGTATCTGCCCCCTGAAGGGGAATAAGCATTGTTGTCTTTACTAGCAAAAAATAAGAAAACTTAAACAAAAATTCCAGTTACCTAATGGATCCTATACAACCACTGAATGATGTATGTGGATAGGAGAGGACTTGCACAAAGCATCAGCACATTCAGATCCAGTGTGGATGCAAGAATCTATTTTTGAAGCCAGGCTGATAGGGAGGATGGGTGTGACTTCAAAAAAAAAATAAAAAAAAGTAAATGTCTTGGAAGAATGATTAAAAGTTTTATTTTGGACTTAACAGATATGAAACATCTGGACATCAGTGCTATTACATCAGGACTACAGTTTGGTCAGAAATAGTCTGCTTCAGCACAGAAGGATAAAACCTTTAAATTACTAGTATATGAAGGAAGCAGCTGGATGTGTTTTAGTGCAAGACTACTGAAAAATAAATAGTGAGAGAAGAAAGAGAAAAGCAAGAGTGGGGACAAGAATTGTGACATAAGATAAAAGCGACCTACGGCTGTATAATATACAGGTGGCATTGTACAGCCTCTGGCCCTGTTCTACCAGTGCTTCCACAATTCAGGAGCTGTAAAGCTTCCACTGCCTACCTAATGCAACTTGTACATCACATCTGCTCTTACCTTTGGAAGAGGTGTGGGAGAGATCAGTGCTGCCAGGGCAGAGCAGAGGCTGCTGAGTTACAGGGTCACCTTTGGTAGGGCACCAAGCACCTGTGCTCCTCCTATGACTTTCTGTCTGTGCAGCTCTAACTCCCATCTCTGCTTTTTCACTGCTGTTCTTCAGACAAAAGCTTTTCAATGAAACTTCATTAACAAAGATTGCTTGGTGGATCCATAAATGCCTCTCACCAAACAAAATGAAATACTACTTGGTTTGAACTAATTGGTAGTTCTTGATATACCTTTTTCTGTTTATCCTGTCATAGACATGCAGGATCTATACCAATTCAAAATCAAGTCTCCTGTTGAATTCTGCCAACACTTTTCAACACTATCAAATGTTACTGACAGCTGGAATGTACAGGGGTCTCAACACTGGGGACAGGATCCTAAACAGCATCTTGCTCTGTCCCTTTGCCCATACATTTCTTAGGATCAAGGCTTAATTAATCTGTAACCTGTACAGTGAGCTTTTGGTAGAAAATGTATTTTGCAGGTCTGTATCACTAAACCTTTGCACTAACAGTAAAGCAGGAAGTGAGGGATGCATCATGGCCATAAACATCTTGAGCATCTCCATGGACATCCACAGTACTGCTGGTCACTCACCTATCAGTACTCATTTTTCAAACTCAACACATGGGATAGAAGTAGAACTTTTTCCTATCTTGTCTCTTTCACATTCCTAATTCCTATCTTTCATTTTCAGGATGCTATTTTTTGCTAATACTGCTCTTTCTAGAAAATCCTCTACATGCAATTATGCCATCTCTCCATAACTGCTGTCAAATCATGTTAACTCGTTACTGCAGGAGAAATTTGAAGTGACCAGGTGTCTCGGGTTGAAGACAGGTATCTGCTAGGGAAGGCAGAACCCTCCCTCAGGACACCCCCCCCCTCTTTCCTCCGAATTACTGAAATTAAGCGGCCTTCAGGCAAGATATGGGGAGGGATAACAGTCCTTTACTAATGAGTATAACAAGATACAAATTAACAATAACTATGGTACTAACAACAGCACCTACTACAGATAAAAAGAAACAGAAAAAAGGTCAGGGACACCCCCACCCCGCGGCAGAGCCGGCAAGAGGGATGGGGAAGGCCTTGCTTCACAAACCCCGTAGGCAGTCTGTAGTTGTAGATGGCTCCAGACGGGCTGCTCTGAGGAGAACGGAAGAAGCTGCAAGGTGGAACGCAGGAGTCCTGGTGCAGGGATGGATCAGATGGGTCCCAGCGGGGCAAGCAGAAGCAGCAGCAGCAGGCAAAAGAACCCGGCCTGTCCTCTTCCAAGCAAAACCCGGCACTGAACTGTGTCCTCTCTAGTCTCCCTTCCTGGCCCGGCAAGCCTTTGTCTTGCAAATACACTTAAGCATCGGCCATCAGGTTCCCCCGCAACAAATGGGACAAAAAATTCCATAACTAAAGAGGATGAAAAAAGAAGAAGAAGAAAAAACTAACACCCCAACCCCCCACACCAGGTGCTTGCTGGGGCAGAGATGAACATGGAGTCATAACAGTTTCTCACCACACATAAGTGCCAATTCATTTAATATTAAAAACAGAAGACAAGGCCAGAAAAACTTTCTAGAATTGAAACCATTTTGAAAAGTAGAAGTAGTTAAGGCCTGTAATTTTCAGCCAGTTGAAAAGGAGTACTCTGAAGTGGAGATTACCCATCATCTGCAGCTGCAACTAAGACCCTTGTATTTTCCATTTATTTTATCAGAAAATTTAGAAAACCCTTCTCTCTGTATACATATTTCTCCCATCAAATTTATTTAAATTGATGGGACTGATGTAGCAAGAACAGTGCAAGGGTAAGAAAGATGCGTATCAATTTAGTTTGATGCTGTCATACAGTTCTGACTTTAAATTCTAAAGAGAGCTCATTTTATAATTGTGGTATGTTTTAGTAAAACAAACTTATATATCCAGTTGGGTCTTAAAAACCCACAGGGACTGCACAATCCTCCTTTGAGGATAGGAAGAGAAGGAAATAATCCCTTGTCTTGATTCAGCAGCTGTGCTCCCATCCCTGTAGTGTGTGATGCTGCTGCCTTCCCCTGGCTGCCAGGGCTCACCAGGGCTCAGCCTTTCCTGCAGAGCTGCTCTCCAGCAGTTTCTCCCTTTCCCTCTCCCTTCTGGGCCAGCAGAAGTAGCCAGTACTGCTGTCCATAAATTGGAAATTACTACTCTTAAAACCCAGTGTTACTAAAGATAGAATAATTTTGCTGTTTGATTAAGGTTTAAACTGACTTTTTTTCCCCCCCTTTCAAATAACATTTATAGCTTTAGTGCCCCAGAACAAGAACTGGTCCTTTGCATATCAAGTAATACCAAAACTGTGGGAAACCCTTCTGAACAGTTAGTAACATCAGTACTTCCAGTAAATTAAGCTAGCTACAAAGTAAAGGCATAAAGATTTTTTCTTTTTTCCTGAGAAGCCTAATATAGACTATGGGAAATATTGTGGGGAAAAAAGTAATCAGCTAGGAAATTTTCACTGTTTAGTTGATGTCTTGACAGGTTTAATACATTGAAACAATAATCTGTAAAAAGAGCTGGAAGATGAGGCTGGGAAATAAAATACCACTTCTTAGATGGGCTAACTATTTCTGGATCAATGTTTGCATTGCCCTACTTGCCAAAGAGGCTTCTCCATGCAAGTTATCCCAAGAACAGTCAAGCTGCTGTCAGACCAGGCCTATATTTAACCTAAGACACCTTGGATAGCAGCTAAAGGAAGAGTAAAATAAATTGGGAAATAGCTGTTGAGATGGGAAAACTGCAGTACTTCTGTCTGCAGAACATGAACCTGCCTTGGCTTTCGGTGTGTAACCTTACATTGGACAAAGGAAAACCGCCTCCTTCCAGCTCTTCCTGCTCTCAGGCAAGAAGGCAGGGTGGGTGGTTGCTGTCCCACATTCTCCCACAGGCTTATCTACTTCTGTCTCTTATGGGGGTTTAGCAACCCTGATCCTAAAGGGAGGGGCAAGAGGGGAAATGGCACAGAGACAGACAAGACCAAGCCCACAGTACACATGCTGATTTATCCCAACATACTGCTTCCAGCTTGAGCTGCTCAGTGCTCTCCCTATGGGAAATATCACAGGACTTAGGAATTCCTCCCCTTTGTGACGGGTGGGTGGGAGAGGGGCTTTCATGTCTACTGTTATGCCTTTTAGGGTAGTTTGGGTTTTTGAGTTTGTGTCTTGCATCATTGTGCTCTTTTCTTTTTTCCCTCTTTGAACCAGCTTTCCAGAAGCTGCTGCCAAACTAGATCCAGAACCATCAGGAACTTCAATCTAGTGCCCTGAAAGTACAGGGTGTGTCTTAACTATTCTCATTCTGCTTAGTTCTGCTTACAGCCCAAGACATAACTGGTCCCCAGAACACAGGAAAGGAAGAGACCCAGGACCTGCTCCTCCCTCTGCCCACAAAAGCGACTTCATACATGATCAATACAGGCACATTTCAGTACCAGGAGACAAGGACACAGTATTCCTCTCGAGGGATCAGTCATTCCTTGAGCCATTTGCTGTCAGTCACAGGCAGCAGAGGATGGAATGCTCTCCATCTGCTGTACAAACAGGCACCAACGTTCAGAGCAAGCATGGCCTGTGCAGCTGCACTGGGCTGGGGTGACCACTCTCAGGGCAACCTGAGACTAATAGTCACCCCAGCCTACACTCACCTGAGGAAAGCTCCTCAAAACACAAGGCAGTGGAGAGATGCACGCTGGGAACTCCGAGTGTAAGTTCCCACAGGGGCACAGGAAGAGCTCACATAGCACAGATGCTTTCCAGTTCAAGCAATCAAGAGACCAGGAAAGGAAAGTAGGAGAAAGAGCAAGCACTGAAAAGGCTCACCTATCAGCAGATTATACCTCCTAATTGAATCTCAGCATTTCCAGAATCCATTTCAGCAAGGCTTTTCATTTTTCTCCATTCCACCAGCAGCTTTAGCTATCACAAGGTTTTGGCTTGGGGGAGGCATGTTCATACTCAAACCATGGCATTCTCTCATGTCAGGGAGGCCCTTGTTTCCTGCCTCTGCAGAATACAGGCTGCTCAGAGCATGGGAACTGACCCAACTCACGTGAAGACAGGGGGGCCAGGGCTCAGAAACTCCACAGATGATAGACCTACCTCCAGCAGGGGCCAGAAAAGAGGGCACACGAGTGTCACAGGCACCTGGAATTTCCCCAGTCCCTGCCCTTATGCACCCACCTTCCCATCAGAGGAGAGCTCAGTAAGGGAAAAGGAGATAGAAGAAAATAAAACACACAGTTGAGGGAAGAGAAGGAAGAATCTGAACAATTCAATAATGCAAGCAGTCTGCATATGGAAATTTGAGTATCTGATTAAGTTTGGCAGTGGGCATGGGAACTTCACACATGATTGGAATTAATTCTTGTGCACCTTCCTAGAGAGAACACAAAGCACTGTAACTAATGTAACATGTCAGATGGGATGCTAAAATGTTCCCTAAACAAGAGATTTTGGTAGAAAGCCAACATCTAACAAAAATAACAACAAAAATAATGCACAAGTTCAGTAGCAGCTATCAGTGCCTTAGATGACTGTTCCATCCATGAATGGTTTTTTTGCTGCTCTTCTTAATACAGAAGGACATGAAACTCATCCAAAACAGTAACTGGTAGCGTTACCAAAACCAGTTGAACTTGCCATGCTAAAAAAGTACTTATTTTAAAAGCTAAGACTTCAAATTGGTACAATGACTTTTCATTATACCTTAAAGGTACACAAAGCAGCACAGTACTACAATGACTACACACATAGAGATTGATTTTAGTGAGCTTTTCCCTTAATCCAAAATTCTTGAAAAGGAGGAATCCTTAAGATCTTGCACCACCCCTCTACTCATTCTACTCTTAGATACGTATGTTTGCAGGATAGTAATAGTCATGCAAAATGTGACTTTTCAATTTATTCTTGTAATTTACTATCTTTACCTTTTAAGCCAGATTGCTCTTCTAATATGCTAAAAGCTGCCCTTGGCAGGAAAAAGTGTCACCCAAAAGGGTTTAATTCACTTTTCAGGCAAACCAAAACCTTTAGTTTGTCTGAAAGGCAACCTTTCTGTGCTGAAAATGACAGCCAGAACAACCAAAATCACATCACCACAGGTACTTGCTTTTCCTTCCTTTTTGAACAGGCAACCAACTTATTCACCCACTGCAACAGTTACACTATCAAATCTAAAAGCTCCTCAAAATTTCCAAGTCAATGAAAGCCAGATTCTAGAGGGAGACAACATGGGTAAAAAAGTATCAATACACATGATATTTTAATACAAAATATTAGCTTTTTTCTTTTTTTTTACACAAGTCAGTTTTTTTTAAAATATAGAACCTTAAAAAAGAACAAATTGCTATCCACACACTATAAACACTTGTTTGTGCTCAGTTTGATCAAGTTATCAGAACAATTTAACCAGTCCATAGTTTAAACACTGCCTCGAAGTTGGATGCAAACTATGCCGCACTGCGCGCTACCATGATTGTATGTACAGCGTGAAGCGCCTTCAGTCGGGTTTAATACGTAATAAAAACTGTTCAGTTATCAGGTTCTTTGTGCAAGGATTTCACATTCTACTCATGCTCATGACAGGTCTGTATTACATTTCAGCGGCACTGGTCTGAGCAAGCACAGGTAATTCTGTGAATGTTCACCGAAGAATGTCCATTACATGTTCTGGAAGTACGAGTTCTTCAGCTGGATAGAAGAAAACTTGTTAGTTTAGGGGAAGTAACTAGCCTGATTAGCCAGAATTTAACAATTTCTAAGCACTGAAAGGAATTTTGATTTCTCAAAGTTGAATAAAAGCAATTAACTATCACATTTTCATAAAGATTACCTATGTAGCAGGTACATCTCAGGAATAATTGTAATTGCCCGGTTTTTGAACGCATAGAAAGGAAAAAATTTCCCTCAAAGTTGGAGGTCATAAAAGGTCTTGTTTTAGTAGTAAATCATCCACAAGTTGCAGGTTGTTAGCCAAGTAGATTTAGGATGATTTACTTGCATTACAGTAATTTACACAATTGAGCTTTAGGCATACAGTACAAAACTATGAACAAAAAGGTGAAGCAAACTTTTTTATTTATATTCAGGTAAAAACATTAACCTGATGAAGTAAATTATTGCAGATTTGAGAAATCAGCACATAAAACAGTTGGACAGAGCATTGCTTACAGGTGCTTTATCTGTGTCAAAAGACAAAGGCTGAACTGCTTGATCCAAGCTAGCACTGGGGGGAAAGAAAAAAAGAAAAAAAGAGGAGAAAAAAAATTACAAAATTAGCCAGGAACTTAGATCAAGAACAGGAAAATGGTTTACTCAAACAGAGAATGAAATGACTAATTTGTCTTGTAAAAAACTTTACATCAATTCAAAATGCTCTGGGCCTTCCACAATACACACTGGCCAGCCCAAGCTGTCAGACTTCAACTACATGAAAGAATTAATTCTTCCTTGCCTCCAGTACGAGGCTTTTGCTGCCTGAATCACTGTGTAAACAGCTCTGGAGCGCTCTGGTAACGACTGTCGCCATTATATCCTACCACTACAGTATAACTATGCTATAAGAAAGGTTCTACCTAGTTACAAAGGCTGAATTATATTGACAATATATATTTGATTTCAGTAAAATTTAAATTATCTTAATCAGAGAAAGAGGCATGGAGCAGTTAAATGCCCATGCTAACCAAAAAATAACAATTGTTGAATGTTGCACACAAAAAGAACCATGTGAATTGCACATCAGACAATACATGAGGATGGGTAAAATTAGAGGCAGGTGAGGGTACACAGAACTAGCCTACTAAACTAGATCCATCAAATACATGGTGTATTTTAATTTCTGTACTTATGTACAAAAGTTGTCTTTGGAGAAAAAACTTCAGACTTAGCTAGATGGATACACACAGCCCAGTATTAAACTGCACAGCGACATTTATTGTTCCAGCCTGGAAAAACATCCCTTTTTAAATTTCACACAGCAAAGCAAGTTAAAAACTTCACTCATCAAATAAATGATAACTTAAACAAGAACTTGCTAAAGAAACCTTGTCACAACAACTTTTAGGGCCTGATCACTTTAAGTCCATAGGGGCTTTTAATGAATATCAACCAAGTGTCTTTGTTTATAATCTGCAAGCCGTTTTTCTACAACAAGAAGGCGTAACACGTTTCCTTGACTCAGGTGATATATTTAGAAAAGAATCATGAGTTTCTCTTTTGCTGTAACAGGCAGACATTGCATTTTTCATTGTGATCAGGAAAGATGGAATGACTGCTGCCCTTCTCTTGCAGCTATCAAGAGTTTTTCACGCATTATCTCAATAGTTGAATAGTCCGGCAATTTGAGATAGTTCACACAAGTCATTACTGAGGGTAAGAAATCATCAGGGTTCTCTGTGGACTCAAATGTCTTCCGTACAATCGTCAAGGGAGGATTCAAACTTCGAAAACCTAGTAATGAGAAAAGACACTCAGAATAAGGCTGCTGCTCCTGAACACCCACAGCTGACTGCAGACATGCCCAGTGACAGAAGCACACATCGCACAAATGACTTCCTGGGCACCTTCACAAGTTCAGAACACATCTTTATAAAGCTGCACACCAAGCTAAAAATACCTGAAATCCTGCTTGCAGATTCATGTTCCAAGATGAATTTAAAATAAAGGATGAATCGCCTTTTAATTTTGTTCGGTACATGTAAGAATTCTATTCCAATGATAACGTTTTTAACTTTGTTGGCTTCACAAACATTTTAAGATTCTCAGGAATCATCTATGACTCTAGCACCTGATTAATCTTACTCCAGCTATCGTTTCTATACTCCTAACACTCAACCGTGTCTGCATCATGTCTCTATCACAGAGCTCCCAAAATATACTTAGAAAAAAGAAAAATCAAGTCTTTCTCCCAAATCCCAAAGAATGTAAATATTGGAACAGATGTATGAATTCTGTTTTGACCTGCAAAGCATGCAGCTGAGAATGCAGTAAAAGGTGTATTCTACAATAGTCTCTAGCAAAGACAGCCAACTTCTCTGTTTACTGCACTTTTACCTAAATGCTAGAATTCAAAAGGGGGAGAAATTAAGTAAGATTAATACTGTCCTAAGTACTGTCTCCTTTCTAGAAAGGAGACTATTGTTTTCAAGTTACAATACATCATTTTGTTGCCATGACTTAATGCACTTCTACATTAAGAATTAAAATTGCATTACATTAAAAATACAGTATTAGGAGCTTTCAGTGTTATTGACATTTTGAACCCTCTTTTGCCCTCTGACAAATTTTCTGGCAACAATTTAAACCTGGAGAGCCAACTGTAGGAAGTGTCATGAGATTAACACAAAGGATATGAGAATTATACCTGAAGACTGCCCAGCCAATTCTAAAATTAGAAATTTGAAACTAGTATGAACCTCTCAAATACGCAAGTGTCATGGTTTGACACTGGCCAAGGGCCAGTGCACTCATGAAAATATATTTTTAATTTTTAGGGTGTAGTTTAAGAATGGGGTTTTTTGACAATAAGTTAAAGAATTTCTTCCTATATTGAAGTAATCATCTTATTCAGAAATACATCAGTAACAGTGATTTCATGCACAGCAATACGCAGTAAGGAAAACCTACCTCCTACAGGCAGTCTGGGGCTGCCTGTCACAAACTGAAGAAACAGTCTTTGCTGCTCACTATCAAAACTACTGAGAATTTCAAAGAGATACTTCACTGCTCGACTGGAGAGGGAAAAGAACCAAGATAATATTATTTTGCTTGTAGTTAAAATGACCACATCAGATTCATATTTAGTGCAGTATGAACATTTTCAAATAAATGTCATAATTCATTTAGCTTGAATAACAACGTATGAAGATTATTTCAACAAAGCTTTTTCTACTGTTCTGGCTTTTTGTTTGTTTAACAAGACCAACATGATATTACCTGTCGTGTGTATAACCGTGATCAGGCCTGCAACATTCCATTAAAGTCTTGGCATCCCAAGTGTCTGTCTTGCTGCCACACAAGAGCTGCTCCAACTGTAAAATTACACAGCAAGGAGTAAATGCTCCCCTTTGCCTTGCAAGGCATCAGGAACACAAGAATATCACAAAGGCTTGGTTGGCTAACACACCGTTCCAAAGTGTGCTTAGTTTGTTCTTAAAGTCAAAGGTCTGTGTTTATAAAGGTATACAAACCCCTCAAAGTACAGTCTTCAATCACTCCCTTGAAGAAGAATAAAACATTCTCTCTTCTAGTCCAGAGAACCATAACTGTGACTCAGTTGAGTCCCCTTAAGAATGCTGAGCATTTTACAAGGAAATTGATATGGTGGTGGTAAGAATAAAGCAAGACCAACTATCCTTATTCTTTCCCATTCATCTGAATCTCTTCTTACTGTCTGAAACTTTGCTAAGTAGCTGGCTACCTGTTTTATAGCTTTAATAGAAGACCTAGGTAGCATTCCACATCTATCTACAGCTATTCAGAGGTACTGCAGTAAAGGAATTAAAGCACCCATACTCCATAGAGAAATTAAGCATGATACATAAATTAAAGCACTTCTCAGAAAAGCTGGATACACACAAATTAAAGAAAATTAGTTGTTCATAATAAAAGCATTAAATAAGTGACTACTGACCAGAGAAATCTTTAAGACTTAAGTGTGGAATTCCAGGGACACTCAGTTTTACTAAGCTGCATCAGAAATGCAATATCAGACTGTCACAAATGCCCTGCACCCAAGGTTAGGACTGCCCATACATGCAGATAAAGGTTATAAAAGCAGCAGCAAAAACACTTTTACCAACCTCCTCAGGATAGAAGTACTGAAGATGACTAAGGGGGAATACCGACTCAAATCCATCTCTGAAGGAGTCAAACTGTCTGGCAACACCTTCATTTAGTGCCCAGAATATAACCAACTGCAGGGAAAGAAAAAAATGAAAAAAACAGTTTGAACAAAGGAAGCATGCAGTGAACACTACTGTACAAAAGAGTACAACTGCAGAAGCCAAACTCCAGCAGCCCAGCCATATGCTCACTGGAGTTACCACAGGGCGCACATTGATTCATGGAGCTGCTCTACAGCACTGCTTCATTCTGCCTCAATTCATAATTTAGATTACCCTTAACATGAACATTTTGCAGAATTTAAACAACTTATTTGCCCTTGTTTTTAACAAAACAATCAGAACTCAGTTCGTTAAACTGAACCTATTTAACAGAATAATTTAAAGCAAATCTGAACATTAGAAGCCTTATCTAGGTGTTCTCTCTCTACACCACTTAAAATGCAGCACCTGAAGCAGAAATCCACAGGGAATCATTGGCAGCATTATAATTTCTCCCATGGAAATATATGGGTCCCTATTCTAATATTAAATTTTAAAAAGTAACCCTAGCCTTTTTGACACATTAAGTAGCTTAATATTATAAGAATGCGTAGGAATAAAAGAGGAATAAAAGCAGTAACTTCATTTCAAATTACTGGAATATGGTTAACAATCTTAATGCAAATGACAGTAAGACACTAATCTACAGTTTTTGAAGGTAACTTGTCTGTTTTGTTTGGGTTTTGTACCTGTAGTTACCCCCTGAACATTAAATTAACTTCAAAGTGGACAGCACATATTGAAACAACAATCAGTGGGGGGGGGGGAGGAAGGGCATATCACACAAATGAGACCAGAGTTCTTTTAAATAAATCTCCTGCAGACAGTATTTCTCCACTAAATTAAGCTATTTAACATGGCAGACTGCAGGCCAAGTTCAGATTCTTTTGTCAGTCAGTGCTGTTGATGATTGCACTTGTCTTGGATATCCTCAACTCCAGCAGGAAACGAGAGCTGGTTGTAAAAGATGTGTTGTCAACACAGAACTACTAGCTTAAAATGTGTTAAAAGCTCTGGCCTGTGGTGCTGATTATGGATGCATCTGAACAGAATTAAAAGTTCACAGGTCCAGCTGGAGTCCTGAAGCAAGGAGTCCCTGTGCCAGTAACTGAAGAGTTACTGTTCCAGAAAGCTCTCAAGATACAAAAGCTCATTAGGATCTGCTGATAAGTTCTCAGACAGAAAGTCAGGCATTGAATTTCATGTGAGATACACTGCACTGCTTTCACAGACCAGTTTTAATATTGAAGAGGAAGGCAGCAAACACCAGCAGCACAAAAAACTCTCCTACAACACAGAATAATCTATGGCTATTCTAACAGCAGACTTACTTACCTACAACTGTCATTACTTTTTATGATCAAGAGCATGGGGCATAATTAAGCTGCACTGTATTCTTGCAGATTCAAAGACAAGATCAAATTGCTATACAAAAATCTACACTACTGAAACTTTTTGTTCACAAACTCAGAAAAACCAAGGTGGCCTCTTTATAATACAGAGGAGAAGAGGGGGAAAAGAAGACAAAAAAAGGATGGAGAATAAAGTCTTTCGCTATACTGGTAACTGAAGCAGTTCTACTTTCTGACAAGACAGCTCCTGCGGGAACTGTCTTTGGGGGAAAACAGGGAGGTAGAGGGAAGAGTGACACGATGGCAGGAGAGGAATGAAAAGCAACAGTAGGATATTCCATTTTTATACACTACTTTTCCTGTTTATACCCACACAAGATTTTAATGAAAATGACATGTTCAAGAGCAGGGCAGCTGACCCACGGAGTACTGTACAGGCCAGCTGACCAAATAAATATATTGCTTCTAAAATGCAATTCTTCATACTTATGATGGAGGGCACACCAATTTTCCCTCTGAAATCTTTTCTAGTTCTTTCACATCAAGTCTATAAAGCTATAAAGACAAAGACGGGAAAAACTGCACAGAGGTCCTTTAAGAAAATCATTCTACAAGTTTTTAGGAGAGCAAGTTTTCTGTTGTCCTCTCCCTTCCCTTTACAATGCCAGAAGCCTGCAACAGGGCACCTACAGGACATCTGAGCCATCCTAAGGCTCTCTCAGTGTATCGATATGATACAAGTTACTTAGGGAAGAAAAACAAAAGACTGCAAACCATGGAAATCAGACTGGAATGCTTGAATGCAATAGTACTCAGAAAATAGAGACTGCAAATTCTGTTTCTAATGAACTGTGGAAGTTTGTATTGCTTCTCTGTTAGGTCCACTAAGAGCTTTAAATCCAAACATATTTAATTCTAAGTGATTCTTAACTAGCAGAATTTACTTTTAACAAACACATGAGAGGTGGATAGGTAACAGTTAGGAACTGTAAGGTGAACAGAAACTGCTCAATATTCACATGTAAGGATTATGGAACAGTTTCACAAAATTTCTCAGCTAATAGGCAGGAATTTACATGACCCTTATTGAATTGTTTCCACCAAAACATCAGATGTGTTTCTTATCAGCACTTCAAAACTTAAGAGTCCTCAGTGTGAAACTGTCAGTACCCTAACTTGTCTATTTAGTACCTGAAATACAGTGATCCTCCATCCCACTCAACTTCATGTGATAATATTGCATTCTTCCTGTCTCTCCTCATCTCTTTCCCAGGCTGTTTTTAACCAATTCCCCTTATCACTTCCTTAGACAGAAACAGCTTCCTACCTTTGCTCTGCAGTATCAACCTTCTGGTTTTCTATGTCCCTTTTGACACAGGAATGAATCAATATACAGGCATACTGTCCATTTCTTCTGGCAATGTTTTGTTATTATCTTTTCCTTATTTATTCTTTTTGGGGTTTGGGGTTTTATCACACATGTTTGGGGTTCCTTGGTTGACTGGTTCAGTTTTCCTTGGGTTTTTTGTTGGTCTGGTTTTGTCTTTTCTGACAAAAAAACTAATGCTTTAATTTTGACTCACAACTGCTGAAGTTAAGTCTGAGACCAAAAGAATTACCCTACTATTACAGCAGTTCAAAGGCCACTGGGGCCACTGGGTACCAGCTGCTAGATCACTATTGCTAAATAATTTGCTAAAACACTATTCTGAAAAAATTTATTATCATAATCACTTACAATTAATCAAATTACACTTTTCTTCCAAAAAGCCAAACTTCTGATGACTTCATTTCATATAAACCAGACTTTTTGTACTACACAATTTTCAAGTCAGGTGCAATTAGATTCTAACAGTTTTACTGTAGCAATAAACTAGTACAGAAGAGAAGTCATAAGTAGGAAAATTACAGTCATGCCTAGGTCATGAGAATGAATTGAAATACATATGGAAACAAACTACCTGGGAACAAGAAAAAGAATTTTAGTCATAGGTTTAGTTTCACTTACTCTGAGATACTCCTCTAAATTGTGGATAGTGACCGGTGTATCCTTTCCCCCTTTTTTCAGCTCTATATTGGGAAACCCAGGAAGTGTGAAGTCTAACCCTAGATCTTCCACTGAGCAGCCATTCATAGTCAGAGCCTCCAATGCATACTGTAGACTTTCTTTGGTCTAAAAAAATTGGAAGTGAGAACAATTAATTCACATAAACTTATCCCAAAGTCATGACTTCTAAAGCACTTTTGACTAATCAAACATTTCTCTAAGAGTATGACCACTAAAATGGTTACAGCTCTCCTTGCTTTCCTTCTGGAGTTTTCATACGTAACAGTAAGCCAAGAGAAACCAGATAAACAAGCCTAATGGATAAACTGGAAAGATCACAGGAGTACACTTTTTTCATAGCAGTTTTGGAATTATATAACATGCCAGAAGACAAACTATGTAGCAAATACTACTGCAAGAAAAGGAAATATTAAATATGATATGGCTCAGAGGCTGTTTTTTCCTTAGAACAGTTAAGGCATTCATATTTGGCATGCATACTGACATTTTTCAGCAGTCATCCACCAGGTTTCAGGTTTCTCAAATTCTTGGGAAATTAAAAGCCGTGACCAAGGAGAGAGAGTGAGACAGTGAGGTAAAGAGGAACAAAGATCCACAAGCTTGCAGTACTTTCACTAGTAACAAAGCAGACGTATTAAGAGTATAAATTAGGTTATTACTTCCTGCTATCTATTAACATTGGATGCTAGAAAAAGCATGTGTGCCCAAGACCTTTTATCACTAGTGCCACAGAACTGTGGTATTTTCAGCTAAGAGTAGATACCCTTGAAAAATTAAAGTATGTCTGAAAGAACCTGTATGCTCATGCATGATGACAGTTCACATCAGTTCTGCATACAGCTCTTCAGAGAAAAGAAAAAAACCTAAAAAGCACTTCCACGAAAATTTGGCATTTTGATTAAAGCAACTAGTAAAAACGCCAAACTTTTGACTGTTCAAGAAGCAAGAATAGATTTCTTTTTCTTCTGATATTTAAGTTGGTTAGTCTTTTTAAAGTGAACCAGAAGAGAAGTTAGGCAAACATGTGGCAGTTTTAGACATTTCTAGACTGTGTTTAGTCACACAGAAGAATCCCATAATGAAGTTCTCATGCCAGACTGTACAGAAAGACTGATAATTATGAGCTGCTGATCTAATAACATTAAAACTACTTTGTGTGAGAACAAACTATGTAACACGATTGGACTCAGTTTCAAGCCCTATGATACATTCTGAATTACTGCTATTTCATAAAATCCAAATGACGCACTCTTCCATTCTTAGGGTTACTTTCCCACCTGAGTTTTATCCTGTTCAAGTCTTTTCTTTTGTCTTACAATATCTTCAAGGTGATATATTGATTTGGCTACTACTGGATCAATACTGAACAAGTCATGCGATGTCAAGGAAGTTTCCTGTCGTAGCATCCATTTATAAAAAGGAAGTCCAAGAGGAAGGTCCACCTGGAAACCAAAGCACTGAAATGTTTAGTATTGAACTGTCTTCCAAAATACATCTTTTACTACTTCATCTCTTGACCAGATCTACAATACGATCTCCTAGTTCTGGCACACACCAAACCACCATGTCCTAGTGTTTTTGCTTCAGAAATTTACAGTCAGGAAAACCCAAGTGACTGCCTAGTGCATATACACTAAATCAATCAGCAACTGGAGTAACAATGAGCCCAAAACATTCTTGAGAGAACACTGGAAAGAGATTACAACACATGGCAGATAATGGCTTTTCTTTTCTACTCTATGGCCTCAAAAGCCATTGTAAAGGTTTTCAACATGCATTACCCTATTCCCCCACACAAGTTCAGTTGTGTGCTCATCCTCCTCCCTGCCCTGCCGCAGAGTGCCCTTAGCTCTAGAGCTGAAAGTAATACCATTTAACTCTTAAAGCTTTTACCCCTCAACAGTCAGAGCTAGCATTTTTATGTGACCCCTTCAGAACAGACTTTCTATTTTTCTCACCAGTCTGAAGTCCATGATTGCCTTGGCCATCAGTTTTCCCAGAAAACGGAACTTCATTTTAACTTTTGCAATGTGAGCTGGCTTAGCTGTTCTACCAAAAGGAAGTGCAAAAAGGCCTTGAAGGTTATGAATGTACTTGGTACCTTCCTGGGTTCCTGTTGAGGAAGGAAGAAGGAAAAAAGAGAGTTTAGTATTTATTCTGCTAGTTTCTTTCAAGATGCAAATGGCCTTCAGATAACCATGACCTAAGTTTCCTATTAAGATAAAAACAAAACCAACCAGACACACACAAAAATCCCCAACAAAGATCCACACACTATCATCAGGGCACATTATCTGACCACAAACTGAGGTGCTCTTTGCATAACTGAAGTCAACTTAGAGACTCAATTCAATATTGATCAATATTTATAGACTGGGTAGTGGAGCAATTACCTTTTGGATTGGCTAAAGTCACTTCTTCTCCCCTCCAAAGGCCTAAGTCTGCTCTCTGTAGTTCCTGAGATACAAGTGCATAGAACTCTAGTGTAGGGCCAAGGCCTGTGCCAACCTTCATGGGACAGAGGGTGAGAGGAGAGGAGGAGGAATGAGATAGGTAAGTCCATAAGGACAGTTTGAACATAAAAATCTTTATTTAGTCTATTATACATTATTTGCTATTAAAAAAGACTACATGGCAAAAAGCATCTAGGGAACCTAACTACAGGAACATTTACAACGTGACAGAGGCAGCCTTGAAAGACCACATACCAGAGGAAGTAACAGTGGAGTAAAAGTATTAACCACCTCATGACCATATTATAGAAGAAACACACACAGTTGTTTGCTTAAGAGTTAGAAAAAAATGAGCTGTGCTGACTATAATTAATTATGAAATTTAGATCAGGAAGACCTTCTCCTAGCAACTAAAGTCCCAACCAAGCAGATTAGGGATAATTAAAGGATAAAATTCTTTAGCACCAGCAACATGAAAGACAAAGGGTCTGACTAAGCCATTTTAGAAAAGCCGTAGCTATTTTGTATTCCTCTTCAGTAAAATCGGGTTAAATTAGACTGCATTGATATTACTTACTTCATTCTCATACTGGATTTCCAACATGGCTCTTGAACTGCCTAGATCCTGCATCACAGATTCTGCCTGTTTCAACAGCTCATCTCTGTTCACAGTGCGCTAACACAAGAGAGAAGTTTTATGTAGTGAAATTATAGCTTTCAGTCCCAGCTCCCAAAGCAGTTACAACAGGTAAAAACCAGTTATGCATGTTTTTCCACCCCATGCCAAGAGTTCCACAGTTCAGCTCAACAATTTGTAAGCTTGTGCTTTGACACAATAATTCTTGCTTCTATATGAAAACTGCTTAGAAAGAAGGTGTTCAATATAAAATGAAAACAATGCCTTACATTTACATCACTATAACAGGTACTATTCTTGCCAAGGACATGGCAATAGGACTATGATATAGCAAAGCATTATCATGTGATGTTATAAACCTCAAACTAATATGTACAGAATAAAATAAAGATGCTGAAACCAAAACCACAACAGCACTGAGCTTCCTACACGTGGGCGGCTATATCCTTCCTGAACCTGATTCGCGTGTCTCCTGCTGGTTTTCCCCACAGATCATATTCAAGATCATACAGCATACATAGCAGATCTTATTTTAAGACTATGTATCTCCAGATTAATGGCAGACATCCAAAACTCTCAAATTTAACACAGTCCCAGCTTACTTTTATTATGTTGTGACAGGTGATTTACCTACTTCCCCAAATACAAGGACAGTATTTTTGTCTATAAAGGGTCTAAATCCGTTACTTGCATTCTTCTGAGAATCAAAGCAAAACAGAGGTTTACAAGCCAGTATGTGGAAATATCACTAATGCTGCCTAAGACTGTGTTCACTGTTACAGTTTAGTTTCAGGAATTATGTCAGGGTGCTGCTCCTGCCCCCGTGTGACCAGCACGGAGAAGACACTGCACCTTCTGCTGGGGGGCTGCAGGAACAAAACTCACCTCCCCTTCTTCACTATATCACCAAAACATCAAGTTCTAATAATAAGCCTTGCTCACAATTATATTCTTAAAGACAACATAAAAATCAATAGATCCTTCAATCCATTTTAAACAAGACATACTTTTTTCCTGTCCAGCCGTGGTGCCACTCTGCTATCCTGAGAATCCGACTGATTGATTTCTGGGTTAGTGTCCAGTAGCCTTTGCATGGCTCGATCACGATCAAAGGCCGTCACATAAAACAGCATTTGGCGGGTATCAAATGGGAAGAAAAATGGGCTGTGAAGAGCATTGGATTAGTCAGCTGTGTTCCAAGCAGCAGCTCTGACTAGCATTTGGTTTAAAACACAACAGAAATGTAGTACGTCCAAAATAAGTGCTTTATTACATTCTGTGGTGAGAGAAGCCCTCCAAAACATACTCTAGTTTTAGTTACAATGCTTAGGAGCAAGAGTTTTGAGAAAAGCAATATATGAAGGACAGAAAAAAAATTCCAGGAACTTTTGACTCTCCCTGAAAAGTAACTGAAAATACCTGAAGGCCTTAGCTGTGCACAGTTTACATTAGAAAATGAAATTCCTTGTTCGCTACTGTTCTACAATTAATAAATCCAACAGATCAAAGATTTAAGCTCAAGCTCCCATACTTGGTAGCAGAAAGACATGAGTACCTGCCTAGAGCAACACCACTATTTTACCTCCCACCATTTGCAAAAAATACTTTAATTCATCTGTGAAAGACTATCAGAGAAACTTCTTACTTTAATTTATCACTTCCACTAGTCTCAAAGGCATGTTTTATATTAACAGTGTGGTCTTCCATTGGCATTAAATGAAAAGGCAGTTTAATTAACAAATACTGCTACAGATGTTTAAGAATACACATTCATGCTCATCATCTGTTATCTGGAATGTTTATGAAGCAAGTTATAGATCTTATTTTTCAAATAAAAAGCCAAAGGGTTTCTCTGAGTATGTATTTCCACAGTCATTACCAATATTGCTGCAATTAATACGCCCGAAAAACCCAAGAAGGTCAACTGATTTCTCATTCTTTCAAGTGCAAGAGTTTTACAGCTTGTACTCTGTATCAAGGCATTACAAAGTACCATGTATACAGCTTTATAAAAATTATTTATATTCTTTAACCGGTATCCTTCAGAAATGTATCTTCCTTTGTATCATACAGAATATGCCAAGCTAAATACAGTGATATGGTAAGAATGCTATTAAGCAGTTCAACAGCAGAAAAAAACATCACCTGAATAATCAAAATTTCAATGGAAAACCTTCAGACTGCTCAGCAATTCCTGTAACAAATGGTCCAAACTCTGCACACAGTCTACCTCTCAGAATGTGATTTAAACTATGCAACGTAGGTGTAAACATCCCTCCTAGTGTCACTACATAACTTGGCAAGACTTCTTTGACTACATTTTGCACTCTGAAAAGACCTGTAAAGAGATGCACAGTGCTGCCCAGCCAAGATTCCTACTGAACTGGAATTAGAGACACTACACTACACAGCAAATCGCTCATACCATGTTTTTCCAAGTTCTGTCAGCCAAGTCGGGATGTTTCCTGTCATAATTACCAAAGGATCCTGAAGCTGCCTGTTTGCTTTTGCTGTCAGTTTGCTGTTGATAAACTCTGAGGTTGGAATTATCTCCTTGCAGACTGCATTCTGTATTAAATTAAAGCAAGGTATTTCTAGTTAGAGAAATGCTGAAAGAAATAGCAAGTCTTTGCTAAAAAAGATTTTTAATGTTTCTAATTTGCTTATCATGGAAAGTAAAAAAAACCCAACTTTTACTACCATTTTGTTCATCCAAAGTCTGAGACATGAAAGAAGGACTGAGTGGATGTTTACTACTAATTTCCTTTCCAGGAATAATGTTGGTCTCTGAACACAAGGAAGGACAAAGCATAGATATTGTGTTCAATACAGTATAAAGAAAATATGACTGACTGTAAGAATTTACGGCCTTCATCTTCTCAGAAGTTAAGAGAAAATGCCAGTATTTGCATTATTCTGTTTTCTTGAAGGGCAGGGGACAGGGGGAAAAGATTATTTACAATGTTACAGATGGTTCTGCCCTGAACCAAGAATCAAACTGATTTAGAAAGTGCTCTACTCACATCATACAAGTAATACCAGTATCGACTGATAGCATGTAAAACTCTCAAAAGAAGAATAACATCTAATGAGGGGTCTTCAAATGTTATATTTTCAGGTGGAGTAGATATGAGGTAAATTTCCAGAGGATTTAATACCGAAGGGCATACACCATCTAGCAGGAAAACAGAACATGTTAGCAAAACAATTCAATTAGAAGTTTTCCCAAGATTTAATTAGGGCAGTGTAGTCATGGCATTCACCAAACTACTTCAGTTCAGTTAAACAACTTAGTAAATACCTTACTTTAAGTTTTAATATACAGCTAAAAATATACGCTTGCAATTTTTATACTATGCCTGCTTTAAAAGAAATACTGTAGTGGCAGTAAACACTGTGAAAATACTGGAAGGAAATCTAACATAGCAAGGCACGACACTCACCATGCCACAATTCATCATGTTTTTTAGAATTTCTAGGGGAGGTTTTTGTAGGAGCAGTTTGTGCTCTTCCTCTTTTACCCCCAACACAGTCCTTATTACCATCTTCATCCTCCCGCACAGGTTTGTACCTAAAAAATACACAAAAGTTAAAAAAATATGTTTTGAAATGCTAACTTACAGGGAAACAACAGCACTTTTAAAGGTGCTAGTTCTCAGATCTCCAGACTTTTACTTGAATGACAGTTAAAATCAGAAAGACAAGAACACTGCACTGGGATATGATCCAGCTTCTGAAGCGAAGTACTTCCCATGGGGAAAAAACCAGGGACCCTCTGGTTCCATGAATTGGAAGGAGAGAAGGTGAATGTATAAACAAAACCCCAAAGTGATTGAGGTTAGAGTTAGGCTTAGGTTAGGTTTTGGTGGTTTTTCTGGTTGTTGTTTTATGGGTTTTTATTTGTTCACTTTTTTCTTTAGCACATTTAAATGTTAAAAACAAAGACTGCTGAACATTCAAATGTTCAGCATAGTCATGTGTCAATGTTTCTTGCTAAGTATGGCCAAAGAACACATTCACAGCAATCAACTGGGAAAATTAGCATGAAGTTGACCATTAGTTGTATACTGCACATTCTCCACTGTCTGCAGTTAGCTACCTAACACTAAGAATGGTTTCTCCCCATTTAAAATTCCCCAATTCTTGTCCACCAGCTTTACTCAGGAGCTAGCAATGAATTCTTACCAAGTTTTAAGTATGTCAAGCACATCAGGAAATTCAAAGCTCCACAGTTTTCAAAGGGATAAAAAGAAGACAGGCAGCTATATTCCAAATTTCTTGATGTATATACATTTAATAAAATGGGGAAGTTAATTCTGGATTTCTCTAGGCAACTTACCAAATGGTGTGCGTTTTTGTCCAAATCCCAGCTCTTCCCAGTGGGTTGCTTTCATCATCTGTAGACTCCCTCTCTTCCTCAGCTTGTAAACTGTACTGCCTGACTGCTTGGTACACTGTCATATTGTATGGCAGCAAGTGATCTCCAATGTAAAACTGCAATCTATGTCTCACATTGCCTGAATTTAAGAATTGAGCAGCCTGAACAAAAAAAAAAAAAAGAAACAAACCAAAAACAAAACAACCAACCATACAAGTTAGGTAATTTGCTGCATAGCTTTTCTTTAAGGCTCTCCCCATACTCCCAGAGCAAAAGCTTACCAAAGATTCATCTATTTCTTCATCTGACCCATCATCATCACTATCTTCATCATCTTCTCTAACTCTTCCATAGCCTAGGCAAGATAGAAGACATCCTCAATTGCTTTTTTTCATGAAAGGTAACAACGCTTTGATACTCTGATTGTTATAAATTCTAAAACTCCAAAATAGTTCTAAAATGTATTAGTTAAAAACAGTAAGATTCAGAACCACTAGTACAAATTCCATGCCAACACCTGGCATCAAAACTGCCAAGCTACAGCCATTGTGACAGGAAAGCAGCAATACTTCCGTTAGTATTTTGACTAAATTGTTTACCACAGGAAACAGTTTGTCCCAGAAAAGGAGGCTTTCATCTCCTTCCTTGTGAGCAAGGTACCTTCTGTTTGTCTTCAGCTTAATCCTCACAGGTTTTTACAAACTCTACACTAACAGCAGGAACTAATCCAAAAAGGAAAACACAAGTGACTGTATAATATATAAATACCTCTAACTACAAGGTATCTTTCAATGGCTTGTACCAAAGCCAAAGGATCAATCTTCACAGGTCCACCTTTCCACTGTTTCACATTAGCACAGTCTGGATGTCTTTGCAGTTGGCATTTTAATTGATGTGTATTGAAGAATTTTAAAGCTTGGGATCCTCTGTTAAGAGAAAAACTCAAAATAATTTGTGAAAAAAGTTGCTACACAAAGAATCTAATAACCAGAATTGCATTAAAAATGCAGCAAAATATGCTTATACATGCATTTACAGTTTCACTTTGTCAGACTATTTCTCTAAAAATAAGCTACTATTGTTTGCATAGATAGATTAAAAGTTCCCTTCTACAAAAACACCAGAATCCAAGTTGAACAAAATCTGGAAGCTATGTGAATAGAGAGAAAGCCAGTCTGAGATCTGATTACAATATGGCGTGTACTGACCATCTTTGAAATCTGAAGTAATTCAGTGGTCAGCTGCTGGCACGGGAGATTTAGAGCTGTGTTTACGTGCAATGCAGCAAGGACCAGAAATGGGCATGGAAAATGCAAGCATTCCTTTAAACGGATTTTTTTCAGTAAGGACCTAAAGAGAAATCCTGAGAGCTGCTCTTTTTTTCTTGCCAAGTATAGTTTATATACACATTCCACCTCACCAAACTATCAAATACTCAAGCTAGCTGCTTTTGTACAACAAGCCTCTTATCTTGGGCTGCTTCTATTTCCAGGTGCTAGGAAAAGACTACCAAAACTTAATGCCTCAAAATCCTCATTGACATAATCCAAAGTAAAACTTGCAGCCGCACAATGCTGCAGCACTCTGGCTTCCTGTGATTCATTTTCTCTCAAAAAGAACAGCAGAACTTTGTTTCTACGATTAGCAGCTTTTTAGTTTTGGTAGTTATCCCACTTTTTTGTAAAATAATATACATAAGGAAGCACTCTGATTACAGAGCACATGCTATTTGGAAAAGCCAACACAGAGACACTAACTTCTTCTAATAAGAAATCTGTGTACTGCATTAATTCCCACTGATTTTAAATTTCACAAAAAACAAACACTGAATTTTAATGTTAGACTAATGCTATAGTGTGAGGCTCCAACACATCAAATTAAATGGATGTTGTGTCACCATCAATGAAAAAAACCTCTCCACACTACTATCTGAGGCAAAGGAAACCTTCAGCATTTCTAACTTTAAAGAAGTTTTCAAAAACTAATTTTCAATGCTCCTCCACTCATGCTGAGCTTTTAGCCAGCATCAAAAAACACTTCCAATACTGATACGCAACTTCACTGAAACAGATTCACTGTTATGTAATAAATAAAAACTTGATTTACTGAAGTATAGAAAAATTGTAGAAACGGGTCTTTAGTCACTGAGATCTGTTACTCAGAACACAACTACCAAGATGGAGTCCAAATTTATTCTGTATCTTAAGACTCAGGGCAGGTCTATAACTACTTTAAACTCTATTGACAGCCAAGACTTATCACTTAATCCACTATTATTCTAGAGAACAGAACCTATATGAATAACGAAGTTGAGCACTGTAATACACTCTCTGCAATTTAACTACTTTGCTAAAAAACATCAGTGTCCAAGCAACAAATAGTTTCTTTCCACTGTTTGTTATATGGGGACAAGGAAGACATTAGGATTTTTAAAGGGTAAATTTAGAGACTGCACTTAAATTTAGAGACTGCACTCCCACCCCAATTCAAGTGAGACAAATCTCAAAATGGTAAGCAAACATTTAGGAAACTATTCCATCTTCCACTGACTAAAAAAAAACAACTGTCATTGCTCTTGTCTTTAATAGGGTCAGAAGTTCCAACTTCCTCCTCCTGTAATTGTACTTCTACTTGTACTTGTCCTTTTAGTGTTTGAAACAAGTTTTGGAAAACAAAAACTTCCAACAAAACTGCTACCTGAGCATTAATCCTTACCTGCTCCCTGTTCCATTTCCACTAGGGAAGTCATGCACTTTAACAGGAAACTGTTCCATCTGACTGAGGCAGTTGTTCATTTTATGGACTAATGCCAACAAAGGTGCATTTTCTAATGGCTCTAATCTTCCAAGGGGCTCTTCTCCAGGCAGCTGAAATATAGTCCAGTGTTTAGTTATCTGCTTGAATTAAGCCATCCTAAATAATTTACATCACAAATTAAGAATCCCTGCTCTCACTGAAAGTAGCAGCAGTATCAGGATGAGTAAATGACACAAGTTTATAAAAGACGTGAATGTACTTTTCTCTCCTGGTTTCAACTGAATAGCCCAAGAGATTTTAAGCATTCAGCCTTAACCATAAGCAACAAGCTTTTTGGAAGCTTTAGCTCTGCTTTCCACTCTTCCACTTCAAATTTCTTCCTTTAAAAACAGAACACTAATTTTTTTTTAAGTATTTAGTGCTAAGTGACAACAAACTGTTTCCACATCAACTACTGAAAAGACACAAAGAACTTCTAAGTAGTCCAAGACTCAGACAACTGGCCATTTCGGCATTTTTTCCACTGCTGAGTGGAACTTTCAGTAATTACAAGGTATTCAAAAAAGTTCATGACCTATAAAGACACTGAACAATGTGAAAGTTGCAGTGTTATACAACTTAGACATAAACAAAACATTCTTTTGGTACTGCACCCTAAAGATAAAGTCAACATAGAACCTCTTAGATAATTTTTTGAGAAAGTTGTCTCTCTCAAATTTTCTAAGCCAGAAAAAAAAAAAGAAATGAAAAAACTTACTGGAGAAGAAAAAAATACATGAAGAAATCTTTTCAATCTGATATCTCTGCTAACAGCATCTTTTTCATTTTTAGATGTCAAATAGAGCAGCAGTTGTTTAACAAACCCACTATGCTGGATTTCAAATGAGGAAACGTCAGATTCCGAGACAATGCTACGGATTTCTACAAGGCACTCTGTTCCACCATCCACCTGAAAAATATGAAGAGTGTGTTTTACTACCCCAGCGTTAAGGGCTTAAGAAATGCTAGCTTTCCTTCTGTTGTATGGAACAGCTCTAAAAGGAGGGGGGGGGAAAGGAAACTCCGGAATGTATAGTAACCCAATACAAGCAGCAATGCAGGGCAAATAACCTGAGGATAAGCATGTCTCTGTTCAAGGGGAGACATTACACGCAACACTAAATTTTCTCCACTTTGAGAGATATGCAAGGTTCCATTTCTGTCTTTTGCAAGGTAGAGATAAGCCCCAAGCACAGGTGCTTTCTGTTTAAAAGAAAAAACTGAACAAAACCCCAACAACTCACACTGCTGTATGTTTTATGTGACATCTGTGTGGGAGAGAGGAGGAGGGAAGTCTCATATTTTAACAATTGCTCAGACCAAAGCACAGAACACAGCTCAGCTCTTGTGCTCATTTAGAAGTTACCTCTCAAGGACCACAACCGTCTGAAAAGCAAGGCTGAAGTTCTTGACATGCTAGTGCATTTACCCCAATCTGTATTTATTCCATCATTTTAACAAAATGCTGCTTCCCTCTCCTTCCCCCCTTGTTTCAAAGTTCTTACGACAAATGGTACTGCTCTTTCAGAATAAAGTCAATCCCTGACACTTAACAGCAGAAATTTTCAATTTGAAATAAAACACTATGCAAATGTCACATTGCTAGGACTGGTCTTTTATCATAAGTGGTGTGTGTCAGAGCTTACACACTCATTCTAAAAAATTACTACAAGTCATAAATGACTCATAAGTCAAGAAATTATCTCCACACCCCCCCTCCTCCAAGTAAGTTTGCCACTTCTAACCTGGAGGTTGAGTTGTTCAGTTGCAGTGCAAAGTCTCTGTAATACATTTAATGCAGGATTGCTTCCATCCATATTTTCAGAGCTAAAGTAATGTTCTACAAATTTATGGGCTTGCTCCTTAATCCAGCCCTTAATTTTTTCTCTGTAAAGGAGCACACAAAAGACATTTAGCCACATTTAGCATTTGCATACATCAATATTACAAGTAAATACAGCCTGAGTATAATTCTCTCCACACTAAACAGCAGACAGACAACCCTTTGCTTTTACTCCAACACAGTCAAATACTTTTCTCTACAGAGCATTTCTTGCATTGTTTTTCTCAGTACGCCAATCTTCCCCCACCATGCAACTTTAAATTATTCAGATGTTATTTTCCTACATTAACTTCTTGATCCTTTTCCTGGAATTTTTTAAACTGTGGTTAAGCTCCAACTTCTTTGCAGCTGCTACTTAATCACCTGATCATAGCAAACATCATGTTACAAGTATTGTCATTTTTTCGGTGTGTGTACCTGTTATTGGAAATGGTATCCTTGGAAGCAGCTCTTGCAAGACCACTTACACCTGCTGTTCGTGCTGGTTCAATATTATTACTGTTGGACTGTGTGCTTAATCTTCCCCACGTTTTAGGATTTAAACTTGCCAAGAAAGAAGATTTAGGAGACTGAGTAGTTGTAGGGCTTTTAGCTGGAGGAATTAAAGACAAAATTTAAGAGAATCAACAGGTTTATTACAGCTAGCTCTTTCTGCAGTTTATAAGCTTACTTTAAAAGGAGATAAAAGTACCATACGTTAAGAATTATTTACCTTGATTGTCTACTTTGTCATCATCTCTTGGAGGGGAGTATTTTGGTCTCCTTGGCCCTCGTTTTGGCAGTCTTTTTCTCTTTAGAACATCACTCAGTCGTCTGTCCAAATTGAAAAATAAAGTTACTTATTTTCACCCATGAATATAAACTCTTGCACACACCCCTTCCTCAGTTTAAGATGTATCTGCCACCTACTTCCTTGAGAACTGAAGAACAGGTTCAATCCCATAACAAAGATATTCCCTGCTGAAGGAACAGGGGCCTCAACTCTATAATTGACAGGACAAACTCCACACAGAAAGAAAGGGTTTTTCTGGCTGTCATCTTTCTATTATGAGCAGCCAAATGCAGCCAGAAGTGACACTAAATAGAGGTTTCTCGTGATTTCCATGCTTTAATTTGTGTAACCATTTATTCATCCATTTATTTGAATACACTTAAAATGGGAAAAAAAATCCACAAATCTCTACTGAATAAACACCAACCAACATGGGATATTTGACATGCCTCCCCTACAAAAGCCCAGAAAATACTACTTCAACAATTTGTGGCATTTCTACTTGTCAATCACTACACTTCACAAGTTCATGTATCTCAATTATTGTTTAAAGTGACAAATATTTGACCTTTAAAATAAGAGCAAACTAGTAATTTATTCCTACACTGTATTTTAATTCTACAAGTGTTCAAAATTATTGCCTTCCAACAAAACTTAAGTATGATTTCTTTTTTCTCTAGTCTCCAGCAGAAAAGAACTGTGCCTTGTAGCTCTGAAAGAATCACTGTCCTCAACAGTTAGAGGAGACTACAAGCTGTTGCACTTGACATTCTCCCAAAACAGAAAATTATTTAATATAACTATGACCTATCAGGTCACTGCTTTTTTCCTCTTCTAAACATTTAATATAAAACTAATCAAAACTACCCATTCGGAAATTCAACACCACTCCAATTTAGTTCTTCAGAGGAAAATACCACGGTGAAATGCAGATGATAATGTGGGCAGCCCACGTCACTCCAGACTTTTTTTAAAAAATAAGGAAAAAACCACAAACCCCACAAAAAAGCGCCAAAGCCAGAACGAACAGTTTCCTTCTCAGGAAGTGCCCTTACCCCTGTGGGCTCAGATCCAAGGAATCCTCCCGGCTGTGCTGCAAGCTGGGAGAGCCCAAGTCTGCAGCTGCATTGCTGGCAGCAGTAGCTGTCCCAGTACTTATGGTCGTAGTGGTTCCCAGCGTTCCTGATCCATTAGTGCATACTTTTGGGGGGCTTGTCAGCAAAGCCTCAGACTCTGACAAGTTTTTCACTTGGTGCATCACCCCTTTGAGAAAGAAGAGATCTCTGTTGGGTGGGTTGGTCCAGGGCAGGGGGAGAGGAGGGAGTGGTAGAGATGTGGTGGCAGAAACAAGGGTGCTTGAAAATGTAAAACTGAGTGTTATTTGAACCTCTGCTTTGACTGTGGCAGTATGTGCTCACCCCACCCATCAATACTAAGCTTTAAAAGGAGTACCACCTTTTCTTCAAAAAATTAAACAAAATAGCTTAAAATAAAAAATTAGAGCAGTATGAACAGTAGCTAAAAAAACCCCAAGCACAAGGACTAGTACAAAGACTTCATCTATCTTCTCCAGTAAGACTTGCCATGTAATTTCAGTGAGCCATCTTCTGGCTAAGTGAGTTCACTAGCATCTAGAAAGCCTGTACAAACTTGCTTCAGATTCTGAAAACACAAGCTTGTCTCCTCCAGAGTCTGGGTCTGCTCCTCCCTAGAAATATGAGGACAGCTTGCACAGATCTGCCTTGATTATTCAAGACCAATATTCAAATTTTACAGCTTGGGGATAGTGGACATACATCTTTAAGATACTACATAAAGAGGTGAAGAGGAAAAAAAAGAAACCATGATTTACCTTCTCTTCTGAAGTAAACACTAAAAATGTCGGGTAACTTTTGCATTAAAATCTCTGCCATCTGCAGGGCTCCAACTACTATCTTAAGGTCTTGACTCGACAGCATGGAGGCAATATGACTAAAACAGATAATTTATTAGAATTAGCTTGTGTTTTTTTTTGCTGGGTTTTTCCTTTTAAATCAAATCAGTTCATCTTGCATACACTGCACAGGAGACTGAAAACAAACAAGTTTCATTGTGCTTTTATAAAAGCTATCAATAAAATTACTGAAACAGTTCTCTTACTACCTACATCACTTTTACCAAGTTATAACATGGCAAAAAGGAGACAGTCTTTTGTAAACACGGTGTTCTGGAACTCAGTAGCATCTTTGAAAAACTATTCGATTTATTTTCCATTTGCATCCTTAGATCCCCAACTTTATGTGTAACATGTAGGAGAGGTTTCATGAATAAAACTTACCAGTAGAATACTATTAGTGTCTGTTATTGTTCACATTGTATTACCTCAAAAGTTATTTTACCCTCAGAGAATTTCATAGGCAAGTCTTGGAAATCAAAAATCCAATAAAGGGTAATATTAGACACTCCTAGTACACACAGCCAGAGGCCATCTTAAGTTTCTAGTAAGAATGTCTAGCATTGGCAACTACTGCAAAATCTACAATGCAAAAATAATCCTGCAAAGCTGACAGCCCCAGCTTTTGGAAAATAAGTAAGAATTTAAATGTATTATTTTCCCCTGAAAAAGATGATTCAAAAAAAAAAAGCAATCACAACTTTGAGTTGTAAGCTCAAAATTAATTTCATTCGCAACAGTTAATGAACCCACCTTGAAACAGCATGGTTTTTCAGCACATCTTTCAGAAGTTCAGCATCAGCAAAATAAATTATCCTAAGAATTGCTCTAAGGCACTTGTGTCTAACAGCAGGTCCAGCTGAAGAACTATATACTTCATAAAGAACACCAAACAGAGTTTTGATAAAGGATTTTGCCAGTTCTGGGTCTTCCTTCATTAATTGCGCTCGAGCATCATCCTTCTTCAATTCCGAATGTCCACCTGTGACAAAGTGTGCATAAATCACTGGACAGATGTTTGCAGCTCTGCTCTGATGATTACTTTTTGTTAAAACTGATTTAATTCAGCTCTCAAATTGAAAAGAAAATTCAAGAACCAGAAGTCAAATTGAGTAAGCTGCTACAAAATCTCCTCTTTCAAGGAGTTTAATGGTTTTTTCCTTCAGTTTTCTTATGTATTTCTGTATAATAGTAAAAAGTCCACACAGAGTCTTCATTAAATAAAAGAGCTGTATAAATATAACTGTTTCAGAAATCCCAAGCCAGGAACACCCCAATCTCCCTCCCAATTCAATACATTTTCAGATCCCAGGAGGAGTTTACACATTAAAAAGCACACATATCCACAGCACGAGTTTTGTTATGAAGCTTTCCTCATTTTGTAAATCAGAATAGCTTGATGTTCCAGAGAAGCCATAAGAAATTTCTTAGTTAAGTAGTAAACTGCTGCACAACCCAGCATAAATTAGCCACAGCTAGAGAGCCCAGGTGTTTCCTGAGTTGTACTTACTAGTGTTTGTATTGGCTAAAGGGTTTGGTTTTCGCTGAATGGCACGAGCTGTTCCAGTATCCTCATTTATTTGCTGCATAGAGTTAAAATCAATAGTATAGACACGCCCAAGCGTAGACAGGCTTATCTCATCCTCACCAACCTGATGTGCTGCCTAAAATCAAGGAAGAGTTTAAAGTTAAGAAATCCCTAACAAACAGAAAACTACATGAAAGGTAAGGAAAAGGGTAACACAGTAGGAAAAACAGTGACAGAAACACAGTAAAAGCAGCAATTAAATGATTTGGTATGGCTGAACACCAAAAAGGTGCAGTATAACAGCAGGATGTTTGAGAAAACTTGTGTTTCTTACTCAGAAAGATCAAGAGTGATATGTTTAAAGACAGAAAGCACTCAGTTCCCTGTACAACCGCACGCAGATTTGAAAAGCATCACCACACAAATGTGTGGAATTACTACCTCTATTATTCGACTATCAATCCTGTTATAGGGATGCCAGAGACCCCTGTCATCTCGCCATTGCCATATTGCACCATCTGTATTTTGTGCATTTCCTTTCTTTAGCATAGTATCAACAGCAAAGATTCCCTCTTTTGGCAGGCAAGGCATCAGCTCACTGTAAAGAACATTAAAACAGTATTTTACTATAAGTATACAATCAAGTCCTTCTAAGCTGAAAACTATTTGCCTTATTTTAGTGAAGTTATGGATTTTAGCATACCAACCACACCCAAAACCTAGGACTGTAAGACTTACCAGATAAGAGAAGTAAGTTCATAAAGTTCTTGAGGACTTCGTGGAACAAGGTCAATTTGTTCTTGACAATTCCCATTTGAGGCTCCACAAAGGAGGAAGTGAAGTGTTTCTGCAATATCTATAAAAATTATTATTCATGAGACTGCCTGTATCAGATATGGATTCCATTTTCTGGTGGACACTACACAGAAGAGATAGTTACTGCCCAAAGCAAACAGAGTGCACTTTAGGACCAAAGTGTTTCTTTGAACACTAAGAAATGTGCTTGTTCTCAGGTCTGGGGCTGGTGGCTTTTTTGGGTTTGTGGTTTTTTTTCCTTTAGGGACAACTAGGGGAGAAATACCATTCAGTACACAAGACATGGAAGAAAACAGGAAAAGACACAGGGCAGTTGAAGTGGTCAGTCAAAATTTGTGAGACTGAACAGAAAACAAGTGACAAGTAAGACAGTTCTACAGCAGTTACTTTTATTACTATTTTCCCCTAGAAGAAGTACTGAAAGCACACGGCTCCCCCATATGGTAAAAACTAAGAAAATATAATTGTTCAGCTTGTGTTGGAATAAGAATAGTTTGTGCAGCCAATGGAGACTCAATTAGCTGAGCACTGCAATGACAACAGCTAGAAATAGGAAAAAGGATAAAAACCCCTCTGGATAAAAGCTTTCAACAAGTTTAACTAAACATTTTAACCCAGGGGAAACAAAGTAAGAGGGAGAAAAATTAAAAAAACAGAATATTTATATAATCAAGTGCACAGAGGTCCATACTGACTGTAGGCATTAACATGAACAGGCCCCCTAGAACATGGAAGAGTAAGAACTCACTTTGCTTCATAAGCTGGACTGCAAGAGTGGGGCAGTTGGAGCACATCAGGGAGAACATGCGCACCACCATGATGAACATTCCTGAGCTCAGGATAGGAGGTGTCACGACCAAGAGCTGCTGGATATTTGTTAACAAGTCCTTGGAAGCAACCTGCTGCAGCAAGTTCTTCAGGAGGGAACAACAAAATGGGAAACATTAGTCCTTGGAAACATAAGCCCTCAAGAGAAACAAGGTGGCTGGAGAATAAAGCAGAAATGCACCCCCATCCACACTCTTACCTCTTCATGCTGGAAGTTGTCCACTAGCCGTGCAAAACACAGACAGGTGCTTTCAACAGACTTTTTGTCCTGTTATAAAAAAGTTTTGTTTAAATTGAAATATTTTAACTCACATTACAGCATCCTGTCATTTTGAGGCATTCATAAAATTTATCCAAAAGGGCCAGTCTAATCACATTTTACAGAACATTATAGCTCTGACTTTTGAACTCACTGACAGTCTAAACTGACCTCCTGATACAGCTGTGCTTCCTACATACTCCCTGGGAAACACCCCCCACTTGCAACACAAATACCTCTAGGGACCTTTAGAGATTAATAAATTGATCTCTAATATTCTTTTTGGATTCTGCAAGGAGGGAACAATAAGGAAGAGCTACAAAGCCAAGTTAAAGATAACAGGAATTAAAGACAATACACAGGAGTGAAAGCTACTGCTCTACAGACTACATGAAGCCTGATTTTAATATTACGTAGCACAGACAACACAGCAAATTCAAAGACACAAGTAAGGACTGAAAATAGCTCTAGTTAAAAGTTCAACTAAATGTACAGAAAGGTTCACCTGAACATAATAAAACACTAACTCTAAGGGTAACTGAGCACCAGAAGAGGTTAGCCTGAGAGATTAAGTCTCCATCATTGGAGATACTTAAAAAAACCAAAAAAACAATCTGGACATGCTCCTGGGCAATCTGCTCTAGCTCACCTTGCAGAGGAGCTAGGACTAGCTAACAGAGCTCTCTTCCAACCTCAACTATTCTGTTAAGAGCCAGCTCAAGATTCTTTTCCTGAAAATTTGCACTTCAAAATTTCTTGAAATCTTACTTTGGTGGGTTGTAGCTTCTCTTCAGAGATCAGGATCTGTACTTGTCCCTACCACTGGTGAGAATGGTGCTTCCTGTTTCTAGAGTACAATCTAAAGCTGTCATTTGGCTTCTTAGAAGCTGCCTCAAAGATTCAAGTAGTCTTTCAGCAAGATGATGGAGGCAAAATTAAGAATAGCACAAGAATACACAAAACGATTACCTGGAAGCTTCCAATTAGTTGCATCTGTTAACAAACAAAATATTTCTCCTTTTTCATCTTTTTAACAGGGATCTGCCAACCAAGCAGATCATCAAAAAATCTCCTGCTGCACCAGTCATTGTAAGTGCTCATTTATGAACACAGCAGCACTGCAGGATATGGAGTCCATAGGAACCCCTTGATTTCAGATTCATCACTTCAAACTATTGTACACAAGCAAGAACTTCTTAAAAATGCCAAACCCTCCCAAAAAGTTAAAGCACAAAAAACCCACAAAAGTTGAAACTGAGGGTGCTCTGAATTTAAAGTGTGACAGAACCTTGCAACCCATCTGTTAAGAAAAAATAAAACTAGTAATGCTACTGGACTTCCTCTTACTGTTGTCTTTGTTCTTACAAGGACTACAAAACCATTACTCATTCTTTGAGTTAGAGCACCTTATTTTATAAAATGTCACAGAATTTAAAGAACCACAAAAGATTCATATGTACAATGGTATATCACAACTTGAGAGAATAGAAACTGAAAGTCAATTATCACCTTGCAAAGGCAAATAATACACAGCAAACAACCAGGTAGCTGGAGATAACTTTAAACTTTCATTTTTTAACATTTTCTTACCTGATGGGTTAACCTTTGTGTTAGCAGTGGCAAAGAGTCTGCCACAAAGTGAAACTCATCAGGTGTTATACTCTGGCAGCAGTTGGCAGCGATAGCTAGTGCATTCCTTTGTGCATTTATACTGAAGAATTCCAGATACAGCAAACAGTCTGCCAACCCACCCTATAAACAAAACAAACATACATTTTCACTCTCAGTACTGCTGAAGTCACAGCAAGTTTGTCTTATTTCATCCTCACATAAGATCACCAAGATAGAGCTGGCAGAGGAAAAACTGCCTTTTTTTAGTTCTACTTACTGCCTGCAGAATGGCTTTACTGTGCCTGCGTGACAACATCTCCAGGGCTGTAAGTGCCTGCTCTGCCACATCAATGCACTGGATAACTTGCAGCTACAAAAAAAAAAAAAAAAAAGCTTGGACATAAATTTCTTAATCGATTTGCAAAAATAATCATCTTGATTAACACTAGGACATAAAGCCTCTACTAAGACACATGCTAATGAAGCCAGCTTTGACAAGCCCGCCATTTTAAGGCTACCTCAACCATGGAGCTGCTCCAAGAGGCAACAGCTCATTTAATTACATATTTTGTATGTTTGCAACACCAATCCAACAAAGAGTTCTCAGTGAAGGACAGAGCACTTTTCAGTAAAGGTGGGAGCAGCAAAGATTAAGCCTGGCTTTAGAAGCTTCTCACATATTTTAAATTATTTTACAAGCCATGAAAAGAAGCCACCATCTTAATGGCATTTCCTAAAGTTAAAAGAAAATGAAAATCCCCTCATTGCTGTTTTATAAGTATTTTGATTTCATTTTACCTTTTCCAAGAAGACAGGAATTGCATCTACCACCACAGCAGATGATCTGGGAAGTGCTTCCATCATGTATGTTAAGGCCCGACATGCATGATTCATCTATTAAACACAGAGATATTTGATTTTAAGTTCAGATAGTATTTTTATATTTCAAAAGCTTCTTAAATATTACAAAATACTTACAATGTCAAAATTGTGCTCCATCTGCAGCAGTGTTATCTGTTTAAAAAAATATAGTTTGTTTAGAAAATTGTATTTAGATATCATAATAAAAAGGGTATAAATCACTTCTGTAACTTTTGACTCAGGATTTTGAATGTTAGCAAGACTTCCAAAAGAACTACTGCCTATTCTTGAGCTATTTAAAAATTAATAGGACTATCAAAATTTAGCAAAACATTGTCTCAAAACCAAATAAGACAGATACACATACACACATCTAGAAGTAAGATAATATAAATAATGATGATTTAAGCAAGACAATGCATGAAATAGTATATCTTCCAATATAAATCTGAGATGAAGTTTTTACCAAAGCTGGTACAACACTCTTGACTGGAAATCCTCCTAGTGTTTCTTCATTTCCCATAACCAACAGCTGACACATCTCAATCACTGCCTGTAGTTGCTGACTTTCATCAGTGGCTTGGAGACCTTGTAAAAGCTGTTGAGCTTTAGAACCTAGATATCCAGAAAAAAAAATTAGGAAAAAAGGTATTAGAAAGTGTTCACGGGAACTGTTATACTATACTTCTGCCAGAGTGGAAGACCAGAGATTGTTTTCCTCTGTATTTGTAGTTTCATTTCCTTCCCCTGTCATAAAAAGGGGGAATAGGGAAGGGAGACAAAAATCTCACTCTTGGCTGCCTTTCCAGTGCAGACTGGTCAACACAGGGAGTCCGCCACACTGCTCAGCACAGCCATCTTGCCAACCTACAGCAGAACCCAAACCACCCCACCTTTGTGCAGTAAAGGACTTTGCAGCACCCCCCAGATAATACAGCACATGGAGCACCCATGAGACCCCATCCTCTTCTTGGCATGCAGTGTAGCAGGCTGCCTCTCCTGGGAAGCCAGACTTGGACTGGAAGGTGCACATCTCATTCAGCTGCATAGCGCAGACTTGGTGCAACAAGTCCAGGAGCCACATTCTCACTGATGCAATGTCTGAAGGAAATTCATTCTGTCTGAAACCTAAGACACTTCTAAAACTAAAACCAACCTAACTAAGAACTGACATCTACTAATTGTTTCAAAGATAGAAAAAAATCCAAGGGGGTTGGAGAGGTCTTGTGTTAAGCAGCCCATCATGCAAAAGAAAAAGATAAGGAAGGGGTGAAAAGGCCAGAACCCTCCCTTCCCCACCTAGACGGAAACATTAAGATGTCCCAAAAAAGAAAAGCAAAGAAATACAACTAAGGCAAATTTTTCTTCCTTAAAGGAAGACAAGCATATTAAAATTGTTGACAAGTGGTCTAGCACTATCATGACATACAAGTCTCCAACACATAAAATACTATATAGTAAACTATGATCTAATACAAATTAGATTTACTACTGGCTGAATTCTACTAGTCTGGAAGTGGAAAGAATTAAGTCAAATTAGACAAACTTTGCTTACTAGCTCCACTTCCAATTGTCCTGTGGAAGAGCTGCGACATCCGAGGACCAAGAGGGCCAAACAGGTGAGGAGGAAGACCCCTAGCCTCTAATAGAGCTAAAAGCAAACAGAGGATAACAGCCATTGTCAAAGCTTCTATGTATATTTTGAAAAGCTTAAATTCTGTGATGTTATCATTTAAGACTACAAGAATTTTGATACTTTAAGAGTTAGGATTAGATGATTGCAGCTACCTTGATTTTGAAAAAGCACTAAAAAAATGACCTTAAAGGAACAAGTAACTAACTTTTGGTTTTTATCAGAACATTAAGGTCCTTCATGAAGTCACCCGCTAAGTTTCCACAGTTGTGTATTTCACAAAAGTAATCTCATCCATTACACTATTAAAAGCCTAGAGCCAGAACAGCAGATACATCAGGCTGTAATTTCAAATCTGAACTCAAACTACACAGATTAGGTTAAGCTTATCTTCATGTTTTCAGGACCTGCAGGCACTACTACTCTGAAAAAAATGACACTGAAAATACAGGTTCAACAGCTTTATTTGCTGATGAGCAAGAGAGGGAAGAACTCTGCTAAGTATTAGCGGGTTTCTTTTTGATTGATTTTCAACACTTCACAGTACTGTTACTCAAGCTAAATTAAGTGGGCAAGTCTGATTTTTACTGCAGTAACCCTGACTACTGCTGATCAATAAAATAATCATTAATAGTAAAAACCAATTTAGCTCAATACTACTAATGCATACCTGTACTGAGAATTATAAGCAAGCAAACTGTACTGACACATTATTGACTCACTTCCACATTAAATACCCAGATTATCAAAAACCTGTCATTTGCAAGGGAAATCATGATCTCAGGACTCCCCACAATGTTGTAGCAAAATCATTAGACCAGTTGCAGGACATGCAAACTGAGTTTATACCTATCATACTCTCTGGTTTTGAGAAACCAGACCCCTTTAGCCCAAGCACAAAAGCAAGCATTTTAAGAACATTCAGACTTTTTCTGGTCAAAGCTTACAGCAACATGGGTATCAATGACAAGCACAAAAAAAATGTTATCCAGAAGCAGGCACAGTACAGTAGGCCTAACCTGGCCTCTAAACTTAAAACACGCTTGCAAAGAGTATTTTTATATTTGAGCTTACAACACTTAATAGGACTAAGTTCTCAGTTCTCTCCCCCCGATATCCTCCCAGAAAATCATCAGTAGTAGGGTATTACACACCATTTAAATGAATAAAGACACTATCCTACCCACCCCCTCCCCAGACATGCTTGCATCTTCTGTGAATTAAGGTCTGTAAATTCTTACTTCAGAATTACTGCAAGCAAAAACATTCACAGACAGCGAAACAAAATACAGACTTCCCACTTAAATGTCATACAGAATTTGTGTAGGAATGGTTATTTATAAGTAGGTCAACAACGAGAAAGGTAAATTAGTAACAACTTTTATACCTTGTAGTCTTCCCATCTCAGAATCATCTGACTCACTTTCTCCAGAAGTTGTCATACCTACAGCTCCAGCAACAGAACTAGAAGCTAAAGAAGTAATAAGAGATTAATACAAGTTATAGCATCTTTAAGGCCACAAAACTCACATCAAAAAAAGGCTCTGCGATCAAAAGCACGCTCTGCAAGTAACATTGCCACCAGCAAACTCCTGGAAAACTTTCATTTTAAAGTAGATCAATCTAGAAGACTAGTGCTTTCCAAAAGTTGAAGAGAATGGCTTTATTAACACAAGATAATGAAGAAAAACACCGATAAGTCCATAAAAATACATTTCAGACAAATTTACTCGTATCCTTAATAAAGGTATATACTTTTTTTTAATTGAGTATTATGCTGTACTTAGTTCCCATTACTTCCTCCTGTATTGATGTAGCCAGCTCTAACACAGGATGTCTAATATTTTCTACCATTCAGCATAATTTCTGCACAGCTCCTTTGAACTCACCAATTAGAACAAGATGATAAAATTATCATCTAAAAGAACTATGCAAGTAACAGTATTCAACTTGGTCACAAATTTCTCTAGTACAGACACGCTTGCAATTTCAAGAGAAAATCTACAGAATATTTATGAGTAGTTTTAACAGAGCTTCTACAGGTAATGCACACCTTCTGTATTCTGAACACTGATGTCTTTTCAGTTGGTGGTATTTATGTAGCATCAGCTGAAGTTACTTTTTTTAAAGTAACAGAAGCTTAAACATCTGGATTACTGGATATAGTTTGGACACTACAAAAAAGCATAACTGAAACCTGTATCAAATAGCCAAAAAATTGTAATCAAATGTAAGGGTCCCTCTCACTCCAAAAACTTCCAGTATTATTTATCAGCTTAAGCAATTCCTCTTCAAAACTTAATCCATTTAACTACTTTTAAATGCAAAGAATTTTATACTAGTAACTAAGATAAAAATTCTTCAGTTGGAATTCCTTCTTACCTGCAGCTCCCTGGGGAGGCTCATCTGTTCGTGCAGCTGAAGAGTTAACTCCATCCTGGTTGTTGTCAGGATCAGCCATCTTCTCCTGTCGGCGAGCTTCAGCTGCTCCTCTTTTGCCCAGGCCAGAGCCTCGCCGACTAAAGGTTCAAAAAACAAAGTTTCAGACCTTATGAACTAGGATAAGAGATTTATTAATGTAAGCCTACTAAAGACTACATAATGTTTATGTACATCACTGCCACAACACTGCACAAACAAGCAACTCATGGAAGAATCAATCTTCACAAAATTATCCAACCCTTCTTTACACTCCCTGCCCTGCACCATGGCAGTCATTTGTTTATACTACAGTGTTACAGACAGGTCCTTCTTACATTATACATTTCAAGACCAGGCAGTCTACTAAAATATAACAGTAAAAATGAGCAAGCCTAAAGTGACTGAGTTATAAATCATATACACATTTGAGAAGGCTGATGATAGAGTAATCATCTTTAGAGGAAGTTCTGAACTACTGAAAGCAAGATGAGGACTCTGACATGGAGCTTGGTTTTCAGTGTCAGAAGAAGTTTGAGAGGATGAGCCTATTTAGATTTGCAGTTTTAAACACCACAGCCTTCATCACTATAAATACATATGCATTCAAAGTAAACAGTCAAATTCAAATACAGGCTTGACAACAAAATCAAGACTTCACAAGTGTATTTTTAATGGTGTGGAAGAGGGAAAAGAGGATGTACTAGAAGTACTAAATGGTCTAGGCATAAAAAACAAAAATAAAGCTTGTTAAGGCTTCCTACATCTAGTCCCACAATGCATGCAACTACAGAAGTTTATTGCATCACAGGATACATTAACTCTCCCCTCCCATTTAATCCACCAGTTGTTTAAAATTACTAATTCAGGACTACTTCTCCTCTGCACCAGGAAGTACATTAAGTACTTAGATGCAGTTCAGATGAAACTGCTGACAAGCTGAGAAAGCTTAACAGTGCACCCTATTTAAAACTGACTCCTGTGTGTACGACAAAGTCCTTTTTTTCAAAACAATTATCTATTTCACTATTCACGATGGACAGCAGTTCAGCACTGTCTGCGTTAAACAAGTAGTTCAGCACTACTGTCTGTCTCCTTAAACACCTTTCTAAGGACAGGATTACTTAAGTTTGTGATACTGGCTTTGGCTGTTTCTCTTCCTCCACATCCACAGCTGAGGGAGTCTGATGGCGACAAATCCTATGTGCTATCCGTGACACCAATATACAGAGTAATCCAGCAGGCCTGAAAAGCTACAGCTACTTTTACAACAGCTAAGTCAGAGACAGACAAGGCCAATTTTTATGCACAAAAATGACATGAACACCAACTCATTGTAGTAATCAAGTTTCATTTCCCTAAGTTTTACCTGGTGCTAGCACAGGAGCCCGTGGTCTTTTGCCGTGTGCTCCGCCGTAAACTGGGGAGCTCAGCAGGTGGTGATTCACTGCGCTTCTTCGTAGATTTTCTTAGACCTATGCAATATGTAAAGAATTGAGCATAAATCAGTCTTTAAATACACAGCAGTTCTACAAAGAAATTAAACTTTTATGCACAGGAAACCTCCACGTAGGAGAATGGCTTCTAGATAAGAACCACAATAAGCCCACATCAATTTCAGTCAGCTTACAGTGAACTGCTATACCAGTAAAAGAAAGGGTCAGACATTTACTCATTACTTGAGTTAAGTAATACTAAACACCAAGTTTTTATGTAGGCACCTTTCAGTAAACTATATACCACAGCAATAGATCATGTTTCTCAAGCTAAACAGGTACCACATTATGGGATACAAGCATATTACTTCCAAGATCAAACAATTAAAAGATGATGATTTAGCCTTAAACAGAAAAAAAAACTGCATTTCAAGAGGGAAGGCAGTGGTGGTTACAATTTTAAATTTTAGTAAGTTTTATGCACACTAACATGGCTTAAAAATAACTGTCTTCAATCGGAGCCATGCTCTCCTCCAGGAGCCAAGCACTGTCAGTGCTGTGACCCATGTATTATTTGTGTTCCTACTTCAACTACAGCCCTTTGGTCCCTCTGACCATCATAAAGGCCATCCTTGATGCAAATAAGCAACCACATCCTCACAGCTTTGGAAAAGGAGTACTAGTGTTTACGTTACAGGTATTTGCATTGTTGAAAACTGACCCAACTGATAACAATTTGCTCTAGGTGTCAAAGCCATTTTTCTGGTAACATCCCACCACAGAACCAGGTTAAATACAGAAAACACCCATGCAATACAGCATCCTCAGATGATTCTCAGCAAGCCTATTATCAGGCTGAAATATCCAATGCAACTTCCAAAGTACAAAAGTGATAATTTAGAGTAAAAATCTAAAATTTTTATCAGGCCCTGTTGGACATTGCAATGATCCCATCCACACATCTCCACAATAAATAAATATAATAGAAAAAAACATCATAACATTGAATTCAGAGATATTACTAGAACAGATGTACACAATTTTGCGAAGTAAGGTAGATCACTGCTCCCTCTTCTGGCAACAAAGCAGAAATAATACATGCAATGCACTTGAGTTCAGAAGTTATCAAACTAGCTCCTATTTCCTTAATCCTAAAACATTCCAGGAACGCAGAGTTGTGGTACTGAGGGATGAAATGGTAACTATGCAGCCTCTGACTGGATATTTAACAGACAAGGAAAAATGATCTCTAAAACTACTACTGATCTGGCCAATAGTGTGTCCTTTCAAACACCACAGCATACTCGACCCAGAAACACAATGCTGTGTGCAATTAAGATCTATGCAGATGAAGGTTAACCTGATATTCATGTATTTACCACACAAGTGGCTTAGCAACCCAAGGAATTTGGCAACCTTAAGAAAACAACAAGGTTCTGTATTTAAAAGCCACCAAGCACTAAACTGAAGCAGGCCAGTCACTTGAATTTTCACATAGTCTGTACATATAGAACATATGCCAATTTTTAGAAAATTCAAGAAGTAGTGCCATTTTTACTACACATGCTTTGAAACCAAAACTAAGTTGAAGTTATCACAACACAATGACTCAAACCTTATGTATAGTATATCNTAAGGTAGAGATACAAAACAAAACTCATTTGAAATGGTTGAAGCAGGATCCCATGCCATAGCTACAGTTCTCAAGTACTCAGAAGTACAATGATACATCAAAAATTCCCTCAGAGCTGGCTGTATTTTAACACCAGAAAATGCATTCTTCAACTGGCATCAGGTATAGCACTAAACTACTCCATAGGTAAAATATGTTTGCCCCACTGAGTTCAGAGATACACCTTCTCATATATATAACACATACGGAAAACTAGGTTACTCATTACCTGTACACTATGATGAAATGCTAAGTGAAATGCAGTCCTGCTTTACACTGGAAGAAAAAATTAATCATCTTCATACAGCAGAGTTCACTGGGGAAAAAAGGCACATTTTCATCCCTTATGCCAGCACACCATTCACTACTTCAAACCTGTAGGTAGTCATTTTCAAATAGTCAAACCTAAATTATTGATGAGACACCACACATCCACTGTAAGTAAAGATTGACTTAGCTTGTATCAAAACAGGATTTCTGCTAAGGGCAAGAGTTTCACAACGCAGCAGAGCCAGCTAAACAGCTTACTGTTGTTTAAAAGTATGGCCCATCCATCTCTTATTTTCCCCAAATCAATCCCAAGATGTACAGAGTACACATCTGATACACACTTTCTTGTTTTAATATTCTGCCAGTTTGGTGAGCTGAGCTTGCTTAAGAGTCAGATGAGCACAGACACTATCAAGCAGTAGGGCAAAGATACAATAAAATGGGTTGTCCTTTTCCATAAGTGGCATTAAATTAGCTGAGCCATCTCTTTAAACTGAATTACCTCAGAGGGTTGTAGAGAATGTACAGTTATCTAGTTACTGCTTGGTGGGTGAGCAGCATCACACCCTGATCTCCTACAAGAGCTGAGCATCTTTTCTCCTCCTGCTCAAGAATCTTCTACTTGTCAGATCTTTCTACGTGTTTCTTTTCCTAAGTCTTCACTTTTCTGTCTCTGAGCATCTACCAGAATACAACTGAGCTTCCAGCTACCTCTACTAATTTTAAAGGCTAAAAGAGAAAGCAAAGAAAGTCTTCTCACAGCATGTTCCCTTCCTGCTGTTCAATGCCACTCTGACCTTAAGAAGCCCTCTTAATCACCTTTAAGTCAATCTTACCACCTGCATCTTTTGTAAATCCTTCGAGTCTTCCCAAGACCACAACTTCAGGACTGCTAATTTCTTCAGACTGAGCCTTCTTCCTTTCACTCACATTGTCATTAAAATTTGGGATGGTCAGCACAGCCTCCAAATTGAAGGTTAGTCCTGTGTCTTTAGGAGTTGCAGGAGGCTGTAAGTGGCAAGCATTCACCAGTAAATAGAGCACAGCCAGTGTTCAGGAAAATGAGATTAAAGATGCCCTGTGTGTTCCTGATGGAGGAAAGCACCAATCACACTGTCACAGACAGATGACAAGGGCTCTCAGAGGAACTGGGCTGATGCTCATCTCCAGAAGTTGTTTATTCAGCACTATTTCTGTAATACATAGAGCAATTGTCACAGCCTCACTGAAAGGTCAGGCCCAAAGCAACCTTCAGGGATCATCCAACCCCACTGCTACAGCAGGTTCACTGGTCATGTCCAGACACATTTTGAGTATCTCCAGAAAAGCAGACTGCCCTGTTTCTCTGGGCAGCCTGTTCTACTGCTCCACCACCCTCAAAGAGGTTTTTCCTCTTATTCAGTGGAACTTCCTGTGTTCAGTTTGCTTTCTCTGCTGCTTGTCCTCCTGCTGGGCACCACTGCAAAAGGAGTCTGGCCCCATTCTCTTGACAACCATCCCTGAAGTATTGGTATGCATTGATAAGTCATCTTTTCTCCAGGCTAAACAGACACAGATGTTTCAGCCTCTCCTCATGAGAGATGCTCCAATATCCTCATTACCTTCATGGCCCTCCACTGGACCTTTTCAGTAGTTCCTTGTCTTCCTTGATCTGGGGAGACCAGAACTGGACACAGCACTCCAGGTGAGGCCTCACCAAGGCAGAGCAGAGGAACAGGATCAACTCCATTGATCTGTCAGCAGCACACTTCCTAATGCACCCCAGGATTTTTTTGGCCTTCTTAGCCACAAGGGCTCACTGCTGGCTCATGCACCACCTATTTTCCATCAGGGCCCCGAGGTCCTTCTCCACAGAGCTGCTTTCCAGCAGGTCAGCTTCTAACCTGCACTGATGTGTGAAGTTATTCCTCTCTACGTGCAGGACCCCTGCACTTGTCTTTGAACTTCATGAGGTTCCTCTCCACCCAACTCTGCATGTTCTCCTGGTTTCACAGAATGGCAGCACAGCCTCTGGTGTATCAGTCACACCTCTCACTTTTGTATCATCAGACTTGCTGAGGGTGCACTCTGCTCCCTAATCCAGGACACTGATGAACCAGTAGAACAGGACCGAACCCAATATTGACTGCTGGGGAAAACTGTCAGCTACAGGCTTCAAACCAGATACTGCACTGCTGATCACAGCCTCTGAACTCTGCCATTCAGTCAGTTCTCAACCCAGTTCTCAACCTCATCCACACTTCCTGAGCTACAAGGATGCTACAAGGAAACGGTTAAAATCCTTGCTGAAGTCAAGACAGAAGACATCCACTGCTCTCCCCTCAGCCAGCCATTCCCTCACAGCAGACTATCAGACTACTCAAGCATTATTTCCCCTCGGTGAATCCATGTTGACTACTACTACCTTTTACTTCACACACTTAGAGATGACAGCACAGGAAGAGCTCTTCTATCATCTTTCCAGGGATGGAGGTGAGGCTGACTAGCCTACAGTTCCCTGGGTCCTCTCCCTTGCCCTTTCTGAAGTGACACTGGCTCTCCTCAGGCATCTCCGCTGCTCTCTATAACCTTTCAAAGATGGGGAGTGGCTGAGCAATAACATCTACCAGCTCCCTCAACACCTGGAGCTGCATCCCCATCTTTATGGGTGTCAAGTTTACCTAAATGATCTGTAATCCAAACCCTTCAAAGAAAATAAGGTTTAAGCATCTTATATTCAGCACCTGCAAAAATTTCAGAAGTAAACTTTAGAATTAAAGCAGAAGCACAGGCTTTCTTATGGCAGACATATATTGCTTATGCCCTGACATCATCCTGTTTTGCATGCCAAGCACTCATGTTTATGAGTCAGAAGGAAAGTACATTCAAACAGGCTAAACCTGAAATAGTGCAGCCTAACAAATCAAACAAAAAAATCTTAACTTCACATTTCAATGTGTTTGCTTGTCAGCATTTTTAAGGAAGATTGTTATGCAAAAGAAAAGTTCTGAATGCAGCTGTACTGCAATCACTTATTAAGTCTGAATGCATAACCCAAGTGAAAACAAAGTTAGACAAACTTTCACAGTTCATAACCTAGAAAACCCTTAATCTGCAGTTCAGAAAGGCAATCAGGAGTAATTTACTTGTTAGGACTGGAATTGTAGACTTCAGATTGGCTCCTGTGCAAGGCTGCTCTTCTCATTAATTGAGATAAGGTAAAAAGAGCTGCAGCAGAGGAAGCCAAGACAAGCTCCTGTCATTCCAATATTCCAGTATTATCCTCCCTAGGTACCAACTCAGACATCCCCAACCTCTTATTAAAGCCTCATACAGACTGTCACCACAATTAAACAAAGTATCTCTATGCCAGCCACCTTACTGTCTCAATCCCAAATCCACAACTCCAAGGTTCTAACTACCATCACTCAAACCAGCACTGCACCCACAATCCCAAATAAACTAATTCAGATCTATTTTCTGACTCTTTTCTCCCTCACCTCTGCCAAATCCCTCAAAGCCAGGAGTTACATACCATTTGCACTCTCTATGTTCATATGGCTTTTCAGTGCATAACCAATAACCTCTCTAACCTCCAAGTATTAGGCAGAGATTTCCCAGGCAGGGACAGCTACCCTAAGTTACCCCACTCTTAACACTGTCCCAGCCACTGCTACCAGCTTATTCCTACTTATGGGCCACAAGGTAACACACAAAGGACAGCAAAGATTTCCCCAATAATGAACACATAATTGAGCTTGATTTTATATTGTTACATTATCAGTAATATGACTATTTGCAACATTTAAAAATCCCCTCCAACAGATACAGCCTGATAGGGATGTGAAAATAGTCAAGTCACGAGAGCAAAATGAGAAACTTGCTTTCTTCCTCCCTTCTCCCTTTCTTCTGTGAAGAAATATTCAACTACTCAGATGTGAAGAACTTTAGTCAAGCGTGTTTTTATTTTTCCAATGTATTCTTCAGTGATGTCACTGCCCTGTTACTGAGACTGCCGTGTAGAGCTTAACACCTAGGCTGGATTTACCACCTATTTAGCTATCCAGGAAGACTGGACAAGAAGCCTCAGGGTATTCTCCTCATTCTCCTCCAGCATGTGAAAAACTCCTGCAAAGATGGCAGCCATGTTTCTCCTCATTCTTCTCTTCAGTAGATTAAGTCAGATAAGCTGCTCTTATTTTTCATTCAAAGACAACAACCCCTAAAGAATGATTCTTGCACTCCTTGAACTGCATCATCTCCAGAAGGGAATAGCATTGCATTTATATAGACATGACTGACCAGACAGGGCTTTGAGAACCTGGTGTAGTGGAAGGTGGCCCTGCTGTTGTCAGGGGGTTTTGGAATGAGATGATCATTAAGATCCTTTCAACCAAACCATTCTCTGATTTTATGTTAGCCTGAATAATCCCCCCTCTCCTCCCACTTATTTTCCTAGAACCACTTCCACCTATCGTTTTCCTGAAGTTTTTGCAGTTACGTTTGCATTTTATTTCCCACTAATTCTATAAGCCCTATTTCAGACTTCTCCAAACGTGTTTCATAATACATACACCTATAAAAGACTACGAAGTTTAAGCTTTTAGTTTCTACACAGAATTACTGCGACTTCTAAGGACTTGGTCCAGGTAGAAAGGTGTACACCTTAATCTCATGGAGATCACTCTTTGCCTTCCTGCTTTAGAAAGCCCCAAGGTGTTAATACTTGGGTGAAACACCACTTCCTTCTGCTCCCTTATCCTCTAAGGTCTGCTACAAAAAACAAATTTGAACTCAGCCATTCTGTCCGAAAAAAACCTACCCTGGTGGTTTATCTTCTTCATATCTTCATGACGCTTCTCAGCATTACGCAAAATGTGTGTTTTGTTAAAATACTTAAAATTTGTCCAAATATTTTGGAAGTGTATGTCACACAAGCTTTCTCTTTTTTAGAAGACTAAGCTAACAGTAGTTATTACTGATTCCAAGACCACCTCAACCTGTTGTCAGACAGCACTATTTGAAAGGCTGAGACTGTTTGAAAATATCATAGTTTAAGACTTCTGTTCTAGGCTGGGCTCTTATAGTGATATTTGGTGATCGGTGATATTTACTGGAGTAAATTTTGCTTAATTTATGATAAAGTAAAGAGGCATTAGACATTTTACACTTCCTAACATCACCTGTTTGTACTTTTTCTCCTCCCTAAAACTGAAATGTCATCTATAGAAAATAACTTGGTTCTCTATCACATGTAGAAACATCTCCCATCATGCTTTGTGCCCCTTAGTAGTGACATTTTATACACACACCTACAGTCCGAACCAACTTGGTTCTGTCACATATATTTGAGCATCTTATCATCTAGCAAAGGGCTCACATCCTCAATACGGTTTTTAAAGGTATGCAACACGTACACACACAGCCCCTTATATTGTGCTATTCCACCCTTCCCCTTCTTACTCCTTCAAGAAGATTTGTAACTTATCACATGAATTACTCTCTGCCTTCATCTTCCTGTTCACTTGTTGGAGGTAAATTCTCTCCTTCCTGTTGCTTTTCTTCATTGCCTGCAGCCTGACTTACCTCAGTGGTCATTCCCACTGTTCCCTGACTTCTACTCACCTCCCTCTCCTTCCACCCTGTGCAAGTTCAGAGTTTTAATTCTGGAATTCATCACCTGGTAGCCTTGAATCACAGAGCAGGTAGAAAAAAAAAATAAACTTTGCTGAAAAGCAAATAACTCCTGTCTCCTTCCCAAATGCCATTCGTCTGTTAGGGCTGGGTCATTCCAAAATCAATACTCCAGTCATGTACGTTAACCAAAACACACCTGTTAAATTTAACTGATCTATGTTGATTATATAGGAAGACATCCAGTTGCTTTTGATTAGTTCACCTATTTCCAGCATTAGTATTAGCTCTGGCTGTGTCCCAGCTGGGACAAGCTACTTGTGATCATGCCTAAGTAAAGGAACAACAGTAAGCAAGCTTAGGAATCCAACCTCTTACCTTAAGTTTTAGAGAATACATGCGATAAATAAATCATTCAATGCACAAAAGCAGCAAAACACATCTTTTAAAAAATTCTTCAAGACAATACAGCTACAAGCATATCTGCACCCCAGCAAGCAGGTGCGCTGCTTGGAAAGGGCCAACACTTCACAGTGAGCATGTTCAGGAATAGTAGCTGCTACTCAAACTCAGCACCAGAAAGAAGCCACACTTTGTAAGAACAACTTAGACAAAGTGACTAATATCCCCAGCACTATATACACCAAGTTTACAAGACTACAATTCTTAAACATCAGATTCTCACAACAAGGAAGAATCAGGAAATTAAGTCTGAAAGAAGAAACCACATATGGTCTATTTGTTTTCCACCATTTATCATTCCCACTTCAGAACAGAAGACTTAAAAAAATGAGGGGAAATAAAAATCTGATAAAAGGAATATTATCAAGAGTGTCTTGTAACATATATTCCCTCATCACAACATCCAATTATTTTGCATGTATTTTATTTTCAGAATGGATTTGTTAAAGACACAGAAGCAATCTAAATTTACAGAACACTGACTGAACTTAAATCGTCTGCTTTAGCTGTGAACAGTTTCACTCACAGCTTTACTTAACTCAGCAGAACATCCTAAGTTAATTTTTCTAGGAAGATCACAAGCAGCTTGAAAAAAACAGAAGTATTTGTGGAGAAGACTTGATTTTAAAACATATGCATTTATTCTTCCAGAAGAGAACTACTTACTTGCTAGCTTCGCCTGTAGTCCTGAAGGTCCAGGTTTTGATGTCTCCGACTTGGAAGAGCCTGGCAGAGACAGTTTTGTTTTAGGGAGACTGACTTTTGGGCTGAATCGAGCAGCCCAGTCAAACTTTGAAGAGCCACCTGTTTTACTCGGTTCTTTGTCCCTGCTACTCCTTCTTGGACTGGGGCTGGATGCGGAACGGGAACGTCTAGCCTTACTCTGGTCCTTTCCCTGCTTCACTCTGGCACCCTGAGGAACAGTAGAAGAAGCAGAGGCAACAGCAGAAGAGGAGGAGGAGGTGGAAGCTGAAGAAGAAGAATCAGTGATGGTGCTACACCCAGCTTTGGCTGAGGTCACCGATTTTGAAGCCAGCTTGGAGACTTTTGCTGACTTTTCTTCAATGCCAGTTGATTCAACTGATGAACCACTCTTTATACAAGACAGATTCTCTGTCCTTTTCCTTTTCTGACTTCGGGAGCTACCAGCAGCTCCACCCTTTCTGGTGTGAGCCTTGCTTGTTGATGGCAATTGTGTAGACTTGGGCTGCTCTTGGTCTGAGTGTCTTCTCTTAGATTTAGTATGTGGCTTGTTAGTTTCTGAGGAAGTTTCAGTGTGTTGAAGTGCTTTGGGTTTTTTAGCAGAGCTAGGAGAACTGGTCCTCCTATAATCTGGACTAGCACTGCGTTTAACTCCTCGAGAACTGTCTTTCTTAGGCACTTGCCCCGTTTTTTGCTTTTCTGAAGTATTGACTCTCTCTGGATCTTCTTGTTGCGGTATTAAAACAGCAGACGAACTACAGCCTCTGTAGAAGTAAACAGGAACAGCATTAGAGTTGAACTCAAGAAGCCTCAAAATGTAAGAATTTTGCATTATAAAAGTCATCATTCTTTAATAATAAAGGATACTGCATGTAAGAAACACTGTTAAGATCACATTGAAGCAACAAAAACCTCCACATGCTTGTTGTATGCAAACAGTCATATTGCACATACTTGCTAGCACAAAACCTAAGTAGATTGCAAAATAAAAGCACAATAAACTTCCTTTTTAAAAAAGTGGTGTAAGTTAAATAGATTTTACTTTTACATATATATATGTGTGTCAAATTGATTAAAACCAAACAAAACAAAAAAAATTGAGCCATGAAGCTATTAACTGAATGTTTGAGAATATAAGTTCCACAAGAGAGTAAGGAGTGTTCAGTAATGCATAACTAGTCATAACTGGATTCTAGTTCAAGAAAGGCTCTTAATAAAAGGACAATTTCTCATCAATCTTTAAATTGATGTAGTGAATCACATGCAAAAAATGGCAAAATTCTCTTTATATGACAGAAAACTGTTCCAGTGTGTATATAGCAGAAGTATATGAAGAGCAGACAGGCAATACCAAGATGATTACCCCGAACACAGGCCTACTTTAGATTATTGCACATTTCAATTCATATTAGACATTGCTCTGAACTCCTTGGGCAATCTTCCCCCAACATGAAACAGAAGGAGGGGAGAAAGGCCTTGCAAGTATTCCAGGACTAGTTATGCAGAAATCATTTCCTCCCCATCACTGATGGAATGCTCTTAGTTGGTGAATCAGAAAAAGAAAAAACAAACAGAACTGGCAACACTGAAATATACCCAGTGAATGCAATACCTAGATTAGTTAAATATCCATTAGTCATATGTTTTATTAGAACTCTGTATAATGAATAATCATAAAAGTTTTTGAAGTGCAGATAACACTGGTTAACATATGAATATGAAGCACAATTACCTTTTAGAAAAGTGTCCCTTGGACTGCTCAGAAGTAGTATTAGACTGCACTTTGGGTGTCTTTGAAATTGATTTTCTACTCTCAGGAGGGCTATGTGCCTTATGTTTTGCCTGCCCTAAATGTGACCTGTCAGCAGAAAGTCAAAACAGAAAGCTATCAGGATTCCAAGATACAGATACAGACCTGTAGGTGGAATATTGTTTATTTTTGGAGCATTTACACATTTAATTTACAGCTACAATTTTCTCCATATCAGCTCCAAATACTAAAGAAGCATTTCAAAAGAACCACCTGATGCAGTTACAAATCACTACCAGTGTAACTGTTTTGCAAAGCACACAATTATTTAGTCATTTTAAATGAATAAAACATCATCTTACATCTGAGTTTTGCAGATAAGTTCAGATCTTTCTGGTACACAAGATTACTGAATTATTCACTTAAGCATTAAGCTAGCACAGTAAAGCACAGGACTAGAGTATCTGTCAAAGCTCTCTTCTCAAAAATAGATATATACCTACCTACCTCCAGATTCTAGGCATTAAGTCTTTATACAGTTATGATTATTTACATCTTTGCTCTTCAGTTAAAAAAAAATCAAGTGCTCAGAATGGGAATGCAGCCAGTTCCACTTGGTAGGAAAGTTCAACTGTACCAGTTGTTTTCTGGCTGCAAGATCTACCAGTTGAAACAACTGAGTACTGTTTGGTAACAGCTGAGTAAGAGGAGCAAAGAAAAGCACACCACCAATGAAGGCAGTCAAGGGAGACAGGAAACTTGTCATGTCAGAGACAGGAACGAGTTTCACATAGATATGCTGTAAGAGGTCTTCTAAGCAGCTTTCAGCTGCACGAAGAAATGGTTTATTGTATGAGCTCTGACTGAAGGACAAAGATAATACTATACACCATGGATAAAATTTAAGACTTAAGTTATACGACTTAAGTTATATATTCCACATTTACTTTGAAACCCACTCAATTACCATCTGCAAGACTCAGAAGAGAGTGCTCATCAGCATTTAAAACAGGACAGTATAAATAATTGCTAAGGCAAGAGACATCTCACTTGCACTTCCCGGGACAAAATGCACCCAGAAAACTCTAGTGCATGTGTCCTACCTATACAGAAGCCCCAAGAACCATTAACCTTTAAAAAACCTCAAACTAGTCTAGTATTAATGCTGAAAGAAGCAATGTTTCAAAGTTCAAGAGCTCCTGATTTCAGGGTCATATGCTATTAACCCAGGCCTAGACAGCTTCCGAGTCGAGCTCTGCAAACATCCATGGAGGATGAGGAGAAATGTGGACTTCCAATTCAAGTGTCCTGCTCCAATCCATGACCCCAAACATCAAAGTTTAGCCCAATAGACTAAGTGGAAGTGGTAAGAATTCCACAAGCTTTAAAATAGTTTTTTCCAGTGAAATGCCAGAAGTCTAGTAGTAAAGGCAGAGCTAATACTACTGACCAGAAAGCTTCCCCATCCTCTTCAGGACTTCAACACAACCCTGAATCTCAGTAGAAAATAAGTATCAAGTCTAAGCAGCCAGATGATAACCAAATGCTAATTTGCCTAGAGTCAAAACAGTAAACTTCAGTGATGACTTTCTTGATAACTTTCTTCCTTCTGCTTCCTTCTGAATTATTCTCATCTAGGCAGCTACTCAGACAAATGCACATAGACAGTACATATTCAGCACTTCCTGTGCTCCATCTAAGAGCGTGACAGACTGAAAAGATTAAATTAACAGCATCATCCCCAGACTCCAGTAATTAATTTTTATTTATCATAGTACAAGAACTATTGTTTACTATCAAAAGCAAGTAAAATAAAGCAGTTAGATCTTGAGGTTACATTAGCAAACTCCATCAAGGTAAACTTAGGAATGTTTCATCTAATCTTGAGTGTTTGGATTTTCCTTTTCCCAACAAAAGACAAAGGCGTGAAATTCAATTTTCCCCATGAAATGTTTTTATTATGCGAGTAACAGATATTATTACATAATTTACACTTGGCAGGAATCTCAAGTTTTATGTAAGCTAAACTGATCAGGGTTCATTTATTCTGAAGTATATTTTAAAAGGTTACTTTCCCGTAAAGATTTTTGTTTTGCTTTAGATATTCACAAAAACACAATAATTGAACTTTTCAGCTAAAATACTGCTAAAATAGTAGATGCAAAATATGCACTGAAGAGTTTCCATTTGTTTCTGGCTCCTCCCCTTTCACATTTAAACCCTTCTGATTCTTACAAGTTTTATAAATACACTTTCATACCAAGGTCCAATTTGTGTGAACTATTAAAGCTACAGCCCCACATTATGAACACATGCAGCATACTAGTATTTGGTTTGCTTTCTTTATCCATCAAGCTGTCAGTACAAACAGCCTTCTGAGCAGAAAGGTTATTCTAGAAACATCACAAATGGGGAGTCACAACTGAGGAGAATATTTTAAAATTTTATTTTAAAACACCTACTATGCTCTCGCTTCTCACACTGAGCTTAATCATTCACCTTGCACATATTGCAAAGAGAAGGTCCACAATACAACACCAACTGGGCATGCAGTAGCATGTCAGTCAACAGGAACATGACATGAGCTCTCCTCTCAGGCTTATACAAGAATACTGAGAATCTGCTTACAGGATTAGGGTAAAAAACTTTAACCATACACCAACAAGAATCATTGTCCCAATTTATATTTTAAGTTGTGACAGCTTTGCTTAAGGTCTCCTTAAAAAACTTAACTCACATACAAAGGTGGATAGAACAGTCTGAGAAGCTCAGCATAAACAATGCCTGCACCACAGTCAAGTGCTATAAAAGGCAGATGCGCAACTGGAAGACTGATTTTAAAGTTGTAAGCTACGTGCACTCTTGCCTATAATCCAAGGCTTTTCACTTGTAACTTACCATTGCAAGTTCTTCAGTCTTTTCCATTAACATATCATTAAGAATCCTCATTCCAGCAGCAAGTGTTTTCAGAGACTAAGTTCCCCATTAATGCCAAAAACTGATGAGCTAAGTATGAGCTTGCTTTCATCCATTTCCACTCTCAGGGGCAGCTCCTGCTGCACCTTCAAGCTGTGTTTTGTAGGTGTTTTTTGTTCTCCTTCCCTCACCAAACTTAAGACAGTTTCACAAACAACTCCAAGACTTCATTCAACTGGGCAGAGCTGTCTGCTGATGCACATTTTAATTCACAGGCAGACACTCAAGTTTAGAGTAACACACATACAGAAGTTGACAAGCTAACCACCATGTAGCCTGCTGTGTTATATAAACAATATGGTGGAAAATGCCCGCCCTGAGCAAAACCATAATAAAGAACCAACTAGAACCTGTTCTCAGAGTTACTCTGTGCGTATTTAAAAAAAAATACCTTTTGAAGTTAGTTAATAAACGAAGTGTTTAATCTAAGTCATGCTCCTCAGCAGCTGAGAGTGAGCCACTAAATGCTTCCAAAGACTGCAAAAACTATCCTTTTACTTCTGTCAAAAATGAGATTAAGAAAAAAGCAATAGCACAGATGAAAAAGGCTAAAAAAAAAACCATCTACTTTCTCTTCTCAGAAATACTACAAATGTCTTCCCCACCTACTCAAATACTGTATTTAATTTTTTACAGCTCTCAGGTAAGTTCTTACCAGTTAACAAATCACCAACACTGGTCCAAAAAACAAATCCTGTTTAGAACAAAAGCAAAATAACTGACAAAAGCACTTTCTGCTTATATCAAAGGCCTACATGCAGCCAACGCCAACAAGGATTGCATTTATCACTTAGCTTTCCATTCTAAATATTTAAGATGTATGTATTTTATTCCAAAACACTGGAATTAGCTCATCAAGTACTTTCATATAGAGCAACAGCATAGCAGTCATTTATGTCAAAGTGATATGCTACTCAAATACCACTACTCTGAAAGATTCCTTAAGACTAACAATATGCAAAAAGATAACCACCACTGTCATTTCATGCCAATAATAAAAAAAATAATTCTTGCAGCACTGGTAAAAAAAGTTCTAGTACATGGGACCACTTCCATTACTCTATACCAACAATATAGTGAAACATCACTCACAGCTGAAAGGAACAATCAACTGCTCCATGACCAGAAAAGATTTTATTGTGTGCCTCGCAATACCACTTCCAAATTGCTCCCATTCAAAGTAAATCCTATGGCATCACTGGGAACTAAGCCAGGAGGGCACAATTCTTCAATACACATGGTAACAATGTCACTGTACAGTTAAGAAAATGACAGTAAGTACCTTCCACCCCCTCCTCCTACCCCCATGAAAAGAAAGCTTCATTAACACATCTGCTTCAGTTTACTGCTGCAAAGGGAAACTACCATCATTACTACTTCCTTAAAAACCTGCAAAGAGTCGCCCTTCAGCGGAGAGTGCTCCAAGAGACTTCAGACCAGGTTCATGCTGTACCACTATGAAGGTGCCATAGTAACATAATTCTAAATTCGGAGGTAAAATACTTTCAAAATGGTAGTAAAACTAGTAAGAACTATAATATCCACAAGAGTTGAAATTCATCCAAGACAGTTATTGCAACATAACTACTGACAACAGAAAGTAAAGAATCACATCAGTCCAACTTCACCAAGGCCAACTTGCTTACATGATTACAAGGGGAGGGAATGACACCACCACCAGTTCACATACCCCTTTTCAAATACAGACCCCCTTTCTCCTTTTTGAGAAAAGCACACGACTGTTACAGCACAAACTGAAAATAAACTGCTTCTGTTTTTCTATATTTCCTTGAGCCTAGTATCATAGTTCACATCTTTAAACAATGAACCTCAAAAATCAAACTCTCAAAGCTCCTATCAAGTTACTATGCTGAGTGAGAAATTGCTGGTAAAACTCCAGCAGAAAACCATTATGGGTGTCCCCTGCTCACTGTGACTCAAGTATTGATGTTATGGGGACATCAAACAAGCCCAGTCTAGGGGAAAATGGGTTTGCATTGTTGCCTCCAGGTTAAGCCAGTCTGTCAATACACAATGTAACAGGAGGGACATTCTTCATTTAGAAGAGACCAGAGAGAAGTTTGGAATTTCCAAAGTATTAATACAAGTGAACAGTGGCAGCTCAGCAAGTCAAATTGGCAGAGTTTTAACACAAGACCTTTAAGCTGTAGAAATGTTCAAGATTATACAAAGACCTACATTAGCACTTCAGCTTGGCAGCACTTATCATCCTCCTGATTTTCTCCTTTTTTAACACCTTCATCAACTAAAGTCTCTTGCATTCACTCCAGCCAGAGCATAAAGGAGATGGAGGCAACTCTAAGGCTATTACAAGGCCATCTGGCCATACCACACGCTTACCTTGGATAATTTGCCTTCACATCCAAGTCTGAAATTATGAGTGACAAACTACATAAACTCTCCAGGCTCTCATCACTTAATTTGTATTTTGAAATTGCACGCACCTCAGCCACAAAAAAGCTTTAAGAAAAAAGCTGTTGCACTTCCAGCACTAAGAAAGCTATTTATACAAAGCAGAAATGCAATCAAGTACACAAGTTCAGACAGTATCAAAACCTGTCCTTGCTCGAAGGGTTATGATTGCATATCTATGACCAAAGTGAAGTAACCTCCAACACTTCAGAAGGTGTGGCTCTCAAGTCTGCTTACAAACTCCATGGCTAATTTTAGGCATGAAGCAACAACCCTCTACAGAGTCACATTGCTGTCTAATTCCCCCCCTTTTATTGGGAAGGGGGAAGAGTTGGGAGTTTTTAATCTTCATGCACCGGTTTGTTGTTTATTGAGGGAGAGTAAGAAATACTTGAATCCAATAAAGTGGCTGAATAAAATCTCACACTCTCTGTACAACAACATCACTAAGTAGCATGGATTAACAGAAGAAAATCTATAAAGCAAGACAGTTGCCATTAAGGATCAGTGTCCACCATCTCTGCATTTCAATGATTTTGACATCAAAGTATACCAGATTACAACCACAAGTGACAGGAACTCTCAGAGTACAACTTTCAGTTCAGTTTCATCCAAAAGACTCCAGTTCAAGTGCTCCAAGACCATTCTACATTAGCCAAATCACAGCAGGTGAGGATGACTAATTGGCTTCAAAAGAACATTCCCGGCTCCAACTGAAATACTGACAGATACATCCCAAGTTCAGTTATTTGCACAATATGAGCATATTATTCAAACTAGTCTTTCCACAGTTTGTTTATTCCATTTTAAGTGATTCTATAGCTGAAACTGAAGAATTACATGTTTGACAACAAATGCAAGAAAGACCGAAAATAAATTGTCTCAGGCATCCCAAAGAGCCCCTTAATGTAAGAAAATATGTTGGGTTTTTTTTCCTCAGTGCTTGTTTGAGATTTTGTTGGGTTTTTTTAATATAGCAGCCAAAGCAGTGTTTAGCACTGGACTACAGCAAGGCAAAACAAGACACAAGCTGTGAACTCCAGACCCCTGTATACTTCTCAGCAGTAGAACTGCAACATACTATACCACTGCACACTAGATACATGGAAGGGTGAATCCTGTGAGGTTTGTGTCCAAAGACAGGCACCAGCCAAAAATTTATATGAGAGCTTGTCTCCTTCTATGTCATCTACAAATTTTATAAGGACCTGACAGATCTATCTTATACTGGTCCTTGTACAATAGCAATTTCTGCCCAGCACCTTACTAAAACAGAGACGCTAGTAACAATAAAAGATGACAAATTCATTTTAGATTTTATATTAACCAGCACACTTTAAACCAGGCCTTTTTAAAGGCCTTGCCAGCTCAAAATGCTTGCTCAGAAATGCACAGGTAGGAGAGGCCTGTTCTAAAGAGACCTAGAATCTAAGAAGACTGTAAGCTTCTTCCATTCTCTTTATTTAGCAAGGAGTTCTGGTTCTGATAAAAGTGCAGTACAGTTTAGGAGTGCAATACACTGCTGCTCATGGAAGTCTGGCACAGATCTGGTGAGAAGTGGAAGAGGTCCAGTCATTTCAGACAAGAGACCCTCCTATCATCGTATGAGAGCATAACAGATCACAATGCACCAAAACAATGGATGAGTGACTTTCTTAAAAGAAAACTGTGCTACCCTTAAAATTCCTCATTTTGTCTGACTCACTCACTGTGGAGCTTCTCCCTGGCATTCTGCCACAAAATCTGAACTAACAGCAGATATCTGAAGAAGAATTCCCCCATCTCATCATCCAATAACTTGGATCCAATTGTTTATTCTAGGAAGAGCTTTATTTGCCCCAGGTGAAGTTCAGTGTAAAAGGAAAGAGTTGGGAGGGCAGTACCTAATTTAAACATCCACTGAGATGCAGAGACAACACAGAATGGGCAAAAGGGAATGAAGGGCTCACTATGCCTCTCTTAAAAGAGCTCTTCTCCAAAACCAATTCTAGCTCACAAAACAATCAGGTACATAAGGCAGCAACTTCCCCTTTCTTATGCCACATTACTTGAGGGGAGAAGCCTTGTGTTTATCATCTGCTCTTCCATTTGTACAGCAGTCTAGTTTAGAGAATGTGAAGCTGCATTTTTCAGACTGTATTATTCTCAAGTTCCTTAGAAGTTGGCCTTCACCCACTCAACAGTTCAACTTGTTCTCAGACTTCATACTAATAAGAAATACACCTCATCTTCATTAAGCTTTATAGCCCAGGTCCTTCATAGTAAAAAACTTTTGTGCTACTGACCTGTATTCTTTAAAACTCATCCCCAAATATCAAGCCCACGGTACATAATCAACAAATGCACCACTAATGTATCCAAGGGAGTAGAATACAGACAGAGTTGCCTATCATCCCTATATAACCTTTCTTCATTAGACTAACCTTATAACAAAGTTAAAGAAATACTTATATCCACACAGGCTTCACTCATGGCAGTAACAACACAGTCATCCATGGAAAACTTTTTAAGATCTTCTTTGTCCTGCACTGCAGAGACAACTGCTTACACAGTTAATACAATCTGGTCCACATGCTCACTGTATTAGGCATATTAAATGATGGCAAACCTTTTTTTTTCTTGAATTATTCAACAGCTGCACAGGATTTATATGCAGTACAAAGGTGAAAGAGTACCAGCTATTCAGTCTTCTCAAAGAGGAACACATTTTCCCAGATTCCCAGTAACAGACTCTCCCTGTCATCCCCGTCCCATATTTTTAATATTGGAGAAGAAAGGGGGGGAAAGAATTTGTTACTACCTGTGATTTATGGAACGCATCTTTTTTCTCCTACAGCTCTACTACTGCTATTCCAGCTGAACATGTATGGTAGTGAGTCATACATGGGTTTATCCCATGCAGTAACAGTACAGGTAACATTTCAGAGGAAAATGATTTTATGCAAGTTTCAATGCTTGGATTGCAGGGTGGAAAACATTCTGTAAATCACACCCATTTCACTGTTACACATTTGAACACTCATAGATAGCAGTCATACCTTCCTCCTACTGCGTCGTCTTGTGGCTGGGCCCCGGCAGTGTTCCTCTGTGAACGTCGCAGTGACCCCCCTGGATTGTTATTAGGCCGGTTGGACATTGGCACCTCTCTCCTGAAGGGACATACCCTTTCTAGACACTATCATTCACTGAAAGACAAGAGAGGAAGAGCCGTAAGAGATGTGGCATGAAGACTCACTGCCACGCCTCCAGAGGCAAATGTAAAATGCTATCATTTAAGCAAAAACTGATGACAAAAACTTTCAAACAATTTTTAGTTTAAAGACACATGGACAAGGTTCTTCTCAAGAACATTTAGAACCTTAATACAGAGCAACCAGGTTTTGGTATATATAGCATAGAGATGACCTACTGAACTAAATGACCTTTAAAGATCCCTTCCAACCCAAACTACAAACTCCTCTATGATTTCGTGATGATACACTTCTTTTCCAGCAGGCTTTCCTAATTATAAGGAGACAGGAAAAATGCAATTTAGGAGAATCTGTGTTTATCAACATTAAGGAAAAACTTAGTGCTTGATAGACAGCAACAGTATTCAAGTATTTTAACTTTCATCGCAGGAAATCAGAAAACCCATTTTAGGAATAAGCAGTAGTATTCACAACATAACTACAGTCCTTTCCAAACAGCTTCTTTCTCTAGTCTGATTTATGCAACTTTCATTTGCATAAAGCAAGATATATAGTCATTTAGGGAAAAAAAAATAGCTTTATAGTCACGAAGTTCTGCTCATGAGAGCTAAATTAAAGGGAAAAGGTATTTGAGACAGAAGGATTAATAAGTGCATACAATTATAATTTAAAAAATTAATCTATGATGGCCTTGTATTACTACTTTTGGAGTTGCTTTGTGACTGCTAGAGGTCTACAGATATTATTTTGGTAGTTTTTATAGAAGACTACCATAACCCCCAGCCACAGTCCTCAGAAACAGACATATTTCAAGAACAAGCCTCGCTTTATTCCTCAGTGAAGAGAGGGTGACTTCTGTATCCTGTGCTAAATTGGTATTTCCATGTAGAGCATAGCAACAGGACCACAACCAGCAAATCCAGTTTTACTGTTTCTAATTTTGTGGAATCTGGTAAAAGAAAGGTATTTGCAGGTGAAAAAAAAAGAAGCTGTAAGAAGGAAAGTAACCCAAGTTCAAGAACTCAGTAGTCTATATGCTGATTTGTTACTATTATATCCAGAGCACAAGCAAGATGTCTATCACGAAAATGTTCAAAACACTGCAGCTTCAGATTTAAATTCAAATGTCTCCAATGAAATAATTTTCAAGATCTGGCACTGTCAGTGAAAACAGTGAACAGCTGAATGTACTTCTCTATTTTTCTGAAAAGGCCCTGTGGAAGTGAACAAAGGTGACAGGAGGGGAAGGGGGGACAAAGAAAGAATCCTAAATGATGCAGTTTTTCAGTAGGTCATAAGAAACCAGGCATATGAACTCATATTATGCAAACCATTACCTCACACATGATGCTTAAAGGAATATGTGTATCATCCACACACTTGCACAGTGCAGGAAATTATTGATCAGGTTTCTACTAGCTCAGATTCAGTCTTGTTACACTGTAATAATACAACCTAATATTGAAAGGTCACACTTAGCATGCCAGAAATACTTTAAATATTTCCAGGAATTGAAAAAGAATACAAGTTAGGCAGAAGAATTCCTCTCCATCCTAATTCCCATATCACAGGAGTCAAAAGCATCTTTTGAAAGTTTTTCATGTTCTTCCTACTAAGAGGTCCAACATAGCAAACACAGAAAGTAGAATGAATTAAAAAATCACTTTTCCCTTCATTTGTTTTGGTTGGGGTTTTTTTTACCTTACACTTCAGAACTTGAAAGAATGTAAGTAAAGCACAAAATACACAATTCCACAAAATACAGTTGTTTGATGAACCTCTTACAGGTCCTGATGACTAAGCTGAGAAAGCTATAAACGCTGCTACTCAAAAGGTGAGCTTTTCCTCTTAACAATTGTTTCCTCTTATTCAAACTCCCTAATAAAGCCAGTATTACCACTAACAAAGTTTTAAAGCTTTTCAGTAACATGCAACACCAGTCTACAACTGCTTATACATTAGAGCACAGAAAGATTTACAGTGAAACAGAAAAAGCTTGCAACTGCTGGAAATCACACTAGCTTGCTAGTCTAGCCAGATCAGTTAAGTTGGAGACAGTAAGGTGTAGCATTGTCTTCAGAATAGCAATGCAAGAAACACAGCCTAGCATTAACCAGGCTGAAAGCTGAGCAAGGGCCCAGCACTACCTGGGGGGTCCAGCTGAAGTCAGTCACAGGCACTGGCAAATGTTGCTGTACATTCTCTTTTTATTTTCTTGTATTCAAACACCAAATGAAAACAAACAAACCTCTCTACTTGAAATGAGGCACATTTTCTAAAAGGAGTGAGTAGTGTCTCCTTCTGCACTAAGGTCAGCTGGCACTGAAACTGTACTAATGTCAAACTTTCAGTCATACTACAAAATGGTTGCCACAGAACTATTGTCTTGCCTTGTACCGATGAAAATGTGCATTCCAGCAGGTTCCATTCTGCAAGGAGCAGGGCTCACTTAGACCTCTGCTAGGTTAGCCATGCACTTTCCCACCTAGGGCCAGAACACAGGCTTCTCCATACACCAGCACAAGAGTCAGCTGAAGAAAAAACTTCACACACGCTATCCTGGCCCACCCTAGAGAAACTTAAGTTTAACATTGATCTGCCTGGGTGTGCTGGTTCTATCTCTGACAGACTTGAATTTACCCAAAGTGGCTGGTACAGGGCCAGGATTTCTGTTGAAGACGGCACTGATAATAGAGCACAGTGCTGATAATACAGGTGTTTTTGCTATCGGTGAAAAGTGTTTAGACAGAGCCAAGGCCTTTTCTGCTTTTTGTACTATCAGCTCTGCTGGTGAGGAGGCTTGAGACACATAGGAGGTTGGGATGAGACCCAGAGAGGAGAGGTGACCCAGATTGACCAAAGATATTCCAGACCACATAGCTTCATGCTCATTATATAAAGTGGTATGGAGGGAGGACATTTAGAGTGATAGTGTTTGTCTCTTCTGGAGAAGGCTGAACACCTGCAACCATGAGAAGCAGTTAATTCTTTGTCTTGCTTTGTATGCACAGCTTTTGACTTCCTATTAGACTGCCTTTGTTTCAACCCACAAGTTTTCCAGTTTTTACCCTTCCAATTCCCTTTCCAATCCCACAGGTGGGGAGTCAGCAAGCAGCTGCCTGGTGCTTGACTGGTGGCTAGGAATAAAACATGACAGGGCCAGCCAGACACTTTAGTAGTCTATGCTTAGAAGTTATGTAGCACAATGTGCTGCCATACACATGGTTTTTTCAGCTGTGTAGAAGAATGAAATGACAACTGTTTTATCCTAGAAGGCATCTGACAAGTCAAGATGAGGTCCAGAGTTATCTTCTATATTGATACCTCTTGACTTCACTGCATTTCTTATTGTGTACTTGCTTCCAGATGACCCCCAGTTTGCTTTTAAATATAATGCAGCTTCATGACTCAGCTGTGACCTTTAACATCAAAATGCTAACCTAAGTCTCACTGCAAGCCACACAATACCATGTGCCCAGTTAGTCCAGTAATTAGAGATTTTCACAACTGGGTCTTTCACATCCTAGAACAAGAAAGAGCTCAGAGGTTCCTAAACATATCAGAAAATATTAAGCCTACGACTTCAGATTTGTATTCCTATACCTCAGTGTAGACATTAATTTACTTAATCAGCTGTTTCTGTGATAAATCTTATCACTTAAGACAGAAAAAACACTAAATATATAAGCATACAACACATTCAAGAGCTCAGACTTAATTGTGACTAAATTGAAGAAATTACTGCCTGGAGTTTAGTAACTGCTGAATTGTTTCAGATTTGCATCATTTTCTCTCACTGTTCACAAGGTTCTCCTCATTTACCTGCAAACATACACACCTCTTTACTTGCCTTACAAGCAAGCACTTGCAAGTCCTCAATTACTACATCTACTTCAATAGTTGACTTAAATTAAGATTAAAGCAACTCCCTGGACTGAAAAGTAAACTCAGCCTTCTGCAGCTGATTTTGACACAGTATTCTTCCTCCCTATCCTCTCCAAATTCAAGAGTTACCCTCTCATCTTCATTCTTTTTCCTTTCAGGTCCTCGCCTTAAACAGATTTTAAAGCTCCACACAGGCAGAAGCTTGTATTTTCAGTTTAGCATCCTCTTGTTTCTTCTGGTTGTAGAAGTAGCTCATGAGAGAATTTTAGGGAGTGGATACAGTAACATACTGAAACTTCCTAGAAAAATTTTCTGCAACATGTCCTAAATGCTCATCATCCCTCCCTTCTTCCCGACAGTAAATTTCTACACACAAACAAGGGGAAAATACATTCTCCCATGAGCTGCAAGGTGCCGTAAGGCACAGTAAGGTGTATGCATTTCATCTGCATTCATGCAGATCCTGGGTTATTCAGCTGCATCATTGAGACTTAAAAAAATGACAAGCTTCTCTTCTCTCAACATAGGAAGACCAAGCTAACAGCTAATTTTCTTATCTGCTCCCATTTCTACCTTCTCCCCCATGAATAGCCATAAGTTGTCTTCATGATTCAAAGATGCCAGAGTGCATTAAGGCTTCCTTGCTGCACTGCACCTAATGACGTAAAACTCATGGTGACTTCTATCAAAATAACTTCCAGTGATGCAGAAACCACACAAAATCATACTGAATCACATATTAGGCTGGACCATATTCTTTTTGTATTTTCCTTCTCCAATGCTAGAGAAGAACTAGGGAACTACACACACAGAACTGCATGTACAGACACCCCAACTAGAGCAAATCAGTACATATATAAAAATCTCCCAGATAAACAAGACTAGAGCCTTTTAAAGATGTAGAATCACCTCACTGCTAAGAAGACAGACAATCAGGTATCAAGGAAGTTTCTTCTGGAAACAAGCATGTGCAATTGTAAGGAAATAGATTTCTACAACTCTGGCACAGAATGTGTACAGATTTATGTAGCTGCATCACTTCTGTCACTTCTCTTTGAAGACATTAATAAGGTATCTATGGGAAGACAAGCAGAGTTTAACAGCATCCAGAGGCAAACTCCTCTCCAGAACAGATGCCTTTCTGATGCAGAGTTCAATAAAGTACAAGAGTTAAATCAGAATTATTAAAAAAAGCCTTGGCTGGAAAGAAGCTCTTGAGATTACAAAGTCCAACCATCTGCTGAAAGTAGGACCTCAAATTACACTAGACAGCTCTCATTCTGAAAAGTGACAATTGCTAACCATGTTGACAAAATACACTGAGTCCTGAGCAAGAGGTGAATCACAAGAGCTATCCTAAACAAAGGGGAAAGGGAAAAAAAAAGAATAAAAATCACAACTTGAGGCATCAAAGCATCACCATATATAAAAGCATGCAAAGAAGAGACTACCAGAATATCAGAAACTTCAAAAATTTATGCCATAGATGTCAGTTCAAGGAACCTAAGATCTCAGACCTGTGTAAGATGTACACATACCCAAGGACACACTTCCCATCCCTTCTAAAGATAACTGCTTTGAGAGACGAGCTAACTATGGCCCAGCTCCTCACTGCCATCACAGAGCTCAGAAAACTCTCTCCCCCCTTCGGTTCCTCAAAAGCACAATCCAGGAACCTGGACAAGAGGAACAAGCAGGAAAAATGGGCACGTAAGCTACAAACTTCAAAAGAGTCCAGTCTCTGAAGATATTATAGATTAGCTCATATGACCATTTTTACACTGAGTAACTTTAGACAACATGTAAGCTCTTAGCCAGAGAATAACTTTCCAAGTTGCCAAACAAAAAGATGAAAAATGTCAGTAAAATATTTTTCCTAGATTCACTTAGAGTGGAAGAGGCTTTGTTAATTCAGCTTCTCTGGAATCACTGGAGTGATTTCAACAAAAAGTAAAATAAATCAGTCAAGAAACTGTTCCACTGACTTTACAACAAACAGCCATCAGAAAATTAAGGCCAACTTTGGGCCTTGCTACATTAGGAAGTCAGTTTTCCCTTTCCCAGGCTCTCAAGAGCTCAGCCCTTGCCCACCCCTCTAGCCAAGAGGCAATGCCAAAGGCCTCCTTGACAAAACAGAAAAATGAGTGGCTAAGAGCCTGAAAGGATGCCACCATAAGTTTCCAGACTGTGTTTATGCATATATGTCTAATAACAACTGGGAAGAGAAAGTCTTTGTATGAAAGAGAGAGGGAGAAGAGAAAAAAAAAGTCAACATATGTGAACTCTTACTGCTAAGTGGCAGTTCAAATACTCATTATCCACAACCAGAAGATCTACAAGTTCCCACAGGCAATAAGAACACTGAAAACACTCTGAAAAGATGCACAGCACTACTTGCTAGAGTAATGCCCAGGCTGTCAGTATAATGTGATGCAAAAGGTCATCCATGCCATGACCCCATGAAAGCAAAGTAGCACATTTACCTACTGACTCCTGTCCTTCTGAAAGGACTGGAAGATACGAGAAATCAAGTATTGTTCAAGAAAAAAATCTAAATAGATGCATCACATGTTTCAATGTTGATAAGAACAGTTCTGTGACAATTACTAAGTTGCAGAAGATAAACAGTCTCCCCTGCTTCAAGCAGGTCAATTGAATTTGAAGTCTGAGACTGCAGAGACCTTTCATTGAACCTGGTATGGGAAAAGAAAACTAAAGACTTCAAGGACCTGGAAGAAACAAACTTTTTCCATTAAGATTACAGAGAACTGACAACCATCACTCCTTCAGAAATAAAACAGTGAATTGGCCTCTATGTCCCAGCCTGAACCTCAGTAAGTCCTTCTGGGCTGAGGAAAAGTCAAATTGAAATAGCAAATGGGGCACTACTCAAAATTACGAGAAGTACAAGTATCACTGGCAGTCAAGAATACAACTAAATTGTCAGCTGAAGAAACAAGAGAAACCTACAGATGGAGGGGAGGGCCACAAGTTAGCTAAAAAAAAACTTAAAAATTAAGCACCTGCAGAAGTTAGACAGCAGAACATTCCCAGTCATCTGAAGAGCTTAAAGGAACAACAAAACCTAAAGCTTGTACAGGATACAAGGGCAAGCTCAGGTATATCAGGTCTTTTTGTATAACTGGTGTTCCCAGCTCACAGTACACAAGAACCCAGAGCTTCATTTCACTACTGAAGAAAAAAAAAAAACACTGTATTTGTGCACTGAGAAATTAAAACCAGATCTAAATCTTAACTGAACTCTTGCAAGGTAGCTGAGAGGGCTAACTAACAGTTAGTTATTTACTAACAGTAAGTTGCTTACTAACAGTAAGACAGTAAAAGCTTTTTGTTTCTAGTCATTTTTTCCCCTGGAAAAACAAACTGCACTCTGAGGAGAAAAATTAAGGAAGTTACATGGAACAAATACAACCGTCACTTGAGGGCATTCCTCTTCAGTTCTGACACATCACTGCTTTCTACCTCTTACGTTCATCAAGGACTGAAATGTTACTATTTGTGTCACTCTTTGGACTGCACTTTGGTTCCCAAAAAACCACGCAGATCTGATCCTCATCCAAAGGAGAAACTAGGAAAAATAGAAAGCATTTCATTTTTTTTTTCCTCTTGCTTCTCTGTAGCTTTATATTATGTATTGAAAGTGCTGTCAACAGCAACTATTCCTCTTGGTTTTGAGTGCATGAGCAATAGAGTTAACTATAGAAATAATCCCCTAGAATGTTTACTCACTACTTCATCCAGAGAATCTGCCCCTGTAAAAAACTCAAATATTAAAGTTCTTCTCCAAATAAACCAAATTTGATAATTTTTCATGTCACTGTCCATAACATGTCTGAACTAGTTCAGTGTAAGTTCTCCTCTAGTATATGGTTTGATTTGAATTTACTAGCAAAGGAGGAGAATGTTCTCATTGTGGCAGAGAGCCAATATTCAAAGCTTCAAAAACATTTTCAAGTTTACAACACCTGTAGTTTCTCAGTCTAAATTCAGTGTTCTATATTATTTTGGCTTTTTAACTAGCTAAACACTAAGTTCTGTAGCATAATTCAGTCAACTCTGCATCAGTTAAATTTTTTACTACAGAGATATAAATACTATCAAAAGCATAAGAAACTCCTGAGTCAATCTATATCAAGGAAAAGAATTGTCTGACCTGGATAGTTGCAAGCCAGCTCAGAGACAGCTCAGTTTAAGAAGCAGCCCAGAGGTATTTAAGCCATGTCAGTAACACAAAAGATTTGTTAGAGAGAGAACAGGCACACACAAACACAACAAATGTGTACTGCAAAATACTGATCCAGATTTCATATCTTTGTTGACCGATCTTTTTCCACTTTTGGCACAGCAATGGGAAACAGAGGAAAATGGAGGAACAAATATGTTCAAAGTTTCATCTTCTGTATACTTGTGTCACACAGCAAAACTTTTCTGCCAATTCAGTCCTACAGCAAGAGCTTGACTTCACCTCTACAGGACTTTTAAAACTACTGTTACATAACGACAAAGTTTACACTATGAGAGCCTCAGCATGCAATTCTGCTACCAGGTGTCAAAAGAAGTGCATTTCAACTTGTAATAACAATGAAAGTAATAGTTCTTTTCTTTTTTTAAATCAAAAAAAAACCAGCTCTCTCCAACAGAAAAGAACACATTTTCCAACAAAAATTCTGACCAAAACCATTTGTTTGTATGTAAAGTGAACTGATGTGAATTCCTCATTTCCTGCAGAATTTTAACTAAAAAACATCACATGCAATAGAAGTAAAATCTTACCTGATCTTCATTTCCAGATTCTCCAGAAACCCTTTTTTAGTAGGAGCCAAAAGTCACTACATGAACAGTGGTTTAAGCTGTCACCAACAGCATAATTAAAAAAAAAATTAAAAAACAAACCAAACAAAACCACATTGCCTGGTGAGAATGAAGAAGACTCTACTCAGAAGACAGGAACTCATTTGAATGAGGAGCTTTATCTTCTGTGAGACTAAACAAACCAAAGCACAGAACCCTCCATGAAGTACAGATCACTGACACTGCCAGAAAAGAAGGCCAGCTAGAAACAGGTGGTCAAGCTAAGACCAAGTAAAACAGGTGTGGCAAAGTTGGGAAAGGGGGCATTTATTACCAGAGAAAAAAAGAAAATAATCAGCCGAGTGATTTGTACAAATTTCAATTTAGTAGCTTATTCCAGGACTTTTGCCAAGTGAACCAAGAAGTACTCAAAACCATCACCCACTCTACATCTGCCCTGCCTAGTGCATAATGCCCAGCTGCCTTTGAGCTGCATAGCTGCATTTACTTACAACACTGCGTCTGAATGCAGAACCTACTGTTCAAACACCAAGCCTCTTCCCTACTCTAATGCCACAGTCCAGATGGTGCCTTATTTGCAGTTTGCCATTCACCTGCATCTGGCACACACAGCCCTTAAGCAAAACCAAGTGCAACAGCACTAGACAAATACTGATATGGTGCACAGCCATGTCCTACCTGCAGAGCCTGTTAGACAATACATGCCCCAAGCTGTAGCATGAAAGGTTTTCTGAGACCTGCCAAATTCCTAATCAACTTTTGCCAAGCTGTCTTAAATTACTGAGTGACTTAGTGATCTCAGTGGCTAGTAAAACATGGTTTGGTCACCCAAAGTCTAAATTAACACAAGACTACCTCTGGAACCTCCCAGACAACCAGGAGGGTACAGGCAAAAACAAAACAAAAAAAATGAAAAGCAAAGAACTTGAATCAGCCACTAGACTGAAGGAATTAAGAGACTAGATTTCACAAAAGTTACTGCTTGAAAAAGAAACTCAAAACCACTTCTCTTGTAGATGTGGACTAGAAAAGTGCCACAGATAAACTAAAGACCACAGGTCTAAGTATTATAAAAGCAAGGCAAAGAAGCAGAAGACTGGGTCTTTATTTTGATAATACTCAGCTTCAGCTCTAAACCAGTCTACAAAAAACAGTTCAGTAACTTTAAAAAAAAACACTACAAAGACAAAAACAAAAATTTCAAAAAATACCTTATGCTCCAAAGGCCAGGTAAGTTTTCTACTCACCTAGAATGGGTCCACAGATTTTTGCATCTTCAAAATATAATCTAGACTAATTTGGGACAAATCAGGAGGATTTCAGGAGTTTTTGTGTTGTTTTGTTAATCACTGATGTCTAGCACTGATTCAGACTAATGCCTGTTGAGGCTTCCTTTCCCACACTAGCTCAAGCAGGTTGCGTTGCTCTCCTGAGCAGAGACCTCATCCAAATGCTACAAAGAAAAGGTCACAGGCGTAACGCATAGCAAGAGTCCTATGCCCCATGACACAACCTGGGAAATGGCTTAATTGCAGTCATTGAGGAAGAAATTCAATTAAAACAGGTTAAGTTTCCGGCTTCCTCACCACTGGATCTGCATATGGATCTTTTGCTATCACAAGAATACTGTAACAAACAAAGGGATTAAAACTCATTTAAGTTTTCTAAACCAGGCAGTGCTCAAACCAGCAGCATCTCGGAATTACGTGCCACAGACATTCTCTCAACCACAGAAAAATTCATACATCTACATTACATCTTAGAGTGATGTAATTAGGAGCAAGCTCCAATTCACATACCAAATTACTGACACAGGCACAATTAAAGACATTTACCTTGTACGAAATCATGACCCAAACTGCCTACCAAATATCTGTATAAATATCTAAAAACAGAAGATATTCTGTGTAAAGCTGAGCAAAACAGCCACAACCCAAGAAACACCTGTTAAACACTAAGGATTAAGCTGTCTTTAAACTGATCCTATGAATTGTAAGGTCATGACTTTACAGTGCTCAGGGCTGCTCTTTCACATGGAACAACATACAATATTACCTCCCACAAGAAAGCTTCAAACTTTTACAGTCATGGTGTCAGAAACCAGAGTTTTATGAAGGAATTACAACTTTATGGCACACTTTTTTGACAAGTGTCTACTCCACTCTGCATGTTTACACCTTCTCAGTGCTCCATAAATAAAACAAAGGAATGTTGTGGGAACAAGGCATTGTACATGATGCTGAACTTGAGCAAAACTAAATATGAGAGCTCTTTGAAGTTTAGCAGGATGCCAGATTTAGTCTTAGTTTGAAGCTAGACAAGAGCTCAACATCACTGAATACACACAAAAAAGGTCTGCTACAAATTCCTCTCCTCCTTCCCTTATGTGCAAGTATCACTAGGACATTTCTCTGCTTTACCTCACCAATGACTTTTACCTCATCTTTCCCAGGCTACCCACACACTTTCCTTGAACAAGAACAACTGTAACTATGCCCATATGTTACAGCTCACAACACTAACAAGTTAACACTAATGAGGTGTTTTTACAGGGTCCTAGCATGGCCAGGTTTGTCAAAGTCTGAATTTCTTGTCAATAGTCAATCACTTCAGAGCTGGAAAAAAGGCTCCTTACTTTCTGCCAACAAAATGTTCCAATAGGTACTTCCTAAGTCTGTTCAAGGCTTTTTGTTACCTTCCAGCTAAACTGCCCTCTGATAAATACAGAGCACAAACTAGAATACAATCTCTTCACCACCCTGAGATATTCAAAAAAGAACAAGCAGAGCTCTAAGTTTTCTATAGCTTGATCAAAGTGATTATTTAAGAAGTAGGTATTACAATAGCTGGTTTGACAAGCCTTTGCAATTTGCTCTGTGACCCAATCAGAATATTTACAAGAGTTGTCTCCTATACCAGCGACCTTTCATCTGACACTAATGATTAACTATGCTTTATGAGCAAACCCACAACTTACTGCCCCCCAAAACAACACATTACTTTTGGCCTTGTCTAGGACTGAAAAACAATATGGTGAAGAAGAGGGGAAAGGAAGACAGTGTTTCCTCTAAATGCTTTGTGTTTACTCAATAACATAATACCTTGAAGCAAAGCAATGCATTCATCTTGCTACACTCCTAGAATACATTTTTTCAAATATGAAAATAACCCCATACTGGTAATATGACACTGAATTGGAAGCAAAGTTCACTCAATTCCCAAACAAGATTTCTTGTCTTTCTGGTTTGTTTCCATAGTCTGGGTTATTTTCTTTAAAGAATATCCACAAGACACTCCAGAACTACTCCACATCATCCTCTTTACTCTCATCCTCTTATATAAGCCATTTAATAAAATGTACTCCTAAGGAAGACAAACAAAAGGATATTTAACCGGAGAGGGCAGCTTCATCATGGTGCAAGATAAAATAACTCTTTATAACACTTTAGTAAAAAGCACACAGAGAATGCTGTGGCTTCAGGGAAAGATAAAATAAAGAATATGAAGTAGACAGGCTCGTAAAGAAAGACGAAAGGTACCTGTAGGCCCAGAAGTGAGCCCAGTTTCTTCCCTCCCCTCTGCACAGTACCCTACATATCAAATGTAAAATGTACATATTTCCTAAAGGCTGCAGCCTCTCTTACTTTTCCATCTGTACCGCAAACCAAATCACCGTTTGGAGACCATGCATCCCCATCCCATACATGATTAATGAGCAAAAAAGCATTCTAGTAATCCCAGTATCTTTAACATCTCCATTTCACCATGTCAAGTCTTGGAACTCCCATCAGCTACTGGGATGAGGTGCTAAGAGAGCACCTCAACCCCCATTAGCTACCGAAGTACCAAAATAATTGCACTGACTTTAGATTTTTATGCTAGCCTTTTCAAAATGTATCTGTATATTTACTTTGTACTTAAAGGCTCCCTGACCGACCAGTTTTGAGACACAAACATCATATACTGCTATTGGAAAACAGCCTGATCTGCCCAACACAAACTTCTCCCACAGACTTGAAAGCTGATGAAAACACCACTCTCCAGACATGCAGTTATCTATGAAAAACTAATTGAAACTATTTCCTATTAAATGTCTACTTTGTTAGAAAGTGGAGGATATAAAGCACCTAATATGGAATTTTCAAAACAGAAGTCTAGAGTTTGTTTTTTTCTTATATGAAGGGCAGAATATGCCACTAGCATATTACTAACATGGTAGTACTGATTATACTAAACAGCTACATGATAAGAGCCTGAAAGTTTCAGAAGTACTTTTTCATTTTCAAGAAAAACACTTCTGATGTGGCATTACAGTCTGCTTTATAATGGTTAACTTTTACATTAAAATGACAGCATAAACATTCGGTACTTATTCAAGTATGACAGACATTCTGAGCCAAACACCTATTTGTTTTGGGGTTTTTTTGTAACTCCATTAATTCTAAGCTTAGCGGTGATTACGCTTCCTTATGCTCTTCATACAATATTTAACTCTCCCTACTGATGTTACAGCACAGAGTAAGGAGAGAAAACAAACAGACCAGACTTGAGGGCATTAGAGCCATGAGTCCATGCTATGCAGCTGCTCAGCTGAGCTCCATTATATCTCCCAAAGAATACCAAGTACTGATGGAAGCTAAAAACCCCCACTACATTTCTTGGGAGGCAGCCTAGTGAGTATGGTCACCTCAATAAAATAGGAAGTTAGCTGTTCTAATCCAAACCTACATGGAAGTCTTGTGTACTACACAGAAGGTAGTTTCCAACTATTACATGTATCTATCCAAAGTTCCACACACCTCAGAGGGTATGGGGATAAGAGTACAATCATTAGCTCCACTATTATGCCAGTGCAGACCATTTTTATGTCAAAATTCAGCACACAAAACTTACAGACTTTGTCAAAAATACAGATTGCATCTGTACAAGTTAACAGACAACTTAAAACCTGACACTTTGATCCATCACCAACTGTCACAAGTTAAACTTTTCATATTTTGATGAAGCACAATTTAAATTGAAATTACATCAGCTTCTCCTCCACTCTCCAACCACAAACACTACTCCAGTTTATTCAAGTACAAAGAACAAAACAGTGTAAATGATTGCCAGTCACAAATTTGTGTTTTCAAGTTATTCCCACTTCAAAGATGGGCCACAAACCTTCCCAACAATAGAGCAAACACACCCCAAGAGTAAATGCAATTCTAGTTTGTTGTCATAAGCTGGAATACTATTAAGTAGTAACAAACTACCTTGCTTTTGGATGCATCTAAGCTAAACTTAGACACATATTCTGCCACAGGTTGAGCTGCTGCTTCTAGCTGCCACAGGTCTGGGCTTGCACTAGTCACAGCCAGAATTTGATGCTGTCAACAGAAAGCCCAAACCCTCCTGAAGTAGGCTTTTTAACCAGGTAGATCATATACATAAAGCAAGGATTTGCTCAGCTATGTCTCACAGACTTAGGCGAAAATTTGAGGAAAAACAGTAGCTTGCATCTCCTCTACTTGTCACACTCAGTGACCTCTGAGCAGCATCCCTGAACCCACAGGCACAAAACTCTGGGTCCCTGAATTCCTTGACTGATTTGTTCAAAGCTTAGGCATGGCAGGTTAACATCTTTAGAATGCCTTCCCTTAAGGGACGTAAGCACACAGATTCCCACAGGGGCAACTATCTTTCCTGGTACAGCTGTAACATTTATGACAACACAGAATCAGTGGTATGAAAACTAAACATTTGTACATGCTTTTGCACTTCACTTTTTCTCCTCTAAGTTAGCCTTTAGCTGGCAACTAGGTATTTTACACAAAAATCAGGGATTTTAAAGTCCGCCAACCTAAAGTGGTACAAAACATTCAGTAAGGAAGAATCATATCTTTGCTTTAAAAAAGAAATCATTGTTTAAAGATACACCCTTAGTGCTAACTGTATTTTCAGGAACAGGCCTGCTCCTTTCCTGAGAAACAGTCTAGTTTTTTCAAGTACTTCTCACAGGACTTTTCCTCCCCTATGTCAGAAGTGCCATGACATTACATTTGTTTACTCCATGAACTTATGTAGACATTCTCATTGAACTGAAGTCTCAAAGTTTAGCAAAAAAGTACTCTTTGATGAGTACTACAGCTTCCACCCAGTGGGCTTCAAAGCTGTGTTACAGCAAACACTTGAGTAAGAATATTCCACCATTCAGACATAGCTGGACTTGAAATATTCACAGCTACTGTGAATGCACAGTCAAAGGCTCAAGGTTTTGAAAAACAACTGAAAAATAGTGTCTCTGTAAGCTGTGGATACTTAAACATTTTAACACTTGAAGGCAGGCTATAACATTTAACTCGTAATGGTATTAAATCTTAAAATCATACTTCCATAATGACAGGACATCAACCGACTCCAGAAGCAAAATATTTTCGTTTTTGACAGCAGAACTCTGGGTACTTGTTACTACTTCCTGGTTCACATAAGAACAGTCATTCATTATTTTATTTATGTTTTGTTAAACCCAAGACTATTTAAATGGCTGTTAAGTAGCATCCAAACAGATTGCATCATTGCACAAGTTTAACAGAAAGTATTTGTAATAATGGAAGACTATTATCTGTAGAAGAAAACCATGAACTAAGATGAAAGCTCTGTGATTATTACAGCCTTGCTTATTTCCAAACAACTACACAGATGATATGGTTATCTAAAAAACAGCTGTTCCCTCAAAAGTCCCCTTTTTCCAAAATTAAAAAACTTGCAAGTTCCCTTTTCTCTCCTCTGTCCCTCTCTCAAAATAAGGATATATCAAAATATGGAACAGCAAATTATTCTAAAGAGACACTTGAAATGCTAGGAAGTATAATATTACCACTAAATATGGAGACACTGTGCTTCAGTACTGAACCCAAAAAGCATTACTGTAAGCCAAACCCTGTCACTGACCTAAGCATTAGTGACTACATGCTCCAGCTCCTCCCAGAGTGATGCTGGAGGGGAATGGGAGAGCTGTGGAACAGGAACCAATGCTTACATGTATACACCATTACAGAGTAACTGAGAATTCTCAGTGCTTTTGTACAAACAGTGTTTATCTGCAATACTTATCCCATCACAGTGGGCCTTTGTCAAGAGACATGAATTCCAGCTGAAAACTGGAAGGGTGAGCTTAGAGAAATTAACTAATAAAACCTGGCAACAAGGTTGTAAATACTTTCAGGAAGTGCTAAGAGTAAAACATCAAAAGAAGAAAATAAAGAGAGGATAACACTGATGGAGTTAGCAGGCAAACAGTTAAGAGAAACTTTCAGGCTGGAAATTAGATGATCCTAAATTTTAAGATATGACATGCTGAAAGAATATCCCAGGAGAACTGAAGAATTAAAAAGGCAAGTATGAGGTTTCTTACTAAGCCTACTCCCAGAGAGTCTTCATTGTCCTTAGAGACAACTACAAGTTCTGTTGTCCTACTATGCCCACCAGAGAGAGGAGATATTCATCCTGCTCAGGGACAAAAATCTCTTTCAACACTCAGTTCCTACAAAAAGCTAGTGTCCCCCCACTTTGGATCTTTTGGCTAAGGAAGTAACTAGAACACCATTCCTGCTATCATGACAGCCATTCTGTTTCTCAGAAGGTGTAAGAAGTCAGAGAAGACACTGCAAAGCAGCCAACACCTCTATTATCTACCATTTATGAAGCTTTTCCTATCCTTCTTGTCCCATGGTACCTACCACTGAAGTTCTGTTATGACTGAAGAGAGAAAATTTGTCCCCACACCTTCTCCTGGGAAAGAGGAAGGGAGGCAGAAGACAGCCCTCCACAAAGCAAGTTATTGCAGTAAGCAGTAAGTTATAGGATTTAAAAATAAAAAACCACAAACCATATACCACACTTTTGGATAGGGTTAGTCTGTGCAGAGGTTGTTTATCCAGCTTGATCCTTCTATTGCTGTGTCACTCTGTGCCCATATGTTCATGTTTGATATCGGGCATGNAAACCAAACCAGTCACTCAATTTGTGGAAAGAGCTCCATGTATAGCTAGCAGACAGAAACACAGGAGTCCTGTGAAAGTGCAACAGAGAAATTTTGTAATTGAGTTGCTAACATCCAACTCAACTGATGTTTCAGAATGGGTTACAGAACAAAGAAAGTCAAAATACTAACTGAAATTCTGCTGTTAGATCAATTAGCACTATCACCTGCTATCTGGTTTTGATCTGCCACCTTACTGAGCTGACTTTCCAAAGAGCCTGACATCATTTTGATGAAGGAAAACCGATTGCAAATCTGTGATTCTAACAAAGAAATAATTTCTTAGCTGAAGGGGAACAGCTTTTAAATTAAAACACACTATACAATTTGGTAATGCAGAATGATCTACAGGGCTTACTTCTGATAAAAGTTTTTAAGAAGCTCCAACACCACTAAAACAGGATTAAAATTAATTCAATTAAAATTAATTAGTTAAAATAATATTACAGTTGAGTCCTAATAGAGTTTCCAGTAATTGCAAGGTAGATGTGAAATTGCAATAAAGAAATGCCACAAAGAGAAGCAACACTTGTTCAGCACAGGCAGACTGCTGAGAACAGACTGAGGGTGCTCCTGGTAACACTACAGGTGTTACAACAAGAACCATAGCTAGCTTTGTGAGATCTCAATCTGACAAACCCAAGATTTCATCTGAATAAAATACATAAATTAATAAGTTTTGAAAAATAGATTATACATTTGTTTATCCATTGATTTGTTACTTAATAGGAATCTACATTATTTAAACTACAAGAATAGTTTTAACAGCTTTTGGCTACGTTTGTGACAGAGGAAAAGCACTCAAAAAATATAGTTTACTCCAGGCAACCTCTGGAAGCCATGAAGTATAGCAGCAAGTATGGTCACTGCATTGTGTGTTTTGAAAGTGACAGATTGAGATTACTTTGCCTGTCATTTCAGTGGAGTCTCACAGGCAACTTTACAATTAGTTTAAGCATATTCCCAAAAATTAACTACATTTCTATTTACCTCAAGTTTTTAAAGTTCTCAGGTTCTAGCTTACTTGAGTTCTTCTCCATAAAGCACAACAGAGTTGGAATTTTCAGTGCCCATTTTGTTCCAACTCCAGTTTGATTTGGATAATACATCAAGAACTTCTAAACTACTAAAAGTATGGCCATAGTGCTCAAACGTGTCAACATTAACAGAAGGCATTAAAGTGGTATCATTCCTTCACATCGTAAATGTCACAAAACTCATCTTTCCTCCTCACAGCTAATCTGAAGAGACCTCAGTTTACACCCACTCCATGGAGCATTTACATGTGCAGACTGAGGTGTGCAGTGGCATTGCCCATCACATGCTTCTTTCAATTCTAGTTACAAAGTACTGGTGAAAGTTCTGTGGGACTGTCTAGAGTCAGGTATCCAGCAAGGCTATGTTCATTTGCAAGTCTACAAAAATACAGAACTGTATCAACTTAAGAGCTGCGATAGAAGAAATATGACAAACGCATATTTCCTATCTTACTTTTGGCAAAGGAATGTATCTGTTCTTCTGCCAAGCTTCTTGTAACTGAGTAAGGGAGTGAAACTAACTTCTTTAATCCACAATCTTACAGTATAACACAAGTCTTAATTTTTATTACCAGACTTTTATTGTAGACTATTATCTGCTAAATACAACAGGCAAAATACTACCAGAGTAAGATATGGCAGCATCCATTGTCATGGCATAAACTTGAAAAACACTGTGGAAAAAACTGCAGCAGATCTTTAAAGCACAAGCTGTTACACTGTTACACTCAGAATTGTGGCTTAAAGTCTGCTGAAGTTTATGCAACTTCCATCCCTTTCATTAAATGAGATTCAGCTGAAATTATGTTTTCTCCAGCTGTATAACCTAAAGATCTCACATGTACCTACCTAGCTACGTAGCTGCTTCTCAGGTGCTGTTCACTCAGGCTTATTGACAGAGCTTATGACCGTCTGCTGTCCTTGCTCAGCTGAGCTATTTCCTACCTTCCCCTCACCCCGGTACAACGGGTGAGTTCATCAAGCCATCACACCTGTAACAACTGCAAAGCTCAAGACAAGTGAAGTTTTAAGGAGAAATTACAGTTTGCAGTCAGTAAGTTGATTATAAATAAAGTGCATCCTCAAAATAAAGAGGAAGAAAGCATTCAATCTCTAAGGAAGGCAGAGTTCCAAGTTTAAATTCAACATACAGCCTATTAATATGCGCCCTCAGATACTTTCTTCATTTGTTCTCTTTAAATGCACAGCCACATCTTACCTGTGATCAGAAGATTCAGTTACACTGCACACACCTTCCAGGACAGGACACTCCCTACACTGAATAAGCTAATTACATAAGGGATTGACATTAGAAGACACAGAACATTATTAAGTTGGATAAGATGCCATCCTCTAGCCCTGACATAAACCAAAAACACACATCTACCACATATTCCACAAAGGCATATATGATGTAAAGAGAGCTTCTCCTCACTAACTGCAGGAGTTAAAGTAAGCAACTAATCATTATACCACCGTCAAGGACATGTAATTCAAGTCCCTTGATGAGTGGGTGGGATGCAGGCGTGTGTTTTTCTTTTTCTTTAGGACTGGAGGGAAGGGGGAGGAGGGCAGGCATGGGGGATATCAGAGTCCACCCTGACTAGTGTTACTATGCATCGTTTCCATCTTTCCTTTTTGGTGCCTCAACTCATTTATGTTGCTCCTGATCCTAAAAAAACTCAATACTTTCAACTCAGATGGTATTATACAAAAGTGTATTTTTGATTTCCACACTTACTTACCTGTACTTTTACCTCTAAGCAGTCCTGGACTAGAGCAGAGGTACAGAACAGACTTCAAGCACACAAAAGCCCACATACAGAGAGATCACTCCTCCTACCCAGGGCTGGTAAGACAAACTATCACAAGCTCAAAGTAAGGCAAGCAAGACAGAAGACAGATATGGAGAAAAATGAGGGAGAACAAAACAGCATACAGGGTTACTAAAAGCAAACATTGCTTAATCTACACCTAGTTATCTTAGGGCATGAGTTTGTCACAGACCTATTTTTGTTAATACTTTTACTGTTAAAAGCTACACCTGAAAAACAAGGTAAAATATTAGAGTTACCGCTGTGCATTAATAAAAATTGGCATTACCCATGCTTCAAACAGCCAACACAAAACTGAAGGAGGTGCATGCACACTGCTAATATTAAGTCTAATGCCCATCTCAGGGCCTGACAGCCTCCTACAAGTTTAACACTTTTGTTCCCAAAAACCATACATACATCAGAAAATAAAGAACACGATTGTATTCTTTTATTTGCAGCTTTGCCAAAGTCTAGCAACTATTTGTCCTTCCTTACACTAAGTTTAGTTATTTGGACTTCATGCAATACACACAAGTTGTCAGCAACAAGTTGCTCTGAAAGCAGAGTAAATGTGAAATATAACTTGCCTTTCAGACCTTAAAAAAGCCATCTTATTCAAAAGGTACCAGGGACCTCAGCTTCCATTTTGAAACACCAAACTGCTCCCTACAACTCAAGGTTCACATTCCAGAAGATGACTCAGACCTTTTCATACCTTTTATGAAGGTCAGATCTTTGCAGTTCAGCGTGTGCACTTCATTGTGGACACTATCAAATTAAATAATTTGGAAAACACTTTAGAAAATGAGATTCCCCCCCCCCGCCCTCCAGCACATGAGCTAGCATAGTATTACTACACACTGATAGAATGATTCCAGTTTCTTCTCCACATACCTTTCCATGTTTGTAAGGTTTGGGGTTTTTTCTCTTATCACTCAAGAAAATTGAGCTCTTTTTATCAGGTTGTAATCAATGAAAAATTATTCAAGGGTAGAAGTCTATGAGAAAGGCCAAGTAACTTTCTGAGGTCCTTTCCAAACAGGCTTACTGCATGAATCCTAACAAGAGAGGCTTTTCTGGAGCAACCATGGCTTGAACATCATAGCTAGTATTTCTCATCCATCTTCAATATTGAAGTCCAGTATTAAACTAGCATGATTAACTTCTTTTGATAATACACCTAATTTTTCCTTTTCTCCTATATGAAAATATTTCCATTTTTCATTCCAGAGTTGACCATCTACTGCTCTCAGGGTAGTTTGCTGCCATATTTGTACCAAGTACCTTCATGAGTCAAGTCAGACTGACAATAGTCAGTACCTTGCAAGACAAGCCTCATCATAGACAAGGAGAGTGAACAGATTGGTTCTGTGTGCTTGAACCCTGGCTACCAGACAGAACTGAAGGAGAATACGACTGCATATTTACACAGTTGGACTCTACCAACTTGATGGCAGGATTAGGAGAATAATTGCTCCCCAAACTGAACTTCGTACTAAAGCAACCATTGCTGGTGTCTGAGAGCAAGCAGGAGAAGCCAGTTAACTCAGGCCTGTCCTCCACAGACACTGTACATTTGATATGTAGCTAAAATTTCTTTAATTACAGAAGATAGCTTTAAAGCATGAATTCAGTCACTGTATTGTTAAAAAAAAAGGTTCCTGAGACAAGTGGCTCCATACAGGCATTTTTTTTCATTATAGCTCACCACTGAGAATTCTGAAAAGAGTTTTGCTCCTTGAGAAGCACTTTAATATAAATTTAAAAAAAAATCAGTAGGAAAAAAGTTAATATGACTCTGTTCTGCAGTTACCAACCTCAAAGTCCTAAGTTAAAACTGAGCTATGGAAGCTCTCAGCAAGTTGTTTCATACACTGCCATAAATCTGTTGTGATACTATGTAGTGATTAAAATATTAAGAGCACATTTAAAATATTACTTCTACTGAAAAATAAGCATACTCACACAAAACTACTGTTACTCTACCAAAAAAAGAAAAAAATCCAATGTACCTTCAGAGTCAGCACTGAATGGGGAAGTGACACCTTGATGAAAAGAGCATAACAGAGTCAACAAAGTGCTTTTTAGAGAGTGATACTGATTTGACAGGTGATGAACAGGACACTGATCATCCAACAGGCCAATGGGAGATCCCAGAAACATTCTGGGTTAAGTTTTTGCCAATGGCATAGTTCACCATGTTGTACAACTTCAGTATTTGACTACACTTTGTCACAATAATATAGCCTCACTGTGATGAAAGACAGATCCATGATCAAAAGTGTTCTGCATGATGCTCACCAATTAAGTTTGTTAGAAAAATATAGCATGGCCTATAAATACAAGATTAACATAGATAGCTGTGAGATTCATTTAGCTGCAAATTAGGTACAAACATGTAGTTTACTCACTAACTTTCCTACTTCTGCTTCAGCTCCATCACTTAGAAACAAAATTAATTTAGTCAGATTATGGTTCTGGACTGCTGCAGAATAAGTAACTGTACTCATCAGTGATGTAAGGATCCACATGGAAATTGATCATGTCTCAAATGACAGCATTAAAAACAAATGCATTTTATTTTTGCTACACTGCTGCAGAAGGCATAGTATTGTTGTCACCTATGGCTTTAGGCCTCAAATTTAGGAATGATTTTATAAGAACAAGTTTTCATTACAGTTTTTTCTGTAGTATTTACATACTGGGTTTGAAGACAGCCAAAGTACAATATAAAAAGGAAAACTAAAAAAAATTTTAAAAACACCAAAAAAAAAGCCACACCAAACTTGTGCATGATTTCTGATTAGGAATGACAGCTTTGACTATTCATTTACTGAGAGGATGCAGAATATTTCCCCTAATGGTCACTTTGACCTGAAAAACTTTTCTAAGACATCAAAAGACTCCATTTTCATAAGCTCTTACTCAACAGGTTGGCACTCCCACTGAAGTAGATCTGCTGTATTAATAAGCAGTAATGTCACACTGTGGATGACCTACAATCTTTCTACTAACTGCTAAGACATGTTTAGGTTCTTACCAATGAAATCATCTGGAGACTGAAGACTTAAAGACTGTTGTTAATTCAAGTTTACCGCTCATATTTTTCTCAGAAAGACACTGAGAATGGGAAAAAAATCTGATTATCTATATTTCTACCACAACAGTAAGATACACCAAACAATAAAAATTAAAAATACCTTTTCATTTAAGATCAAAGGAACTTAGCCACTCACAATCAGCTGCATTTTGCAAACATAGATATTATCACAAGTTAAAAATATGTGTACTGCCAAAAACTTAAAGCGTTTTTTACTGAATTTATTCACTAGACCACTGTTTTTAAAGTTCTTAGTTGAAATACAACATATTTTGTTAAAATATCAGCTGCAAAAACTGAAATACTAATATTTTCATAAATACATTTAACTTCTATTGATATTTATTAAGAAGGCTACCGAACAATAGAAAGCTATAGTTATTTTTCCAGTGCTTTCATGTCCATTGTGTGTATTTTTACATACATAAAACTTGTTTAAAAACTTTTAGTTTAATAAATCTCAGAAACCTCAGAAATGAAATATCAAAAAAAAAAAAGACTGAACAAACCCTGTACAATTAGAACTCCAGTTTTGGGAGTGGAAGAGGAGAGGGAGAACTGAAAAGAAGAGACTACACCAGAGATAAACAGAAATAATCACAGCAATGCTTGCTAGCTTTTAAAGTCTTACAAAAGTATATCCACAGTGTCAGTTGCCACAAGAAAATCTTGAAAACTTAATTTAAGTGCTCAGAACTCCTTTCTCATTATGATAGATGTACTTCAAAATTTTTTAGCTGGTAACTACTTAACTTCTCTTTATGGCAGCCTTTAAAGCACCAGGAAGCTCAAAATTCATATTACACACAATACATAAACTGTGGAAGTTGGTCTGTTTGAGTAAAATTCTGCATTACAGTTTAGAAGCTCTGAATTAATATTATTTCTGCTGAACAAGGCAGGAAGGAAAAAAAAACAACCTGAACTGTCTTTTTAGGGAAAAAAAAAGATTTAAAATTAAAATTACTACTGGATTGCTACACATAATAAAAACACTCCCAAAACAAACTACACACTCTCTGAAAGCGTTCCTAAGTTCCACGCCAGACTTACAGAATAAATTTAGGCCAGTACCAAGCACTCATTTCTTCCCCGTGTGTAAATGCGACACAATCAGGCCTCACATGCAGGCCTCTCTCTCCAACACAGGCAGGACCTTTGTTCGATACGTCGATGTTTTTCCCCCAAAGCCCTTGACATAACTTTCCATTCTTTCCCCTATTATTTTCCGGTTCCCCGTCTAGACTTTGGGACTCCCGAGCCGTGCAAACCCCCGCCTGCCGGAGAGCCCGTGCACTCGGAAGGGGGAACAATAAAAAAGTTGGACACAGGAAGACGGGCCTGCAGGTCTGGCCAGAGCCCCGGCCTCGGTTCCTTCCCTTCCCCGGGGCAGCAGCCGGGTGCCCCAGGGCCACCAGCCCCCAACACTTGTCCCACTGCCCAGCCCCCCGGGAAAAGGGAAGGAGGAAGAGCCAGGCAGGAAAGGCAGAGCCCAGCGTTTGATCAGCCTCCAAGTACGACGCATTATGCAAGCAAACGCAAGGACCAGGCAACTTGCTTCTTGACTGAAAACAAGAAAAACATCAGCTCGAAAATATTTAGCTGCGAAAATAATCCCTTTCGTGGGCAGTCCGCTTTGTGACTCCGACCCCACGGGCGCCTCCGTTTTCTGCCCACCTTCTTCCTCCCCCCAAAAAAGCTTGTGAAATATGGACGTCGGCCGATTGTTTAGCATTTTCACCGAGCTGAGCAGGAGGGAAAGAAAGAGAATTTGCTATTTTTTCCTTTAAGACATTTCCTAGCTTCTTTGGAGGGGAAAAAAAATTAAAGGGGGGGGTGTCGGAAAGAAAAGATCACTAATGAAAAGGGGGCCAAGTGGAGTGGGGGAGGGAAGACGGGGAAGGGCATCGAAATCGGCACGGCAGTGTCAACACTGACACTGCCCCTTTTGTATCAGCAGCCACATAGGGCC
>VXBU01019338.1:89701-109053 GCA_013400315.1 Bombycilla garrulus
GGGGCGGCCGGGGCGCGGGTCGCTGGTGGCACCGACGGCGGGGGTCAGACCCTGCCCGGCACCGCGGGGCCGCCGCGGCTGCTCCTTTAAGAGGGGGCCGGGCTAGCGGTGACCCCGCGCGATGTCCGCCTCTTCCTGGTTGCCATGGAGACCGCCCGCCAGCGTCCCAAAATGGCGGCGGAGCCGCGCGGGGTCGCCGCTGTCTCCGCCGCCCGGGGTCGCCGCTGTCTCCGCCGCCCGGGATGGAAGGAAGGCAGACAGACCGGCAGCCTGAGGCGGCAGCGGCTTTAGCGAGGCTTTGTCCTTGGGAAAGGAGCCCCTCCGTGCCAGGGCAGGACGAGGGGCCCCGTTAACGCCGCCGAGAAGCGACCCGGGAGGCGCCACCAGTAAGTGCCGCTGGCCTGGCCGCCTGAGGGCCGGGAACGCCCGTCTGCGTGAGGGCCGGCTACCAGAAAGGGCATTTCCAGGCAAAGCGCGTCTAGACGAGGAGTCTCGGTGTGTGGGAGATTCCTTCTACCTGGACTTTCCCGAGCCTGTGGGATGGGGCTCTGGGTGAGGAACCAGAGGAAAGGAGGAAATGGAAATGTTTCAAAATGGTGAGTTAGTAGTTTGGCGTGATTTTGTGCCCTTAAAACAGACAAAAGTCTACTCTCAGAAATGCCTCACAAATAAACGTGGTGCGATATTTAACGCAAATAAACAACAAAAGTTTAGCTGCACTTTTGAGGCAATCAGACTTAAGGCAGAGGGGTAAGCAATAATCTAACATGTCATTCCAACATCTGGGAATGGGAAGGCTGTATATATTTTTCCCATTGTACCTGGAGATGTTAGATGTCCTGCCTTTCAGCAGTGTAGATAACTGATTTTTCAAACAGAGAAATAAGCAATGCTAAATATCCTGGAAGAGTTTTTTGAACCTTTGTTTTAAAATATCCTGCAAAATGTGTGATATGAATATTTTTCAGAGTAACTAACAGAAGCATCAATGATAAATGTTGGTCAGTAAACAAATGAAATATAACAAGTATGATTATGAGTTTATACAATTATGAAATAAAAAAACAAATATACTATATTTTTTGTTTCATTTGACCCATATTATACTTAGTTTACTTACTTAATATTTATTAGAGACAAACACAAATGCTTGTCTCAAACTGGACATACTGATTTAGAAGATGTAAAGTTTCAGAAACTGTTCTGAGAAAGTTTTTTAAATGTCTCACCAGAATAAAAAAAAAACCCACAACATATTTTTCAACTAAGAGGAAATTTTCAGTTTGTATTCATAACACAAACCAAAATAATTAACATATGCTCTTTCAGGAAGAACTGCTGCACAATAACTGGGAAATATGTGCTTTTAAATCTTGTGGTGGGTCTGTCCCACTGACCCCACAGAAATCCTACCTCTGCTTGTCTGCTTGTGGAATGTGACTGAATTGTGGGGTCTTTGCTATTCATTTTTTTCACTCAGATAATAAAAATAAGATGGTTCTTCTTATTATTACTGTCTTCAGGTTTTTGGTTCTCATATCTGTTTCCTGTCACACACTTCAGCTATCTATTCATGGGTTTGTTTTCAGCTGCCCAAATATACTTTGAAAATGAACCAAAGTCAGTTAGCATAAACCATGCAAAAAAAAGCTTTCTAATTGTCAGTGTAAGTAAGTTGAAATTGTTCTGCAAATGTTCATTGTACAAAGCATTACCAGGAAGTTGGCATCATTGAAAAAATAACTGGTTTGGACTATTTGAAAAATTCAGCTTTTATTTTATGGCAATAAGATCATTTGAGTATTGTGCAGTGAATGTATGTATTTGAATATATCACTGTATTTTCTGAAACTAATGCATCTGATTCCAGCAAAACATCCAAATTCACTCAAATTTTAATTCCTTCCTCCTCAAAACACCTTCGCGTAAGTAGTGTCTCCAGTTTTAACTTCTGTACATGTAAAACTTCTGGATGCTAGTTAACCTTTCTACAGGCTATGGAATCTCCTGAGAAGAGACCTGTGTCAAAAATAGCAGTTGAAGGTATTTGCATCACTGATGTTCCAAGTTGTGTCTCATGTAGAATATATATAGCCATCCTGGGTGAGCGTGAAGGAGGCCTCGTTGTTGGTTCACGTTCCCAGTGTGCTATTTTACAGACTCCTAATAAATAACAGTCTTTGCCTGAAAGGCCTTACAGTCTAAGCCTCCAACCTGACACAGGGTTCCATGAATGCTGAAACCTGCCATTTGAATAGCCCCATTCTTGGAAGTGAGTGTTTTCAGAACTGTCTGTTGTTTTTCTTTAAAAGCAAAAAGGGGAGTTTGTGGCTGCATAGTGGATTTGTATGAAAGCTCCTATAATTTTGTCCAGTGTTGCCCTTCTTTGAATGGACTACTTGGGCTTTACAGGAGCAGTAAATTCAGCTCCTTCAGGATGAAGTTATCAATTTACTGGGCATGTCTTATAAATCTCCAAGGATTGTGTACCTGCGGTCATGGCCAGGATTTTCATGTATCAGCTGACTCTGAAGTCAAACTGTCACAGAACCAGAAATCTTGCACAAATACAGAAGATCTTAAGAATGGGGGCAAGAAACTTAGTTGCATAAATGAGCATTCACAAAATGCAGCTCACTCAGCTGGATTGTGCAGAAGGACAGATCTTCTGAGCCATCCGTGAAAATCTTTTTTTTTCAAGTAGCTTTTAAAGTCAGCAATCATAATTTTACAAACGTACAGAAACTATTCAACATATTTCCCTTGTGTGGGTATCTGCCAGTTCCACTGCAGAATTATAGGACTGAAAGAGACAACTTCAAGTCATCCAGTCCAGTGCCTGCCGTTCCATCCAGCTGTATAATAGATCTTCATAGCATAAATGGGATTTGATGTGTTTCAAATGTAGTGAAGCTTTTCTCCCTCTTTTATGTCACACAGAAAACTGCTTCAGATCATCACTTCTCTGATGGTTAGAAGGGCAGTTATGCGGATTAACTTAAATTTATTTTGTTTGTATATCTTGGGTGTAGGTAACAGTGCTGTTTATATGTGTATATATATATATGACATATATATATTTCATAAGCACACACTCTGGATAGGGTTTGTTTTGTTTTTTTCAGTCTCAACTTGTGAAATAGACTCTCTGCGTCTAGGTCACTCTCATATTTTCATTGCACTTATTCCCATTAATACTTTTGTTCTTATTAATAAAAAGCCTAACAAGTACCATGTGCAAAAGCATTGTTACTTCCTGATGTCCTCTGGAAAATCCTGTGTGGTTCAAATATTAGGAGTGTATTTAACCAAAATCACATTAATGACTCTTGATCATCCTTTGATTAGTTATTATTTCAATGTCTTTCTCCTATGTCAACTTTTGATTTATAACCTTTTGGTTTATGGCAGAAATTATTTCCAAATGAATGACTTTTCTATTTGTACTTCCCAATTTTATTTTTTTTTAATTTCTTTTTTCCTCTCCAAGGCTACTCTGAGTTGTTATGAAGGAGGAGTTGGTGTACATGTGAGAATAAACATAATAAATAAAAAATCATTCTTGGCCATAAAATGTGTTCTAGGAATCCTGCTAGTAGTCATGGGAATGGTGAATAGTTTTTGTTTTGTTTGAGTGCATGTACTCTTATATAGAATGGTAATCTTTTTGTTCAAGACTGGCGTGAGTTATGGCAACTTGTTTCACTTATATACTTTTCACTGTACATGTTTTTCAACCTTGAAATGCCAAATTAATATTTGATATGCCAGTTATAATTTGGCAAGGTTTATCACAAAACACAATAGATGCTATCTGTTTGTACAAGGCAAGTGGTTAATCCTATGGCTTCCAACATTAAACGTAAGATGGCTTGAGTGAGCTGCACAAATAACCTTTCAAAACAGCATTTCCTATAAATTGTCTAACAGATGATAAGTACAGGTTTTGAAAAGTTCAGGAGAGGAATCCAGATGGTGGGGTAGTGTAGGAAAGATCAGTCACTTATGTTGGTCAAACAAGGAATATAGACACACATCCCCCACCCTCAAAAAAAAAAAAAAGTCTGGTGCTTAATCTGCTTATAGAGCAGACTGATAACTGGAATGATGAGGCTGGTAACAAAAGAAATGTAATGGGAAAATGATCCGTTCAACATGTAATTAATACTAGCATCTGTCACCATTAAATGAATGCTACACTAATCAGAAGATTTTGTCATGTTAGTAGAATGTTCAGCTACTTACCACAAAAGACCAGCATGGTACATCCACAAAGCTGCCGTGGTTCTGTGCAATATTCCACACATGATCTGCTCATGTAACAGCCAGGATAACGGAACTCTGTCAAATATGCAACAGCAGAATTGTGTGTTTGGCCAGAGATCAGCAACTGGGTTCTTTGAAAGATACACACAGGACATGTGGATGAGCAAACTGTGTCAGTAACTGGGCAAACAATTCTGATGAATGTTCTTGTTCTTCACCCCTCATTGCTCCTATTGTTTAGTATTCGCCTCTACATCTTCAATCAGTCTCTGATTAAGTCAATACATTCTGAGCACAGCACATTATTTTGGATACCGAGTACTACCGTATTTGCTTAAAAGATCCTATAATTAGTTGTTTAAATTTTAAAAATACAGGGGGTTTTTGGCTTTTTTAGTTGTAAGCAAAAATTCTGAACCTATAGCACTTAAATCTTTAAGAACCTTTTTTTTAAAAAAAATCTTTTTTCAATAAATAACTCAATTCTGTAACTAATCTCTGTAAGTCCTACACTTCAAAAACCCAAACAAACAAAAAACTACCACCACACCACCAACAACATAACCCAAACAAAACTTAAACAAAGCAAAACATCCCAACGACTTACCATTTTCAATAAAATTCCCATTTTAGCAGACATTAATAAATTATTCTTGTAGTGGTGGGCTGTCTGATTTTCAGTTGTGAGAACTTTCATGATTTATTAGACCTACAAGGATAACTCCTCCATTTGGAAAAAAGGTACTATACAGTTAACTGTTGTATCTTGGACTTGTTTTTAAGTCTTTATGAAGACATTTGATATGTAACCTCTTTGATTGACAACAGATGCCATTTGAAGTGCTTAAGCCAGATGGATGGGGGGGAATTAACAGATATTCTAATAGTAATTGAGCTGAAATTAATTTCATGTTGCACAAAACAATTTTTGGAAAGATAAGTCTTATTTTAAGTAAAAATCTGTGGGAGATGAACCTTTTTCAAAATTCTACTATTTTATTTGCATTTGAAACCTGAGGGATGCCATACCAGGTTCTACCTAGACAGATTCTATCCAAGTCTCTTCTTTGACTTTTCAAACAGAGATTTATATTCTTAGCAAACAGAAAGAGCACAGAAATTTCTCAAGAGGGAGTTAAAAAAGTTATATTTTTATTATGAGCTATTTGTATGGAGGACTTCAACTGCATAAAATAGGAACTTCTTGTTGTCATAAAGTAGAAATATTTCAGATATAGTTTGTTGAGACCAGGAGATGGCAGCCATTTTGTCCCAGCTCAGGAAATGCTCTGCTATGCTGAAAGGATGTATTTCCAAAAGAGTCAAACATTTTCATGGTAATGGTATCACACAGTATTAAGCAGTTATTATCAGGAGAATGTTTGTTAAGCCTAAAATACACAGGGAAATCGCCTTTGCTTTTTTGCTGTCTCTAATTCAGACATCAAAGTAAACAGTAGAGCTGCTTGGAGAAAATGGAGACAGTTTCTCTGGGGAAATAATGCTGCACTGGAAAAACATGAATATTGTGGTCAGGTGTTTCTGTCCGAAGCTAAAATAAGTTGGTTTAGCAGTGTTGTAACGTGTGATGGTTTGGATGGTACCTCTCACTTCTTCCTTGATGTGCCACCTCTGGGTGTCTGCAGTTGCTAGATCCTATCCATAAGGTTTTGGGGAAGATCTGGGAATTCTTTGGTCATGTTGTAATATTGAAGATGTAATACAACACATCCTGAAGAAGGATGGGAACTAGAAGAATGAACACTAGTGCACAGTAAAATAATAGACATCATTTGTTGAAAAACTTGAAATAATACTGGTAGAAGCAGATTCCTGGGAGTGTATCTAAAGCCAGAGTTCTAAATAACATAATAGGATGATAGTGAAGAATAGAGTGAAAGGAATGACAGCAGATGGGAACTGCAGGCAAGAGAAGCTGTGTAGCTGGAAAGCATCAAAAAAGCAAGCAGATACTCGTGACAGGAAATGTAATGTATGTTTTAATACATGTGCACATCAAATTATCATGACAAATGATAATGAGAGATTTCAGCTCTTGCTAAGTTGGTGCTACAGCTGAGTTGTACAGTTGTTTCCTCCTATGCAGTTTACAATGAGACTGAAACCTAAAGGTAACAAGTGTTAAGTTTCATGTAAAATGAGTAATTAAAATTGGACTGAAAAAATCCTATAGTTTAAAGAAACAGAAAAAAAAATCTACCAACAGGTAGCACATGCTGCCTGTAGTACTGGGCTGATGACTGATGGAGATAAAGGGCACTCTTGTTAACACAGCTTTTTCTGAACACTGGAGACATGCGTAGGAGTTGAGTATATCAGAATGCCTGCACCATGTGATACATTCTTTAGTGTTCCTGTCTTCTGATTTGAGGTGGAATTAAAGCTGTAAATAGACAGCAAGGGAACTTTGAAAAACAAACTGATAGTGTTAGTTTATTCTTTAAAAATGTGATGAGATTTTAGGAGCCAGTGCAATAGATATTCCTCAAAATTTAGAGTAGGAGATGTCAGTGCTCAAAGTGAGCTGCCCACAGAAGAATATAGGAAAACAGTTTTCAGCAGATATTAGATTAAACTGGTGGCAGATATATGCAAATAAGGAAGATAAGAAGTATCCAAGAAGGGAGCAGTGGGATGATTTAAGGAAGACTTTATCTGTAATAAAAAGTTTGCCAGTTATATGTACAGACCCTGCTAAAAGAGGTGCGGATTCCCTAAAAATTACTTTGCACTGTAACACTGCTGTACTTCAGGATATTTTATACAGATAGCAAAAGTCTGACTGTTTTGTTCTGTTGTTCGGAGGTTTTTACTTTAATAAAGAGGAAACAAACTCAAACGCAAAAAATAAATTAAAATTAAAAAACTAAAAGCATTGACTCGACCTGAAATTGTAACAGGGAGACCTTGAAACTGAATTAAGGAGGACAAAACTAAAATGAATGGTTTTAAGTTAAACCCGTCAGTGTCTTATCCATCTAGAAAGGAATGTTATGTCTTGCACTTAGCTTGCATGCATTGTTCTGTTAAGTATTGGAATAATCTCTTTGTGGCAGTCTCATCTAGGTCTGCCTGTTTAATCATATTAATAAATGGCAAATATCATGCTCATAATTGAAGACTCTGATCCTCTAGAGTAATATTTTACTCCCTCTGATAGTTTTCCTTTCCCTTCAGCACATCCCCTCCCTTTTGCAGTCTCTCACTCTGGTGTTGTTTCTCTGATCTGTGTGCACAAGTCCGTACAAAGGTAGATCTCAGCTTCCAAAGCAGCTGTGATAAACAGCTTTATCTACTTTTTTTTTTCCTTACTTGCTTCACTTTTTATTTATTCTCTTTCCCACCCACAAGCTTACGGAAAACCGAGGAAGAAAGATACTAAAATAGGAATAAACTAGGTATGTTACTGAGAGAAAGGAAAGAGACATGGCAAGACAACAGATTTTGTGGTCAAATATAACTACTGTGTTTCCCAAAGGAAAACACAATTATTATTTCCAAGCTTTTAATTATATCTTCCTCCTGTATTTTACTAAAACGTTTTTTAGATGCTCTAAGTGGGAGCCTTTGGTAGTCATGCACACACACACGCAAAGCTAATCCCTTGGTTTAAGTGGGTTGATGTTTCCAAGTGTGAGTGAAGTAAGGGAGAAATTATCAGCTACATGTGAAATTTTGGAATTTATACATTTCTCTTCATGCACTTGAAATATTTGTTAAAAAAACAGTTTGCCTTGACACCAGGAAGTTACCTTCTTTCCATGTGTCATTGTCTTTACCTCTGAACTCTGCTACAGTCACTGTTATATTTTTGTTTGCAAACTAAATAATTTTAGCTTTTCTTGCTATTAATAGTGAAACTTCGTTTTCTCCAAAACCAAAGCAGACATAGGGAAGGGAAGTATGTGGGTTTCCATGATGACTAATATGGTCCTGAGAAGAATCTGTACTTTCAAGTACACACTGCTGTCCAGAATTTCAGCTGAATGATGTGTATGAGTTTTTCTTGTAAGACAGTTACTTTAGCTCAGCTGGGTATTAGGTTTTACACTTTAGAGTCTTGGCATACATGAGGTGGGCACCTCTTAGACTGAAAAATGGACTATGTCTAGTAAATGCCAAATAAACCTACTTTTTCTTCTCAGGAGTGCACATCAGAAGGAAACCGTTATCTTGTAGACATGTAATCCTATCAGAGTAGACAAAATAGTAATTTGTATAATTTCCTATGCTATAGCAAATGCAGATGTTGAGGTTTTATATCAGTTGTGAAATGAAGTGGGGACCTTGTAAGCCCTGCCTTAAATTTGAGAAGAAAGTCAATAAATGCCAAAAGAACAAAAAGCATCCAATTTCACAGACATAACAGGCAGCAACTAGTACCTATTTGATTTCATATTGTTCATCCCTGAAATGTGGAATGTCACCAGTGCATGGCTTTAGTTTAATCTCAGTTTGGTGGACTCTTGCATTATTGCACCCAGATATGTTTCATTTTTTTGTGTTTACTCCTAAAAAGTTGTCCTTCAAAGACTTCTGAGAACCCCAAATAAATTAGGACTTCATTAACAGCAACCTCCTGATAGTCCATTTTACTTTGTTTTTCAGGTCAGACCCTGCCAGTAGTTTTGAGCTACATACCAGCACCAGTCCTGAAACCAGTATAGTCCCTTCTCCCAGGCTGCATTTGCTATTGTTCACATTCTTGCATATTAACCAAATCAGGATTCCCAGAATAATCTGCTTTGGCCAGTCATATATTTTCATTACCAAGAGTCTAACTGGTCTTGGAGGCAGGAAGGAAAAAAAGGAGACTTAACAGATTCTTCAGTTCCACAAGATCTGCATTCTTGCTTTTAAGTTAATCACAGTATGCCACTGTGGCCTCACATGAAACAATTGTCTGTGTGTGTTATCGTTCCACAGGAGCTTATCCCACAGGGATCAAAATAGCATTGGCTTGAGCTAGGTCAGTGTCCATGTCCAAGGACAGCCTCACTCCAGCTCTTTGTAAAGTTATGAAATATTTTATTTTACTTCTCTTGCAAATACCTGTCCATTGTCAGTGCTAGCTGCTTCCATAGCTTACACACAATACATGGTTGCCTCTTCTTGGTGAAAATTGAGTAAAATTTTAAGGTACCTGTTTTGCATTTTTAAAGTGACTTAGAAGCCTCAGCTTCATTCATTTGCAGAATGAGCATAGCTTCATCTAAGCCTAAAGATTGCTGTTGTCCAACTCAAATTTTTCTTTATTTCTTATGCAATCAAAGCTGCAGTGTGGATGTAAATGCAACTGTGTGAAAAACTTCACTATAAAGTAAAAAAACCCCTCTGCTACAGTAACAGCTTCTCAGTTAGATGCAACTAGGTTGGAGTAAGAGTAGAAAAAACTATGACGAGAGGGTGCCTTTTCATAAGAAAAAAAATTTAGAAATATCTAATTTATAGTTACCACCTTTAAGATATTTCAGTAATGCTGATATTTATTCCACTTTTATTTTGTAAAGATTTAAGTGAGGGTGAAATAGGCAATTTCTTAACCAAAATAGGTGGAAGAGAATTGTTTTAAAACCAATAGATTCATTTGAGATTGTAGTGAAAATGCAACAACACTGTGCAAGAGAAAATAAGATAAAATGATGAAAAGAGTGACAGAAGCATTTGAATACTCTGATTTTGAAATCAAATTTTTATGGTCTTCTCCAATCTACAAAACCCAACCAAAAGCACAGGTTGTTTTAGAAAAAATACTATGGAGAAGTAATATAAAATGGGATAAAACAGTCTGGGAAAAGGGATTTAGAAGAGATATAGTCTCTTAGACTAACTGAGAATGTGACATTTTTCTCTGTAGAAGACACAATGGCTCCTTCACTGCACAGTGGAATGAGATCTTAGACTGTAGAAACAAATCCGAGGCTAAAAACAAAGACTGGGGATTTAGGCCATTCACCTGGGACAGAGGAAAATGTTTGAATCTAGATCTCCTGAATCTCAACAATGTTACGTTCTTGATTCTGTAGTCACCTTCCTTCTCCAATGAATGTTTAACTATTTAAAGGAGAAAAATTTAAGGAAAAAGATAACCTCCATATATCCTGTAATCTGAGAAATTGTATTTTGAGTTATTAGTTTTAAGCAAAGCAAAAAGCTGAATCTGAAGAAGTTTGAAATCCTAAAAATATGTATTGGAGAAGGAAAAAGGTTCTCATATTTGCCTTTGTGCAAGGTTTCACAATTCACACCATCTGTCTCAGCTTCCCCCAGAGGTTTCTTATTATACAGTATGAGTCTGACGTGTGAGACTTGTCTTCTATAGCTTCCAAATGAGACTAAAGGAAAAGTGAGACCCACATCCTTAAAGCTGGCTCACCAAATGACAAATTTCAATTATAATTTTCTCATACAATGTAAAGAGTTCTATGCTTCTGGTACAGTTCAGATTCATTTTGACAATAGATACTTTCTAAGTAGTTTACTTTTGCTAATTTTCACTTAAATGTTTTAGTTGTTTTATTTGTTAAAAAAATTGCAATGACTTTTTACCTGAAGTCTTGTTTGGTTGCTGCTGTTTAGATTTGGGCTTGCTCGTCCTTTCCTCTTCCTTCTTTTTTAATGAAGAAAATGCCAATGGAATAAGCAGTGTGGTAGTGAATTCCTTTACCACTTACACCTCCAAATAACATCAAGAATGGGATGTGTCCATGGTAACCAGGATGCACTTATAACACTTTCCATTCTTCATTTTTTAATCTGTGCAAATAGTATAGTATTATAAAATCCATGCAATATTTTTATTTTAAATAACCACATGTTACCAAATTGCCAAGGTAACTGCAGTTTGTCCTGGGTATTTGTACATAAAGAAGTTTTTTAATGGAGTGGTGCTATTGACAGTTTGTTCCACTGTAAATCAAAGAATAATGTTTTGAAAAATCCCAGTGGTGTTCAATAAAATTACTTGAGTGTTTTAGTTTTCCTGTGCCTCTGCATGTTGGCCTCATCTTTCCATTTTGGCAGAGTTCTATGGCAGTGTGCTTCCTAGTACAGCAGTTAAGAGGAGGTGATGTTATGGAAGTATGTATTTCTGTAGTTTTTTTTTTAAATTCCTATTAAAATGCCTTGGAACATTTATACAAAAATAATTTGGAATTGTATGACAATACTGCAAGAAAGTAAATTATTATACCTATATTAAAACATCTGCTGTAGTGGACAAGGGTATTTCATTTGCAGAGTATTGACTTATATTCCATTTTAAAGTTTGTTAGATTCTGCAAAGATAAAAATCTTTTTCAAGAGTCTAAACACACATATGCCCACTCTATTGTTTGGAATAAAAATATTCTTGGGCACTCACATATGTTTAAGCTTACATTACAGATAAATTCACTCAAACACACAAAATAATAAACAAAAAATATATAGAATACTTACTGTGAAAAGTTTGTCTCACAGCAGTGCAGACTTTGAGTATCTGCTATCTGCATACACTTTGTTTTGTTGTACTGTATATCCCAGACTGAAAAGTATTGTTTAATGTATTTTATAAAAGATCCCAACATCTTGTAATCTGTGGTGCAACACAGCTCTGCTTTTTTAATAATCAGATTTCTAAAATTGTGTATAGTTAATTTTCTGTAGAGACGTATAGACTTAATCTGTAGAACACTGTTAGGTATGCAAGTTCAAAAGTTTAAAAGCAACAGTTATTAATCGTTTTTGGTAAGTGGTTTTGGGGGCAGGTAACTATTTTCTTTTTCAGTTACACTTGGCATTTTCATGCTAAGAAATGGGAAATTTTTTTAAAGAAATGTCACTTCCAACAGTAATATCAAAAGGGCAGGAGAAAGCCTATTAACCATGTTTCTGTTCTCCTTTAACAATGGTTTTTTTCTCATATATATTGTATTTTTGTGGACCATGTTGAAGGGTATGCCAGCTGAGGAACATGTTAGAGATGTCTTTTCTTTCTCTACTTGTGTATCAGTTTTGTTTTGACCTTAGGCTCGCCTCATGTTTTCCACAAATAAGAATGGAAGTAACCTTGTGTGCTGCTTCTCCCTACACTGCTAGAGATAAAAAGAGCTTTAGGAAGTACAGTACGACATTCACGGTCCTATTATTCCTGTGATGGGCTGCAAACATTCGAGTTCTAAAGCCTTCCCAGGTGGTAACATCATCTGTGAAACAGAATGACAAGGGCTTTGTAATCCCTTTTGCATTGAATCCTCATTACCACTCGTGTATGAAATTGTGTTATTGTAACAACGTTATAGTTTATATTGTGTGTGTACATGGCAGACATGTTAATTCCACTCTATCAAATGTTTCAGTGGTATAATTTGTTTTTCATATATTAAATTCTAGAAAGCAGTTTGGATGAATATGGGCTTTTTTGCCTTCGAAGATGCAACTGTTTCACTGCAAAGGACTAGAGATTGTGTATTGTAAAATAAAATTAACTTATGTAACTGAGTAGGACATTTTTCTCTTATTCACACAATAAGGTTGCTTTACAGAGTACTGCAGATATCTTTGAGTGTTAATCAAAGCTATTTTATATGTATGCAATCAGATATATGATTTAGCCATTATGATGACTCCATATAATGATATATTAGCCACAATAGCCATCAAACTGATAAATTTTACCTGGCTATATTTGACATTCAGATAAAGATATTAAGTATTCATTCAAACTTATTTACTGTTGCTTTATATGAGATATCAATAGGATGAAAGAAAAACTTGAAAAATAGGGAGATGATTGGTGTAGACCTGCCTTAGGAGATCATCTGGAGTCTGAGTTTTAATTTGAAAATTTGTCATTAAACTAAATGCAACTAATTGGGAGTTACAAATACTTAATGCTAAACTTTAAAACCTTCATTTTAGCATTGAAATATTGCAGAGATCTAAAGTTAAATTTTATGTTAAGAAATGTAAACCACTGTTGTCAGAGCTAAGATTTGAAAAGGTAACTCTGTGTTTTTCAGTCAGTATATGGAAGTATTGACAATTAACTCAAGACTTGATTTTAATTTTTTGGCATGCCAGTCAAAAAAATAAAGATCTATGGAGTAAGTTTTCTTTATGTACACATGTATGTGAATATGTTTATATATGTTCACCTCACTAATATTGTCATTTTCAGGTTTTATCACTCATGTCAGGAACCCACCTATAGAAACGACAATATAAAGGTCTGACTTTTCTCAATTAAATGGAAGGAAATAAACCAGATAAATATTAGTAACACTGGAATATATGGGGTTTTTAAAATCTTTTCTACAACAGCAAGTGAATTTTACTTGTGGTTTGGAGTGTGATCTTTACAAGCAACTTATGTGAATGATGATGACTTTCCTCTTGTGTATACCCAGCTGTGACAGCAACAAAAAGAAAGTCAGTATTAAAATCCGACACACTGTTCAAGCACATGTGTAATGTTTGAAGAGAACTCCAGGAAATTTACTGATAGTTAGCACCACTTATACTCCATCATTTCATAGCTATCTAGTTTACTCTTCGTGTAAAATTTTTTGTCTCAGTTGTATGCTTTGTAATGCAGATTTTCTTTTCTTTTTCTGTCTCTGAAAACATGAGTTGAATACATACTTCTGGAGAGCTTTTGCCAGAGTTTTCAGACAGTCTTAACTGCTGAGCTTTGAACTATTTGTCCTATTAGTTTCAGTTTTTATAAAGTGTTTAAATCATAGTTTAACTTCTAAGGCACCATTTGAATGCCAGAGCAGTTGGATGTGCCTGATACATTGTGATTCTATGAATAAATGAGAAACAAAACCAGAATCTTTATAGTCTTGCTAGTTGAGATATCTTTAAGTGTGTGTTTATTTCTATGAACAATTTGCATGCAGGGGTTGTTAAAACATTTTATACTTGTTGCAGGTGCATTTTGGGATGTTTATTGTCCTTTGAAACCACTGGTAATGTAAGCTGGTCTGATCTTTTAGATGATTGTTTGTCATCTTCTATACTTTCTTTTGGGACTGTAGTAATATTTACATAACCCAAACCCTGAATCTGGTAATTTATTTATCTCATGATAAATAATTGATTGATAATAATTTCTTCTTTTTTCTTTTTTTTTCTTTCACAGTTGTAGGTAATTTTCAGGTGGTGGAAAATTTCTCTTAGGAATGAATTTCATCATTTAAGAACTAGAGAAATTATAGCATCCCAGGAGGATAATAATAATTACAAATGTTGGGTGGCATATAGTGGAATAATCTAGCAGTACTAATCTGCAATAAATTTAATGGAAGAGGGACTGCTTTGGCTAACATACTTTTTCCTATGAATTAATTAATATAAATTAATGTATGAATAATGGAAAAAACAAAAAGATGTGACAGTAAACCTAAATATATGATAAAGCCCAGCAACATTGATAGTTTCATTATAAGACAATGACAGAGATTTTAGCAACAGATATAGGCCAGAAAGCAACATTCGTATGGCTAGTAACTCATAAATGCTCTGTGCTAGCACATTTGTTTCTATGGCCATGTTGTGAGCCAACTGGATTTGAATTCCCAATCTAATCTGACATCATCAACTGCTAATGCAACTGGTGGTTGGGACTGTGCAAAATTACTTCAGGAGCAGACAACCAGGAAAAGAAAGGCAGTGGAGACACCACTAAATTAACCTCAGACATTGACAAGCCACTGAGAATATCTGAAATAATGATGCATTTTCCCTAAGTTCCATGGAACTACGTGTCCCAGGTAGTTATTGCTTTGTATCTTCTTATAACTGTGGTTCCTAGTAATGGATTAAGTTAAGGGGTGGTCATGTCACAAGATGGAGTTGATGATGGTTCACAGAGGAAACAGTCTTCTGAAAATACTAAGCCAAAGAAACCTTTATGTAGTAACTGCTGGGGATAGGTGGGGTGAGCTATGGCGTAGTCTGGAAATGGAGAAATTCATAACTGCACCTCCAGTCTCTTTTGTAGCCCAAGACCTCATAGCACAAAAACACCTTAGATTGGTGAGATCTTGATTTTTTTTAAAATAAACTGCTTTTGTATTCTGATTCTGTACAAACATTTAAAAATATATTTACAGATAGGACTTCATAATTATTCTGGTTTTATTATGAACGTGAAAAGTGTCGTTTTCAAATGAAGTTTTGTTTTTCTCATCAACAGCTTTGGTAGACATCATCTTATTAAATCATGATCTTATTTGAGTAAGTTCTCCAGGAAGGTGCTGGAGTCACTGTCTCTGGAAGTTTTCAAGAGGTGTCTGGATGTGACACTTGGAGAATAATTTAGGGATGATTATGGTGGTGCTGGGTTAATGGTTGGACTGGATGATCTTGAAGGTCTCATCCAGCCATGGTGATTCTGTGATTCCGTGATTATTTACACCAAGAGGAGAGATGTGCTTTCCCAAGAAGTATATGAGTCTTGGGAAAGAGGTATGGTGGTAGGGGGAGAGTACAACTTTTCAAGAATAAACTTCAGTGTATCTTTACTCGGAGTCTCAGATAAGACCAACACTTTTTCTATGCTTTGCTTATTAAAATCTAACACTTCCTACTGCACAATTGAGAGATTTTTAGCCCTGCAGAGTTCATGCGGCCTGCATTTCTATGTTTAGGTTTGTGTTTGTTATGTTTGTGTTTCTGATTCCCATTACAGCTTTTGCAACTGATCAATTTCAAGTGAACTCGATAGAAATAATAACACCACCTTAGGCTGTTGGGTAGGGCTGCAAGTGAACCCTTGTTCAAGTGTTCCTTGGATGGAAAGGCTGCACATGCTGAGCCCAAGGAACTGGATATATGCACAAACCATGGAAAAGGTTTCAGTCAGCACTCACAGTCCATGACAAAACCAATCTTTAATTCCAGTTATTACTGCTTGTTTTGACTAGAAGGGGAATGAATATGTCCTGAACCAACAGAGAATGGACTGCCTGTTGAATTTGGCTCAGGCTCAGAGAGGCTTTAAATATGCTGAGGTTTTGCAGATGTTCCTAATTGCTCCATTACTTGAAGTAAAAACCTGTACCACATTTTAATTCATAGCAAAATTGTTCATCTTCTTCTATACTTTTTTTTGCCCACTCTTTTTTTTTAATTTACCTTATAAAAGTAGCTTTGTGACTATATGCTGGTGAGAAGGATTCTAGCTTTTTGGTTTTTACTCATTGCTTGCAGTGTAAGGTTTTCCTGCAGCATTTGATATTAATGTGATGTCACAATGAAACATCTGTTTTATGTTACGTGGGTGCAATGGTTTAGATAATTAAATTATTGTTAGAAAGCAGTTTCCTACTGTTATTCTGTGGGTTTAGCAGGTTACAAATAATTCAGTAGGTTATAAATAAGATCTGCCTGCTTTTTCTTGAAAAGTCTTGTTGGTGGTTCAGAGGTTTCCTACCCTATAGGAAGTATTGAAAGACACAGTTGCCATTCTTCTCTAAAATATAGTAATTTCCTCCTCCTTCTAAAAGTGTCTCTAAAATTGGGGGGTTCTCCTGTATTTTGTATTAAAATTGTAATGTAAAATAAAGGTGTTTTCTTTTTAGAAAAAGGCTAACATAAATAGAAGTATTACAAGTATAAATTACTATGTTTGTGAGTTGTATTGTCATACTGATATTATTTCTGTCCATAGTTCTTGCTGTTCCACACAATCAGATGTTTTTACACCTCCTCACCTCCTGTTAAGAGCTTTGCTGCTTCTAAGTATTCACATACTATTATTTTTCTATTAGTTCTCCACAAATATACATATATATATATAAAAACACTGAAAGAAAGAAAAGAAAAGAAAAGAAAAGAAAAGAAAAGAAAAGAAAAGAAAAAAGAAAAGAAAAGAAAAGAAAAAGAAAGAGATATTCTGGAATAATTCTCTAGTTATGCATACTGATTTATTTGCCAACTGAGGGTTCAAATAAATACTTCTCACCAGATCCATGGTTTGCTGCTAAATATTTGGTACACTGCTGCCACTAAAATGTTTTCCTGTTAAGTGTTGGTATTTCCTGGCATTATCTCCTGGTTTTCATTCCAATGATCTTATCTCTTTTCATGTAATTGGGATTTTTAGAGAACTTTTTTTTTATATCGTGCCTGAGCTATTAACATTACAGCTGTAAAAATCCATGTTTGTTTTAAGGTGTTTTCTGTTCCTTTTGAATAGTGAAATAATGTATCATTATGTTTCTTTTCATAATTTCATGAAGCCAAGAGGATAGGGCAGGTTTTGTATTTGGTTTTGCAGTGATGGAAAATTAATTGATGACAGTTTTGAGCAAGAGAAGAGAGGTCTACTTATATTTCTGGGTGAGTGAACAGTTAGTACAAGTCATCAAATATTCTCCAGCACTCTCAGAATGGAAATTTCATAGAAAACTTAAAATTCGATAGATTTTCATACTTAATTCATTGTTAATTTCACATACATTAATTAGAATGTATTAAATTAATTAAATATATTTTAGAATAGCCAAACCAGATCACACTATTATTTCTAGAAATAAATAATTTCTAATAAAGAAAAACTCAAGTATTTGTGGGGCAGCCTGCTTGATTATTCAACATTAAATAGATGTACAGTGAAAATATTATTTATCTTCATCATTCCCAGGATGAGAAGATTGGAAGTATTCTTTCATATCAGCTCAAATTAGATCAGCCTGACCATTTTTAGTTTATTGTGTATATAATTTTGTACTTGCATAAGGAATCTGAGGGAAATTACCAACTATATAGAACTGAGATGCTTGGAACACAAAAAAAGCAAAGGAGAATTGACAGCAAACTGATTCTGCAGTGTAATACAGCATGGAAAAGAGAGCTGCAGAATATTGGGCCACCTACCCAAAGACGTGAAGGAAGATAAGGTGATAGCTTCCTCCCATGTAGTTACTTCAGGAATATTTGGGGGGAAAAAAAGGAGAAAATATTTTAACATCTTAGCAGTAAAATCATGTCATTTTCAAAGCTCTTTCAAAGGTATTCACATAAGCTTGAGGTTTGTAATTAATCTTACAAATTACTTTGGAAGGAAAACTGCTGCATCAAAATAGGCCTAGAGTCAGTATAGGTTCAACTTGCATGAAAAATAAGGGAAAAAATCCTGTACAAATCTGGATGGCTGCATTCATTTTTTATGAAAGAATATGCAGCTTCAAAATGTACCATTGATAGTTCATTAAAAGTGTAGCAAATTGAAATCGGGATTCGATTTTATAGTGAACCAGTAATTTCTTTACAGAAATTTGATAAAATAAATAAGTGATCTGAAGAAAACAATGGTAAACTCAAAAGGCCAAGTTCCAAGTTGGACACAGAAGCAGAAATAATCTGACTGCAGGATGGGCAGCTGCTCACTAGACAGGAGACTTACAGAAGGACAACTTGGTGTTGTACTGGATCATAAAGGTATTAGTCAAAAATGCCACATCCCTGTAGAAGGGAACTACCTTCAGTTTCATGTTGCTTTAACTGTACCTATGTAGGATAAAAAGCAGAGCTCCAGGGACTCATGATGTCAGAGCCATCACTGTTTTCCCTAAAGCATATGACTGAAGTACTTTTTTCAGTTGTTTTACTAACCTTCTGAGTAAATAGCACAGTCTTTACCTAAAAATCTATACATATGTGGAAAAGTTGATCCAAAAATGTTATTATGTTAAATAGTATTTTCTCTAGAAAAAAAAAACATAGAAAAATAAGCTTTTTGTTGTGTTGTTTTTGGTTTGGTTGTTGTTCGTTTCGTTTTTTTTTAAGTTTTTTTTACCTGCATAACTTGAGATTATGGGAAAGAAATTTCAGGCTTTTAAAAATCTGTATTCTCTTGGATTTGGTTTCCTTTTTTCCCAGTTCAGATTGCTGTAGCGTGTGCTGCCAAAGTACTTAAACGTCCTCAGTCTGTGCCAAGGTAACTATGACTTCCTGGAACAGCTTCCTGCCCATTGCTCATGTACATCATTTCCTTTCTGGGGCTTGAAGATATTGCCAGACTTTCTCAAGTTTCACACAGATTTGAAACAGTAAAATTAGCTCTTTTTGTGGTA
>VXBU01019339.1:0-63051 GCA_013400315.1 Bombycilla garrulus
GCAGAAGGCTGGCTGTTTAGGGACGCCGTATCAAGTGCACCCTCAGCCCCAAGGTTTCTCTTCCTCCCCAGTAAAGCTAGAAACTGGCAAAAACACACATTCAAATGAACTCCAACCCTCCAGGAGCAGTTTTTTTTCTTACCAGGCTCAAGGTCTACTGGCTCTGTCCATGAAGTTTCTCCTGCGCTGGAGGGCAGCAGCCTGCTCCGTTTCTGAGCTGGTCTGGAATCAACTGCTCCCCCACGGCGCTTTCGCTGAGAGGGAACAAAGCCTTAGCATTTTCTGTGGCACTGATATTAACACAGCCCTAGGTATTTGCAACACCAATGGCAGCACACAAGGCTACAGAAAACACTCCTGCAACGGCCGGAATAGGCATCAAATGGTGCCCTGGGCCATTCCTATCTGAGCACATCATCTCAGAGAAAAGACCTGATCCCCCCTGATCTCCAACAAGCCACCTCACTAAGAAGAAGCCTGTCCCAATGGCTTGAAAATGAGGAGACCAGTTCGCAATTCTATCAGGTTGCTGCGCACACTGTAAGTATTTACAGACTACTGATAACACCCACAGAGATTCAAAACCTTCAGCATTCCAGAACGTGAAGTTACATGAAGTTTTCAAAGTTTTCCATTACTGTGCATTTGCTACCAACTAGTGAAATCCTTTCTAGAAGTACCCTGGAAAACATTTCAAGAATTAGATTTGCATTGAGTAGCAAAGTACTTACTGAACTCATGGTGTTTTGTGATCAAAAATCACTGGCAAAGTAAGTGGGACAAACACCAAAAAAGGAATGTCAGGGATGTGATCAATCCCTTAAATTCCTTTAGGCAGCCCACTGCAGATCTTCTGGTGTTAGAGAGAACTGCTCTTCCAAACCTGTCAGAAAAGTAGAGGCGAGATTATCTATTTGGAATGCCTGTTTTCCTGAACACCCTCATGCCCCAAGACTCCCACTCCCCAGTCTCCAGTTCCTGTCTGGAGCTAGAGAAGTCTGTGACCCTGGTATTTGAGCCCACCCTGCAGCCCAGCCCAGCCCCTCAGCATCAGAAGTCTTTTCAAGAACTATCTGCCCTCACCTGTACAGTCAGTCCAGAGTCTGGCTCGCAAATTTCACCAAATTGCTTTCTATTCCCAGCCGGGATGGAGGAGAGGGATGCTCCACGTCTGCTGCGCAGCTGAGAATCCCTCAACTGGCTCAACTGGCTCCGTGCCAACAGAACCCTGGGTGCAGGAGTGCCCCTGGCAACCGGGGGCAACATTCCATGCCCTGGCAACAGGTGTTCTTTTGGAACACCATGGAGTTCCAGATCGCCATGGAGGCACCTCAACCATCACCTGGTTCTGCTGCCCCCCCAACACAGCAGAGCGCTCAGGGCCCTGTCCAGCCTGGCCTGGAACCAACAGGGCCTGGGCAGCCACAGCTTCTCTGGGCAGCCTGTTGCAGTGTCTCAGCAGCCTCACAGTCCTTCCCATCATCCGATCCCAATCTCCCCACTTCTGGTCTAAAACCCTTCCCCTGTTCCCCCGCTCTCTGCCCCTCTAGGCACTGCAAGGCCGCAGGGAGGCCTCCCCGGGCCCTGCTCCTCTCCAGGCTGCACAGCCCCGGCTCTCCCAGCCTGGCTGCAGGGGACAGGTGCCCCAGGCCCCCTCACATCCCCACGGCCTCCTCCGGCCCCGCTCCACAGGCACATCCTGCTCCTGCTGGGCATGGCCGGGCACAGCTCTGCCCGTGGCGCCTCAGGGCCAGAGCAGGGCCACAGCTGCACCTCCCGCCGCCCTCAGCCTGAGGAGCCTGAGCATCACCAAAGCCTTCCTGGCCTGAAGAAACCCCACCAAACCACACCTCCCCAAATCAAAAAGGAATTTAATCCCTCCCTTAACCCTCCTGCTCCACATTTATTAGTCTGTTGCTGTTTTAGTTTTAACCATAATAAATAGCAATTAAAATAAAATCAGAAGTTTGTGGGGTTTGTTTTTTTTTCCAAACTGTTGAAAGGATCTAATCATTCAGATCCTTATTTCAAGTCTCTGAGGTCTTGACATTTTCAGGTGTTCGGCTATTCCTCTGACAGCATTTCACAAGTGGGCTGAGGAGTTTTGCTCTGCTCCCAGGAACAGTACCTTCCTCTCAACATCCCGCTCATCTATGAAAGGTGAAAGAGCAAAAAAAGCAGAATTAATAATCGGTTTTCCTTCTAGACATGCTGCCACTGGACCTGTGGACTGGGCTGGAGGTCCTGAGAGCAGCAGGGAACCCATCTTAACCCTGCCAGAAGCAGGGCTGCTCCTCAGTGCCTGGTCCCATTGGGTGCTCTCTGGTGTGGGAAGAGGTATAGAAATTCATCCAATGCTTAAAAAGGATATTTTCAGCTCATGCTTTACATGAGGAAGATAATTTCTTACAACAATTTTTCCATTATTACAATTGTTGGTTTTAGGTAATTGACAATTGTTGAATGTTTAAGAATGGGTGGGGATGACTTCCCCAGTATTTTGAGTCCTGTGTCTGGGAACTGAAGCAAAGTCTTGCTCTGGTCATCACATCCACATTCTTCATTTCTCATATTCAGTGCTTTGAGACTGGTATGAGATACTTAATTATTGATATATTAAATATATATTTGGAATTGTTTTAGCATCTTTGCATTTTCATATGAAGTGTTAAATCTCCTTTACAAGTCTTCTTATCTAATCATCTGCCTTTTGGAATCAACATTTTTGGAAAGCAAAAGTGTTTGAACTGAGATGAAGTGGATTTACAGGAGTCTGAAACATTCCGTGTGTTGAAGCAGAGAGTCTGTCCACTCATGCTCCAGGTGCAGCTGAGGTTGTCTAAGTGGGCTCAGCACCACATGTATTTTGGGACAGGACTGGATGACTTTTAGCAGAAGTGTGTCACCATGGGTAAGGGACAGGGGAGCACTGAGGAAGAGGGGCAGATTTTAGTAAGTCAAACATTTGAAGGCTCTAGGGCTTGATCTCCCTCATCCCTGCTGGACAGTGGCAGCAGGGGCTGGGGGACCTTCACTGTAAGGCCAAATACTTTTTAATTAAAGCTGCCATTGAAAATACTCATTGCTCAGTGGTGAGAGGGAGAGAAACTTCCTGCCCCTTCACTGCACATCCCAGGGAAGCTGCAAAAGCCACATTCCTGTTTCATCTCCTCTCATGTGGGTCACCTTTGAAGCAAGGTACAAGACCTTTGAAACACCCACTGCCTTTCTGTTTTGGGAGAGAAGTTTGTATCTATTAACTTCCAAAAATAAAATCCAACAGCCTAAACTAAGCCCAGATTGAGTTGGTTTGGTATATTAAACACCTGGAGACAGAGCATTGGCATTTTCACATGATTAGCTATGGTTTGTCAGGAATTTTTGGCAGGAGAAGACACCTCAGGGAGTGAGAAACCCAGGGTTCACCGGGCAGGGGTTTTCAGCTCTGTACTCTCCCAAATCATGGCTACCCTGAGGATCTGAGTAAGGCCCATGAATTTAAGAAGGGTGAATGTAGTATGGGATGTTGTATACCAAAGCACTGCAGGGTGATCACTGATGACAAGAAAACCTACAGTGACATGAGAAAACCCACTCTCCACCCCGGCTGGATCAGTGCTGCCTCTCTCTCTCTGACTCACTCTCTTTAATAACCAAAATGATTTTGATCTGAAGGTAGACAAACAATTGGCTTCCATGAGGGAGCAAAGGTCCAGCAACCAGCCCAGTCCTTCAGCCCCACGACCATGGCTGTGGTTGCCCACAAGGGTCCTGTCCATGGGCAAGTGGGTTTCACTGCTGGGCAACCCAAGCAAAAAAGGGCTGCATTGCCCTCACAGGCTGCCAGGGACATGTTGGTGGGAGGCAGCTGGACACCCAGCTTCCCACACAGCTTGGCACAGGGACTAAAGCAATGATGCAGACCAGTCCCTCTAAATCCATGACAGGGATGCAGGGAAATAGGCAAGGATTACCAAAAGAAGCCCCAAAAAGATGATAGCCTTGACAAATGATAATTTCTACCAGTCTCACTGAGGATTGCATTTCACTTCATGTGTCAAAATATGCCTTTTCTTGACTCTAGCAGTGGTTGTGATTTCACAGTATGTTTCCTCAAAGACTGTTCAAAGTAAAAATGCTTTTTACCCTCCCTGATGGTAGGCAGTAGGGGATGGCTTGTTCTGCAGAACAAATATATTTCTGATTTCCTTCTCTCATTTTTACTAATACTCCACAGAGGTTTGAAATTCCTCCACAGCATCTACATGGTCTTGAAAGCTGAGCAAGATTCGTAGCTTGCTCTGAACACAAGACAACATCTATGAGTGTGCTTGCAGGGAAACATGTTTATAGGGCTTTTCAGGCAGTAACCAAACTGGGCATGTTTTTCCATATATAGCCTATGTTGCTTGCTCATACCCTGGCCTAACATTAGGAAAACTCATCTTCATAAATTGCTTTCTTGTGAAGGCAGGTATCACACAGCATTTTACACAGTGCTAGGCAAAAATTATCTTTAATAATTGGGTCACTATGGTAACCACTTCTTATCTCAAAATCAAATAGCCGTTATGGTTGTAATTGAACAATATATGATTTCTACCAAGAATTATTCTGAATTATAATTCATTTTCTGTCACTGGAATTACTTTTATTGCCCCCAAAGGAATCAGTCTTTGATCTAATTCAGCAGTACAAAACTTCACAGAGAGAGACTATAACCTGCTTTGAATCTACTGTCAGAAATCATCATCAATGACTTCAATCTCTTAAATACTTCAGCAGTAATAACTTTTGAGGAAGACAGAAGATAAACAAGGTCTCCTGAAACTTGTGTTTCATTGCAGCTAGCCACGTCTTGAGTCCAGTGCTGCACAAGAAGGTGCTGTACACAGGGAGTGGGTAGGCCACAAATTCATATTTTCCTTTGGCTTAAGCTGAAACAATATTTTAAAACAAGCAAGAAAAAAAAACCAAAAAAGATTAAAAAAAGAAGAAAACCTCTCAGCTTCTCTTTCTTGGCCACTTTTGCCTATCACTTCTGCTCTCGTGACCAAGGTCATGCACAGAAACCTTGGTAGACTACTGGGACACAGTCAACATCATTGACAGGTCAGTCACTGTGACTGCCTTTAAAACCATAACATAAGTAACAGGAGCACAGTGCTCCACGTGGGCCAAATCAAGCCAGTGGTAAAGCTAGTTTCCAGATAAAGGGGAATAAACCCAGCCTTGTGATTAGGTGAGCTGCAGCAGCTGGCTCTGATGGGAGTTGTCCACAGGTGGCTTCAGGGAGGAGCAAAGCCCCCAGTACTAATGTGAACTGCTTCCAGCGGAGTAGCAGTGGCATGGTTTCATTTTCTCTTTTTTGGCCTGGGGCTGTGCTAGCTCAGGAGACTTTTAGCAGAACGTTTTGGTACTCACACCTGGGAGTTTTGTGGGTTGTTTTTTTTTTTTTGGGGGGGGGAAGAGCTGCAGATGGCTTGTTCTTTAGTTAACACATTATGGAGCAAATATACATCTATGCTCTATGTAAATATTACCAGAGTTGTTTGCCTGATTTTTTCTTTTTCTCTTTCCAGGAGGAAAGCAAAAGAAACATTTATTTTTCTAAAGACTTGTAAATTTTTGAGGCGCTTGCTTCTCCATACAGTTGTGAATCCCTGTGGACTCTTGAGTGTTTTCTCCTGGAAGTGATTTTCCTACTCAGGGTCTGCAGTTATTCCAGCAGGAAGCCATGGAAAACCTTTTGGTGCCTAAAATGAAGAGTTTTCTCTTCCTGGTCTGGAGGAGCAGCTTCCTGAGTTCCAGATGAGCAGTAATGGACTAATATTTTTAATCTTTTGGAGCTGTTTGGGCCAGTCATCAACCCCAATGGCTGTCAGTGGAAGAAGATTTACGAATCATGGAGTTGCCTAAAGACTTTTGGGATAGGACCCTGTAAAAAAACAGGACCCAAATACATCTGTGGAGCCTGAGCATTGTACCCAGCCACTGCCTGTGTTTTGGGTCTCGCACAGGGATGCTCTCAGCACTGACTACAGTCTCCTCATCACAAGTATAAAGCTGTGGGCTTTCCAGGTAAGCCTCTTGAGTGCTGAATGGCTTCGTGAAGCGTGGACTAATAAATGGTTTAAGTTGCTGAAGCACAGCTCAGCAAAGAGCAGCTCAGAGGTGAGTTAGCTCTGGCATGCCGTGCAGGGGTCAGGGAGGATGCTGGCTCTGGAGGGCTCTGCAGAGTCCCTGTGCTGTGGTGCTTCCCCAGGCACGGAGGGACAGCATCAGAGGAGTGCCCTTAGGGAGAGGAGCTTTCCTGACCCTGCGGCCTGCCCTGTCACTGCTCAGGGGCAGGACTAAGGGAAAGGCAGCTCCTGTGCCAGAGAGACTCAACCTTCTGGCCTCAAGGCTTTTCTGTGGCTCTGCCCTGGGCATCCACCCCTTAGCTCCACTGTGGAGCATCAGTATTTTGACCTTTGTTGGCTTCTTCCAGAGCCTACCTGCTGGCTTCTCTGTTCTTCTTTGGCAGCTCAAGCTAATGTTTTTTTTTTCCCCAAACCNTTTTTCCCCCAACCCCCGGGTGGTTGGTTTTTTTTTTTTTTTTTTTTTTTTTTTTTTTTTTGTCTTCTCTTTTCAGTTTTTGAAATACCCAGCAATTTTATTTTTTTTTCCCCTGGGCTGCTGCAAAAGAGTCACAGCTGAGCTGTGGCTCAAGCTAGGGGAAAATATCCACCCCCCCAGCCCCCAGTGCAAGCAGGTTTTGCACTCATGATGGGTTTAATGTAAAGCAGTGTCTTCAAGTGGGATGTCATTTGCAGGGGCTGGATCTTTGCACTGCCATGAACTGTTAGCCTCCTCTGCCACCCTCATCGTTCTAGTTTCATGAAGGCAGTTGCTTGCTGGCATAGCCCCACCCTTAAATTCAAGAAATTAACTTGTCTATGTTGACACTTGAAATTACACTTTTACTTTTCAACAGAGGGTGTCTGCACTGTGAAATCCTGCTCACCACCAAGGATGTGCTTCAAAGTCCCAACCAGTGGGAACCACAATTCCTCCCTTGATGAGCTGCTCCATGAACAGTGGAGTTGAGATGTGCTGTGAGCAGCAGGAAAAAACGGTGTGTTAGTGCTGCACCTTGGCAGCTGAAGAAAGGAGGCCTCCTTTCTTTTTCTGGCCCTCGTATTTTGAACTGACCTTCCCTTCCCAACTCTCCCAGCAGCCCTTGGAATCAGAAACACAAGAGACCATCAGAAAGTGTATTGGGGGAAGGGACTCCTCTGCAGCACTGCAATTTCAGAGGTCCTTGTGCTGAACTCTGAGGAGCCCTTGGCAATGATAATTACTCAAGATTGCAGAGGCTATGCAATCAGAGCCATGCTAAGTTTGGAGGAGCCTACTTCAGTTTGAAGTACGTTAGCCTGCTCAGTGCTGGAGAGCAGAAACCAGCATGATGCACCCTCATGCCGTGAAGTGAGAAACAAATCCTGCTGTTTGAGCTGGCTACCAAGATGAGATGGCCCTTCATCTACCTTCTCATGCTGAATTCATTTCCTCATCCTCTGGAGAGGGTAGGACAAGATGGTCCTTGCCCGTGGGGTATCATAAAGAAGGGAGATTTGCTCACAAAACTCACTGCCCTTCTAGAGCCAGGTGTAAAGGTGGCGAGGAAAGGACCAGCTCACTGGCAATGCTGTGCCAGTCCTCAGGGGCAGTGGAACCTTTCCTCCACCTCTCTGCTGAGCACTCATCCTTTGGATGATGAGAATACATTTCAGTCAGTTTTTTTCTAAATGTTGGAGCATCCACAAAAGGCTTTTCATTCTATAGTTTTTCAGCCATTATATATAGAGGGAAAAACATCCTAAATCATACCTTTCAATGGCTACAGAAAACCACTTACTGCTCTGTTTCCTACCTCATGTAAGAAGGAAAATGTGTGCAACCAGGTTTTCCCCTCATCACTGAAAAGGTGAGTTCTATTATAGTTGTTATTGCTGTTTTGTGACTAAGCTTTGAGCAAACAGTCTGGGAACTGCTGAACATGCCAGAGACCCATGGCCCTGACTCATTTGTTCATCCCACTTTACAAAATAATTTAATAGAAAATTATTTAAGTGTAGACCTAATTGTGGTGCTGAATTGGGACTTTGGAGTGAAGTCCCTGCTGGATTCAGTTCATCTTAAGCAGATATTTATTAGAGCCTGGGCAAAGCCACTGACATTTTGCTAAAAGTGTTTCATAAAAATGCTGTTGCTGATAATTTGGACACCACCACACAGACATTTTGGAAAACAAATGAGTACCAGCCAGTGTTGTGCTGGATGAGTCCTATGGGATAGGGGGAAAATTGGCCGATTTTGCTCTTCTTAAGGCAGTGAGCCATATCAATGTGAGTGGCAAACAGGAAAGCCAGGCGAAAGTCAGCTATGAGTGAGTCCATGATAGCCTGCTATTCATTTTGGAGGAAAACTGGCAGTAAAAAGGATCTGGTCATCATTAAGCTACAGCAGAGTTTATTCTAATTTTGTCAAGCTGACTCCTTAATTCAATGGTTGTTTTATGGGGAATTGGAGAAGTATTGGATGTGTGGTAGCAACAGGTAGAGGCTGTCATCCCAATTTGTCTATTTTCACTGCACTCTGAGAAAACATTTTCCACTTCTGGGAGGCTCTTCTCCCAAAATCCACCAATCCTTCCCTGAGCAGACACGATGAAAGGCTGGGGATGGGGGGAACCCCCCTGTTTCTGTCATCGTCACCTGCTGCTGTGCCCCAGCTATAGGGAATAATTTTGATTTTAGTTTCCAAACAGTGCCTCGGCATTTGTCTTTTCCTAAGAGACAACTTAATTCCTTTTGTGAACTCATTATAGGTTAATGTGACTATACTTCAATGCCCCTTATTAATCCCATATTGAAGGCAAGCACGGTAAAGATGGGAGCAAAAAAACTAAAGTTTGTTTTTTCTTTGCTGAAGGTCTCTTTTCCTTCTCCCCATGCCCGGGGCTTTCTCTGGATTTCAACCCAGCAGCCCCTCCACCTTACAGTGCTCTTCTAAGAGACATGCACCAGGGCACTCAGTGGAGCAGAGATTGTGGACTGGATTTTTGCATTGTACTGCTTTTCTTCCCTGTACATCCAGGGCAGGGGATGAGGCCAGACACACCTCGGTGCTTGCTTCTAAGGCTGGGCTTGTGCTGGGGGTTTGTCGTGCAAAGGTGCGCTGGGGCTGACAGTGCAAGGTGTGCTCCTGGGGGGGCCTGAGGGCTCACCCACCTTTAATTAACACCATCGTGTCCAGGCTTTGGATAACCTTGAGTAGTTTCAGGGCTTTGTGACTTTCCTTCTTTTTATTTTTTTTTTTGTGAATTTGCCAATGGAGGGGGATGTCGCTAGGTGCTGTCCCAACAGTACCCACTGTGTGGCACAGATGGGTTTGCAGAAGGTCCTAAATCTCTGGGAGCAGCTGTCAGAGAGCATCCCATGCAGAACATGAACCAAACAGAAATGTAAAGCTCATCTTGCATTTGCCTCACCTTAAGAAATTCTTAGCACACTAAAGATACGTGTATTACAGTATCTGTACCTTTTTAATTCATGAGTGAAAGCGATGTGGAGTATCAAATGTGATGATGCCTGAGAGCTGAATGACAGAGCTGTCAGCTATGGGACACTGAAATGACAGCCCTTCAAAGTGCTGTCAGATCTTGTTGGACACTTCTATCATAATACTTATTTTAGCCTCAGGAAGACAAACCCATTGCATCTTCCCTTTCCGGGGGTCTCCTTAAAGTGCTGCCATTCAGCAGCGGGATGTTTAACAAAATGGCTTTCTTGAAGTTGTCTGCACTGTAGGTAAGATCTCCTCCCTTCCCAGAGATGGGAATCACACCAATCCCACAGCCAGGGCCTTTGAGCAGTGTTCCCAAGACACAGAGAACTTTTCCAGGCCTTGTGGCCCTTGCCCTTTCAACATCTGATGGTTGATGTTGAAAAAAACAAAAAGTGCAAATGATCTGCCTAATCCCACTGCCAGCTCCTCTCCCACACCTGGAGGAGGTTTGGTGCAGCATGGCAGTGCCACAGCAGAGCTTCTCCTCAACCCACCCACGACCATTAAGTCTCCATTACAGGACACTGAATTCACTCTGCAAATGAAGGATAATGTCTCCTGAGGAGAATAAACTAAAAGCAGGGAAGGGGATTGGCAAAACAAAAACAACCCTTCCCACTGCAATAGCACTTTCAATTAAGAACAAAACAGAGCAGGAAGCTTTGAAGCTTGACTTTGGGTAGAAAGAAAAGGCCCTCTCTGAGAGCCCTGGGTTTCTGTAGGCACAGCACAGCGGCTGCTGTCTTCTTTTTACGTCAGAGCATTAATGCTGTTGTTTCGCCCCTGGTATCAACAGAGCTTGCCTGGTAGGTGGGTGGGGTACTGGGATTTATATTGTAGACAAATTCAGGAAAGCTTCGGTCTTTTTTTTTTTTTTTTTTTTTTTTTTCCTTCCCTTTTTTTTTTTTTTTTTCCCGAACAAAGCTTTTGAAAGTCCACTGGGGACCCCTAATGTTCAGTTGCTGCTGAAGCAAGCACTTCAAGCATGAGCTGCACAGCTTCTTTAGCCATCTACAGGTTTGATCATTCTGGTGGTCTTTTATCACAGGCAATAACACTCCTGCTAAAAGTAATCTTTCTGGGAAGCTCTGGGAGCTTGTCAAAATGTTTGGTAAAACAACATTTCTATGGTGAGAAAACAAGCCAGCCAAATCAAACCAAGGTTGCCCTGGAGATGCTTTGGGAGGCAGAAACCTGTTTGCCACCTGCATAGCAGGTAGGATCCCTCCCTGCCCTGAGCTGTGGCAGCAGGCACACTCAACACGCCCAACAGAAAAGTCTGCAGAAGAAAAGTGAATAGAAGATGTGGTTACTGTAAAAGGGATTGGGAGGAGCAGTCCTGTGGGATTTAGGGATGTCAGTGACAGATGGTGTTAGCCCTCCATAAACTCCTGCTGCCTGGTCCCTACTCCCATACATCTCCCCTGGCTGCCTCATTTGCCCCCCAAAAAAAATCTCCACTGCCCACCTTCTAAGGCCCCTACCAAGCTGGGTAGCTTCCAGGACCAAAACCTAAAGTGTTCCCACTGCCTCCAGCCAAGGCAGATGCAATTGCTGTCATGATAGGGTGTATGCTAGTTTCCAAGTGCCTCTGCTGCTGGGGCTAAACAGGACACAAAAATACCTCCACAACAGTCAGGTTTAGGATTTTTTCAGCCAAATTCCTGGGGCCTTTCTTTCTCTTATGATAGGAATGTGTTGTCTCTCCTAGACTAGCACTAATATAATTCTAATTTTCCCCCTCAGCCAAAGGCAACAGTGTGGTCAGTTACTGGGAGAGCTACACCAAATGCATTTGAAAGTCTGGGCAGAAAAATGTTAGAAATGCAGCTGGAGTAAGTTACCTTCCTCTTTCATGTCTTCATCCCCAATCCCAAGTAAATCAGAAAAAAATTGTGCTTTCTAAGTGGTTTCTAACATAATGAAAGTCAATTAGAGTGATGCAAACGGAGCTGATAACTGCAGGTTTTCATCACTGACTCCGTGCTAAATATCTGCACTGTGTGGTTTGTGAGGAAGTAAGGGTGCACAGAGAGGAAAGGATGGGGCTTTTAAAAGCACTTAAATTACCTCTAATTAGCGACACAACTGTAGTCAAAACATAATGTGAGGATAATAAATTGATATTTGCATAATGGAAATACTACCAAACTGTACTTCAAATAAGATGAATTGAATTATAATTAGAGCTGTGTTTTGGGAAAGCAAATCCTAATTGCCTGAGTACAGGCAGTGCCAAGGAGGGGAGGGCTGGCAGCTGTCAGGGAGGTCCAGCCAGTGCTGTGTGGGACAAGTGCCCCACAACTGGGGGCCATTTCCTGAAGGGGGGAGAGCGCCCACATCTACCAGAACAGCCACAGCAAGGCAGGTCTGGGGAAAAAAAGGGAAAAAGCAAGAGGAACGTGAATGTGTGCACTCTCAGCCATCAACTGCAAAACCATGAACTGAAAGAAAATCTAGGGTGAAAATGTATGGATAGCAGTTAGGGTGGGAGACACCTGTGCTTCAGGGAAAGGTGGTGCAAGGATAAAAATGGAAGCAATTAATCCTGTAAATTGCAGGAAAACAGTGAACATCTTTTTCTGGTAAAATCTTGTCACCACCTTGAGCTCCAAAGGCTTTTTCCTGCTGCTGTTTGATAACTGACTTTATTAAACCAACGATTGTTTTCTTTTTGTTGAATCATATGCAAAGTTGTTTGCAAAGATTTATTGTCCAGCTCTTACTACTCTTTTTTTATTTTTAGTAAGGAAGGCCACCTGGATAGCACTGGAGGATAGGTCACTCACCCATTGTCCAAGACCACGTATACCAGTAAGGAAATCACAGCTGAGATGTTGTATTCCAAAACAGCTATTTTTGAAAAAGCCAACAAAAGAGTTACACCTTGTCACTGAAGTGAAGGCAGCATGACCCTTGAGGCTGACTTGTTGCCTGGTTGCTGCAGAATCTTCTGGTTGGTGCTAAGGCCCATTTTGTTGTTGGGCAATTACATGGTTCAGGTGGGAAAATGGATGAGCATACAAAAACCTGCTCTCTCTTTTTGGCTGGGGGACTGAAAAAGGTGATTTCTTAAGTCCTGTGTGCACTGGGTTTGTGTGGCCATATTTTGATAGTGAAGGGGGCTATGGGATGGCTTCTGTGAGAAGCTGCAGAAGCTTCCCCCACGTCTGACAGAGCCAATGCCAGCTGTTCCAAGGCAAATGTGCTGCTGGCTAAGGCTGGCCTGTCAGAAATGAGAGTAATGCCTTTGTGGTAACATACTCAAGGAAGGAAAAAAGTTATTGCACGGATGTAATTGTGGCCAGAGAGGAGCAGAAGAGGACTGCACCCCATGAAAAGTGGCTCACATTGGGGTAGTTAGTGGAGAACTGCCTCCTCTTGGAGGGACTGACCCCACACTGGAGCAGGACTCCTCTCCCTGAAATGGCAGCAGTGGCAGAAATAGCTGTGGTGAACTGTCCATAACCCCCATTCCCCATCACTCTGCACTGCTGGGAAGAGAGGAAGTAGAGCCAGGGAAAGAGGGAGGGATGAGGAAGAAGTTGGTTTTAAGTTTTATTTTCTTTTTAACTATTCTGCTCTGATTTTTTAGCAATAAATTTAATTAATATCCCCGAGTTCAGTCTGTTTTGCCCATGATGGTATTTGATGAGTGATATCTCCCAGTCCTCATGTCAACTTATGAACCTTTTGCTATATTTTCTCTCCGCAGTCCAGTTGCAGAGGGGAGTGAGAGAATGGCTTTGATGGGTGTCTGGCATCCAGCCAGGGGCAATCCTGCACACCATGAAATGCAATGACCCTGCTCAGCAGGCCCTCGGTGTATTTGCTCCTCACATACCCAGGTGAGCATGCCTTAGCTCACTGAGCTTATGTCATATCTGGGCCATAACAGCATCATCCTGGACCCTGTGGGATTAGGAAAGGTGTGACAGGTGTGTGAGTTTGGCCACCACTGGTTGGTAGAAGTGTGCAACAGGATATGGCCCTCTGCAACCACGTCCCTCTGACACTGGCTGCTGTGGTTAGGGAGGATGGAGAAAACAAGGAGGATAATTTTGGGGGTAGAGGAGTGGCAGCACACACTGGTTCTGGGCTTCAATCGGGTTTTTGAGACAGCTGCTCGTGTTACTCGCCCAGTGGATGCTGTTTTGTGGAGACAAGGACAAGGTTTTCCTGCTCGTAGGCACAGAAAGGAGGGTACCACAGGTCTGGAAAGGATGCCTGGTGCACTTAACTGGTGCATCTCTCTACATATGAGATGTAAAGCATAGGTCTGCTTTCTTAACAAGGAGCTACTGCTCATGCCGTTTACTCTATGAGAAAAAAGGGCAGGATATGAGTTGTGATGCAGCCCAAGCCTCACATCAAGGGAAATATTCCCCTGCCTTCAAAGGGTCCTGGCTCAGGGCACAGACCACAGAGGCCATGGAAATAAGCTCCTTTCTGAGCTGGCAAATGGTGTCTTGCTTTTCTGCTTGAGGAGTGGGAAACAGAAACACACCTGGAGCTCTGCTCTGCTGTGCAGTCTGTGGTACCAGATTTAATAAAGGGCTGTGTGGGAGGGAGCACAGAAGGGAAAGAGAAAGGAGACAAGTGAGGGAGCAGGCAGCTGCACTGCACCAGAGAGCATTGGTGTGCAGCGTGCTGACAGGGACAAGCTGAGGGAGGCAGGACAGCCAGGCCACAGGTCTCCTTTCTGTCCGGCCCTGCTGGGAGCAGGATACAGAGCCCAGCCTGGGGATGGCCACGTGGAGAAGAGGCAAAGCCCAACCACCCCTTCCTTAATGTGTGGGCACCACACAGCCTCCACAGTCCCCACTGTGTGGGGTGCTGGCATGCTGTGCCTGCAGGATGCCCCCCAGTTGTTGCCAGGATCACCCTAGAAAGATACTGAAGCTGACATCCAAGAGGGGACAGGAAAAAATGGGAGCCTGGATAAAATCCTTCATACCCTTCCCTACAAGTCATGGCACAATAGCAATTCTCAGAAACCAAAGCTTGGACCCCACCATGGGCTTGCTGTCCCATTTGTTCCCTCAGTGGCAGCCCCTTGTTTTCAGGCTCACCAGTGTGACCTCAGGCACCCGGGGGAGTGCAGGACCTTGTCGTGCTGAATAATCATGGTAGGAAGAAGGGAAACACTGCACACCAACAAAAGCCCTGGGAAACAATTTTATTGCTAGCAAAACTCTGCGGGTCTTTGTTTAGTGAGTGCACTTCCCGTGAAATGCAATTGCTCGCTGTGGTTTTAAACTGAGACCACCCTGAAAATGAAGGCAGTTTCCATTAAATTGAATTACTTTTCCCCAGAACTGTCATGACAGTGGTAATGTTGATATGGAACAATAGCTGTTAAGTCAGAGCATTATTTATATTTTCTATTAAATCGCTGTAATTTCCAGTACCAATGGACCATGAGTGCATGTCGTGCAGATTTATAGCGATAAAGCCTCAGTTGTGATCAGTTATCACATGCCTAAGCAGAGCATGAAAGGTGGCACAAACATGCAAGCAACACTGCACCAAGCCCAGATCAATATTTGGATCTAAGTTCGCATTAGCAGATGAGCTGATGCAACAGCAATGGGAGTTTTTTCAAAATTATTCACATGCTCATCGTCAGTATAACAATGAAGGCTAATCATCTCCTCCACTCCACCTTCCCAGTGGTTTTCAGAAGTGGCAAGCCAGAAAGCAAATGAAGAAGGAGCAGCAGCACTGCTCTAGGTGTGACCATGCAGATGCAGCACAAAGCAAATGCAATATCCAGTGAAGGATACAATTTCCTGAAGACTAGACACTCAGCAAGGAGAAAGTGGGGTTGCTGAGTGCAGAAGAAGGCAAGGTTGGATGAGCATTGGTGTTGCAGCAGCCATTCAAGGAAGGTTTCTGCTCTTGAACATGTTTTCCAAAAGTTGCTGAGCTTCTAGGATCCCATGGGCTGCTGCCACACTGAGGAGTTTCTCCACCTCCCTGAAGGACAGGAAACCTTCATCAAGAAAATCCAGGAGGAAGTCCTAAATTCATTCCTAGCTAAATTTTAATTACACAGGCTTTTACAAGAGGAACACGGCTACTGAATATGAAAACATCTGCAAAATTAACTCTCCCTTATTCAGAAAATGATCAGATTTTCCTTCTGCTTTTTCCTGTGGTCTGAGCACATATGTTCTAGGTTTGTTGATTTTCTTATCTTAGCTGAAGGAGAAATGGTTTTGGAGTTCTTGAAATAGCACCCAATATGTGAGTCAGATCACACAATATGCAGTGGAAACTGAAACAAAATGCACTGGCTTCAAATCACAAGATTTGTCCAAACAATGCTTTTTTAGCTTCATTTAGCATACAACTGCTCTCTCCAACCTCAATTTTAATTTTCAAGCTTGAAGCAAATTAAAATAATCAATAAAATGAAAAACAAATGAAACAATACACAAAATCAAAAAAGGGAGGGGTTTCACTGTGATGGGATCAGTTTCTTCAGCTTCACTTAGCCCTAGGACAGGTCACCACAGTGACTGTACAAAGCATAAGGCAAGTTTTCCTTATCTTCAGGCCTTGCTGGAAACACTGGTGTGCAATGTGTACATCAGAGAGAGAAACTCATCCTGGGCAGTTTCAACCCAACCCCCAGGCAGCCAACAGGAAGCTTCTCACTGACCTCACTAGACAGAAGGAGAGTGAAAAGGGAATTCCCTTAAAAGAGAAAGACAGGTCTTTATAGCAGAAGATTCTCATGTCACTTCAACAGCACTTTCTATAGCAGTACAGGTCTTGTCCCTCACCTTCACTGGGAAATCACCATGGAAAAGCACATGCAATCAGACCACAGGCATTTTAGGTACTGTGATACGTCATTTTTAAAAGGTCATTGGACTAACTGTGTTTTTCTATTTCCCTGCTGCAGGTAGGGGCTGCATTACTGGCAATACAAAAAGAGGGCAATAGAAATGCTGGAGTGGCTTCATGCGTGGAGTACCTGCAGCCCCAGGTTTCACCTCCCCACACCCCCCACAAGAGGAGCTGGGAATGAAGCTGCAATGGGAAGCAAGAGGATAATCTCAGGTTACCCTTCCTCCAGTGCCATGGTCAGATTTCTGAGTGTCGCCACTGCCAGGTTGAAGGAGGAGTGGGGATGGCCCTGCCCCGCAGCCTGCCTACAGCCAGGAAGAGACAAACGCAGAAAATGGTAAGAGAAGCACAGAAGAAGAAAGCCAGAGTTTGAGTGTTTTCAAGCAAGGTAAGAGTTGGTTTTGGCTGAGAGTTGCTTTTCTTCCAAGCAGCTGTACAGTGCTGTGCTTTGGATTCAGTATGAGAATGTTGGTGACACCCTGATACTTTGGCTGTTGCTGGGCAGTGCTTACCCCAAACCCAGGAAGGACTTTTCAGTTTCCCACACTCTGGCAGCAAGCAGGTGCACAGGAAGCTGTGAGGGAGGATGGCAGGACAGACAACCCGAATTTGCCAAAGGGATATTCCATGCCATGGAGCATCTCATGGTCAGTGTGTAAACTGGGGAGGTTGGTCAGGAGCTGCCAACTGCTCGTCAGGGACAGGCTGGGCATGGGTCAGAGTGTGGTGAGCAATTGTACTGGGCATCACTTCTGTTTCTTGGGGTTTATTCCTCTCTTTTATTACTACTGTTATTGTTATATTTTACATCATTCAGTTATTGCACTGCTCTTATCTTAACCCACAGGTTTTACCTTTTACCAATTCTCCTCCCCATCCCACAGGGGCAGGAGAGGAGGGGAGAAACCAGTGAGCAGCTGCAACGTGCTTAGTTGATAGCTGAGATTAAACCAGGACAGAGCAAATAGGGGAAAAGTTATGTATAATTCACTTTTTGAAATGTGACTCCTTTGAAATTTCAGGCCCTGATTTGGGAAACATCCTTATTCAGAAAAGTATGAAGCCTTCAGCATTTCTCTAGGTATGTGTATCTTTCATGATTCCTCCTTGATTTACATCTCCTCCTGTCACAGGCATAGTTCTTTCAACCCTAAAAGTCCTGCGGCTTGATGCTGTTCTATGCCTTGAGCAGGCAGAGATACCATCTGACATGCCTACTCTTCTCCCCTTGCTTTTTGGGCAGCACAGTAAATTTCCCTGTTCTTCCTTTGAAATCCTTCCCCTTTCTCACCAAGGACGGAAGGATTTCAGAGGATACAGCCCAGGCTCACACCACAGGTGTAACTACTGTGAGTACCACAGCAAGTGCACACACAGGCATGGCTGTGTCACTCATGTGGCAGAAGCCTCTTGGGAGGGTGTGCTGAGAGCAGGAAAATAATGCATTGCTGTAACTTGATTTTCCATTGCCTCAGCAGCTCCTGGTTCACTCCCCTCCTGCACCTGTGCATTTTTCCTGCTGCCCACCTGCAGCTCAAACCTCCCCCAAAAGCCATACAGCAGCACCAGCATCCTTCTGTACTCTCACTATCAAGATACTTCCTTTCTTCCCACTGACTAAAAAAAAAAAAAAAAATAGCAATAGGATGAGGGGAAGGTGAACCAAAGCATAATTCAACCCACAGTGAGAAGTCAGGAGCTCCCACTGTCCCTGCTGCCACCTGTGAACCTCCTTCCCACAGCACAGGACAGCTCAGTGCAGATTTCCCCCCAAGGCACTGCAGGCTTTTTCCTCCTCCCATACTGCAAGTAGCCTTTCCACAGAAGAAGCCAATTTCCCGTAGCAGGAATTGCTTGGAAGATTTTTATGCCTCACCTGAACCAGTGCATGGCCATGTCCTCATTTTTTTCCACTCCAGCTCCTGGGTGTGAAACAAGGTAGCAAAGTCACAGACAGGTTACAAAATACAGTGTCCAAAATCCAGCAGTGAGTTGGTACCACAGAGACACATTATGGTTCCGGTTTTTAAGCATGCACACTCTGGCAGCAAGTTAGCCAGAGACTGGAGAAACATTACCTTGCAAATACCTCTGTCCCAGGATGTGCTGGGCATGGGGGTACCCCAGGTGAGCATACACATGAGCCACATGGAAATGGAAATCCTCATAGCACAGCAAGATGTAGAGCAGGAGGAGGCCAGCAGTGATTACAGCTGCCAGCTGTAAAAGAGAGGAACAGCCACCATAAAAGGAAGAAAATATGCTGAGAGCTAGCTACAGCAAATATTTCATCTGAACTCTGAAGCCCCCCAAAGCTATTCCCCATAGAGAAATGGGAGGAAAGGCCCACACAACCGCAGAAAATCAAAGTCACCTTTGATAGAGAGCCAGTTCCAGAACTTCCACTGAAGCTGGCAGAAAAGGCCCTGCTGAATTCACTGAGCAGTGTATGAGCTCACAAGTTAGTTTCCCCTTTAAGCTCTGCTACAGCAAAGGAAACTACAACCATTTAATTTTCTAGTGGCCCTCTTGGAGAAAAGGGAAAAAAAGAAATCCTAAGGTGCCATCAAGCTTTTAGAAACATTTCATCAAAGACACATGCCAGAAGGATTCTCCTTCTCCAGGCACCTGGAGACTTGTGGCCCAGCACTGCCCACATAATTGTCATACAGATGTGAACACTCACATAATCACAAAATGGGTCAGGCTGGAAGGGACCACATTGGGTCATCTGGTTCAACCTCCCTGCTCAAGCAGGATCATCCCAGAGCGCATTGGACAGGATTGCATCCAGACAGTTCTTGGATATTTCCAGGGAGGAGACTCCACACCCTCTCTGGGCAGCATGTTCCAGTGCTCAATCACCTGCACAGTAAAGTTCTTTCTCATGTTCAGGTGGAAGTTCCTGTGCATCAGTTTCTGCCCATTGCCTTTTGGCCTATTGCTTGGCACCAGTGAGAAGTGCCTGGCTCCATTCTCTTGACATCCTTCCTTCAGATACTTAGAAATGTTGAAGACTTCCTCTCTCAGTTGTCTCTTCTTGAGGCTGAACAGGCCCAGCTCCCTCAGCCTGTCCTCATCCCTTAGTCATCTTCATTGCCTTGCACTGGACCTGCTCCAGGAGCTCCATGTCTCTCTCCCTTTGAACATCATAAATCCTTTCATTCTGTGTTACACCAAGGACGTGCCTATACCTGGCAGAATAACCTTGAGTCAGAAACTCTTCTTGCATTCAAGGTATAAATCAGTGAAAAGTCTGATCAACTGGACCAGCAGGGAAAAAAGATGAGAGACCAGAGTAATAATGTTTGCTGAGGGGTTTTTTTGTGCCAAATTGGATTTTCTTTGTTCAGTGAGTTGTCTATTAGCTTCCAGAGGAGCTGGCAACTTATGCCTCCACATTTTAGCAAAGTCAGGTGTTCCTGACTGGGAGAAGAAGAACATACTTGGGAAAAGTGTGGAGCCTCCTGCCTGCACAGGTTACCAGAAGCCCTTTGCCTCCCTGAAGGGTAATGCAGCATGTCTTGCCAGTGGTGCCAGCCCTGCAGAAGGCAAAACCCTTGCCTGTTACAGAGGGAGATGGACCAGGTACAGTCCTGAGTGGAAAAACGTGGCTTTTGGAATACATCAAGGAGGTGAGTGCTGATCAGTCTCTCCATGCCACTCTGTGCTGGAAGAAACCATGTGGGATCTGCGGGAGACTGCTAACATCCTTCAGCTCCGTAGCTTTGGTGAAACAGTGATGGACTCCTGGAGCTGATGTTCATGAGGACCTGCTGAAATGCCTGCAGGCCCTCTGCCTGCCGCTGTCCTCCCTTGTGCATGTGGAAGCAGAGCAGACGTGAGTGGCCCTTTTACAGCCAAGTCAGAAGCAAGCCCCAAGGTCTGCCCAGCTGACCACAGCTGTTGCAGCACAAGCTCACTTTTTCATCTGGGCATAATTTCTTGCTTCAGCTACTTGTGCATAGTGGCTACAGGATGTGTGTGTGTTTGTCACCATGTCATGCTCAGAATGAGCCAACGAGACAAGAAACAGCTGCAAAGGATGATGAAATATAAGAGTTTTAATAGTCAGGGGCTTTTCTGGCCACTATGGGCGTTTTGATGCAACTGATACAGATGGGTGCAAAAACCAGCTCTCCTTCACTTTTTTGGGAGGCAGGGAGTGTGGTGCTCAAGATTTATGCAGACCACTGCAAAGCAAATTATGCATTTAGATCCTGATCTGCTGCTCAGTTGTCTTTAGAGCTTGAGCACAAAGGTGATGTGGGTCTGCAATTCCTTGCTGGTTTATGGGGGCTCTTGCACTCCCACACATCACAATCAGCTGCAGGGATTCCTGGAGGCAGCAGATTGCCAAGAGCTTGTTATCCCCTAATTGGGACCCAGGTCCTGGTTTGGGCCCACCTCTAATTGGGATTAGTGAATGCTGAGGATTAAATGAGCCTAGTTATCTAATTAGGCTAAATAGATAAAATAGGTAAGCAATAATGACATGCAAATACCCCAACATTCAACTTTCTGACTGATGAGTTTAGGGACGTAGGAAACTTGGACACACACACACTAATTCCCCCATTCAGCCTGTGTGGTGCTGTTCTGAAAGTGCTGAGGAGCATGTAAATCCCTGTAAGCCAATGGGCAAGTCCAAGAGGAAAAGCAAGTCATAGATCAAACCAGCAATTGTTGAATGCTTTTGATCTTATTTAAGAGGAGGAAATGATATTTCTGGTAAGAAGTGCTTCTTGCTGGAGACGTGGCTGATGTTAAAAGTCCAGCTCAGACAAAGCTGAGTCCAGATGTATGGTGAAGGGTAGGACAGTGTTCCTGAAGCAGTGCAAAAGCTGATGAGTAAGAATCTGGTTTCACACAGTGGTTGTGGGCTCTTTTGTCACTGTGGCAGTAGCTGGGGGTCAGGGAATGTTTCACGTGGCTGCAGGAGATAGAGTGCACCATACTGCAAGAGGCAGTGACAGTGGTTCTGCAGGTGCAGATCTGTGACTTGCAAGATGCTCACAGCTGTGGTGTCTCCTTTGTGCTCCATGATAGGTTACCTGAAGCCTTGGGAAAGGAGTAGGCAATGAAGCATTTTGGAGGAGCTGTTTCTACTGCAAGTCTGGTACATCTAATACATGTAACAGCAAACAAATGACCAAGTAAGTGAAAGGGGAAAGGATGTGGTCAGAAGCAAGGTCACAGGGGAAACCTCTGCGACCATGCACCAATGCCACAGGGGTACATCCTGGCATATATGCTCTCTGTAGGAGCCTTCATCTTCAGTGTGCAGAGATGCTCTGCCTGGCTCCTCTGAGGCAGGTGGCACAGCAACCTCTGGATGTTCTCTTTTTATAGCAAGCTGTTTTTTTCAGAGAAGGCCTTCATCTTTTTGCAGTTGTGTAGGCACTGACGTGTATGGCAAGTTCACATTTCACAAGGGAGTTCCTTTAGAAATCCATCACTGAGCATCCCTAATCTGATTTTCTTGTTTGTTTGGGAGGTTCTGTGTTTGTGTGGGGTTTTTTTCTATTATCTTTTCCTAAACAGTAGGAAAAAAGGAGACCTATGCATGACAAAAGGCAGGTGCACAAAGTGCTGGGGTGCACTGATCCAGCTCCAGAAGATGGTACCACAAACAGCTGCTGCTTGGCTGCGCACCATCATCTGAAAAAGCATCTACAAGCATGCAGATAGTCCTACACGAGCAGAGACATTAACAAAAACACTCCTTTGTCCTCCACTGTGGTTGCATCTGGGTTCAGGTAAGTATTGTGCTATTTTAAGTGTCTCCAAGGCCAAGAGAGGAGGGAAATGCAGCTGCTGGTGGATTGGGGGGGGGGGGGTCATTTTGAAGTAAGGTTTGCCTGGAGAAGGGATGAAGGAAGGAGATGCAAGTCCCCTGTGCTTCTTCCTTCTGCAGCCCCTTGCCCTCACAGCCAGCACCAGCGACTAAAGGCACCAACAGTCCCTGAGACCAAGAGCTCCTCAGGGATCCAGCTGGGCAACAACTATTAGTCTACCTCAAATGCAGGAAGGAACATGGGGAGCCTGTTGCATTGCCCCATGCAGAGATGCAAAACAGGTCACTGCCCTGAAACAACCTTTGTAGTCTTGGGCAGCACCTCTCAGTTGCTCATCACACCCTTTTCTGAGGTGACTAATGAAAAACTACTTTGCATGTTTCAAACCCTGCATCCTTGGTGCTGCTCTAAAGCATGGGAAAGCCCAGTGCTGTTGTTGGAGCTCTGCTGGAGAACCAGGCAGTGAGGGAGAGACAAATCAGGCTGTGCATATGTATTTATGCAACCCAGTTCCTATACAGCAGCTTCAGCATCTTGACTGCACCATCACCCATGTGCCAAAGCCAGGTAAACAGGATCAAAATGATGACCAAGAGGAATGCCTAAAAAATCCCACCCATAATCACAGCATTTGAAGAAGCCACATTACTGTGTGCCAGCAAAAGCCCCTGCTCTCCAAGCTGAGAAAGGCATTGCAAGCCTTGCAGTTTGGAGAGGATGTTGTGTGCAAGCAGCCCCTGTGGCTTTGACCCACTCTGGCACCAGTGGCTGTCAGAGGCAGGGTGTGACATAACACCTGCTGCCAGCACTCCCACCCTGAGCCCAGCCCCACACTTACCTCCCAGCTGCTCCATGCCAAGCTCGGGGGATGGGGATTTCCACTCCCCAGAGAAGGATTTGCCCCACGAGTATCAGCTCTGCCCCTTCCCTGCCGTCGCCGCCACACTGCAGGCTCCCTGTCCCCCATCTCTCCCTCCCACAGGAAGTTTGAGCACCTCATTTTAAGCTGCTCTTTCCCTCTCACCAGGCACCACCATAACTCTTACCCATCACCATCCCTTAGTTTTGTTCCTGATTTAGGGCAGCAGTAGCCCAGCTGCTTCACTGAGATAAGAGGGATGGATACACAACCCCTTGAAGAGTCACAAAAAAGATGGTCTTGATGAAAGCCTCTCAAACCACCAATGTTTAACTCTCCCTGTGCTGAATATTTCTCCTTTTTCAGACTGCTCTCAGGTGTTGCAAAGTTGTTGTATTTGACAAACTTGTTTACGTTTCTTCTGCTTTTTACATGCGTGGATTTGGGACAAACGCAAGACCATGCTGGCACAGGCCCAGGTGAGAAAATTAGAAAAGATGCAATGATGTATAATCAAAAGTTATCAGGACATAAAACCCCTCCAAAACTTGACAGGAAGGGAGGGGTTTTTTAAGCTAGAAAATAGCTCACTTGTTTAAGTCAATAATTTTATACCTGCCTAATTATGCCTGTGTTCATCTGCAGTAACTTCACCTAGTGAATTTCACATGTTAAATTTTGTTTTGATTTCACACCTAAGAAATCCCTTTTTAATATCATCCTTGATGGGTGTTATCTTTCCTGCTCTGAAGTCCTAGCAGAGGATCTTAACCAGATGGCAGCCAGGCAAGATCCATCTCATGTGAAATGCTGACCTTGTCTGGTCTCCTGACCACAAAAATAAAATGTTTTTCTTTCCAATTTCTCAGCAAGATAACTGCTGTGCTTTGATTTTAATGGCAAGCCCACCCCCAGAGAACAAGGATACCTCTTTGGCAACGATGACTCAGCCTAAAAAGCCTTACTGAAGAGGAAACCCTTCATATATTTGTATTTTATTTCTTATGTTATGCTGCCACCATTGGGACAATTTCATTTGGTCACTCACAGCCCCTTTACAGTTGAAGAGATTCATCTTTATTACCCTGGTCAATGTGTGACTCATTTTTCCAGTATATCAAATTTAATTGGGCAGTAATAGTCATACTGCAAGATCAAATGCTTCCAAGTGCAGACCTCTGCATTAAGGAGACTTGGAAATTTCCAAAACAAGTCCAGCACAAAAGGCCCTTCACTGCAGCAAACATTAAAGGGGAGATGAAAGAAGGTGAGGAGTCTACTTACCTACTTGCCTTTTTTTTTTCCCTTCTTCTTTAGGTACAATTACTAAAATTTAAAGATAAATTTTAAAAAATTTTAAAAAACCCCACAAAACAAAAACCAATCTCTCTGGGAGTTCCTGTTCTTGGGAATGAAATGCCCTTAGCTATAATCCCAAATTTTGGCAGAAGTGAACTCCTGAGTTAATCTTACTGTTGTTTCTAAAGGTATGTTGGTAGTAATTACCCCCCTTGACCGCTGACGTTTGGCCTCCACCTTTGATCCTTGACCCTTACCTTTTACTCCTTAGCTTTAATGCCTGGCTTTTGACCCCTGGCTCTGGAGCCTGGACCCTGACCTGGTCCCTAACTACTGTGCCCTGTCTGTACCCAGACTTGCTGCTGTGTCCTGTAACCCCCAGCTCCTGGTGTGTGACCCCCAGCCCCTGCCTGTTCCTCTCCAGCCTGTACGTGTCATCCCTACCTTTTTGGGGTGGTCCTGTCCTCCTGTGAGGGTTCTAGTGTTGCCCTGGTGCTGGGATTGCTGCCTGCTGCCATAAGGCAGCACCAATAAAATAAAATAAAATGGCATCCTTAGGGGCAGTGCAACTTTCTACTGCTGTTTTTATATTTTAAACTAGAGAGAAAAATTACGATCTGGTTTAAACACAGAAGAGCAGAGGAAACTAAGTCTCTGTGAATAAAGCAGGTCAAACCCAGAAAGGTTTGAAATACACCCAAAAAAAGGCGATTAAAACCAAATAAGGTTAGAGGTTGGTGCCAAAAAACTATGTTGGATTTAATAGTAAAAGAGGCAGAAAATAAAAGAAGAAAAGAAAATAAAAGTGCATAGAGGGTCAAGGCACAGGGAGACAATGACAGGAGATAGGTATCACCCTTCCAGGGCTCCCAACCATGTCTCATTTCTCCCCTACAGGACGGTCCCCCACTGCTGGGGCCATGCTGAGAAGTACAGAATCCAGTGCAATTTGTGCTGGCACCTTGACTCACTCTGTGAAACTGGTAATTTCTCAGTATAAAACAGGCCCTGGACCTTGCAGTTCTGTGTTGCAGATGACTGAAAATGAGAACATATTGTTATTAATTAGGTACTAGTCAGTGATGGCTACGCTGTCTGTGTCACAAGCCAGGTGTGATACAGGACCTCATTCCAGTTGTGAGCTTCAGTTACTTCTCTACAAAACCCAATTTACACCATGAGGAAGAAATGCTAGCTGTAGTAGCTGCCTCCTACCACCTAAGAAGAATTGGATCCCTTCTATTTGCAATGACTTCAGCAAGGAAAGGGCAAGCCTCCCAGTGAATTTTCTCCCTGGACTTCCAAAGGGCAGGCAGGTGGCATTTCTTTTTTCCTTTCATTTTCACAGGACAAGTTGTGTAGAACCATTTCCAGCTCCTGCAAGAAAGCGTTTTGTTTGAAAACCTAGAAAAAACCACCTTCTGGAAAATGAAGTTTTCTTCCCATTTCTTTTTCATGTTTTCCTGGTTGCTTTCTTAGGCAAAGACACTGGTATATTGAATTTTCTATAGCTGGTCAAAGCCTGTTTGATTACAATATCCTTGGGATATCATAGGTATCACAAGACAAATTAGATTCACCCAAGAGCTCCCCAACTTGAGCATAATTGGAGTAGATGCTTGCAAATGACTTTGTGGCCAACATAAAATATTATGTAACTATAGCTTCAATTACTATACTGAAAGAGCTCAGATATGAGGAAGGGGGAGACCCAAAGCAAATAGCAAAAAGAGAGTCTTGAGGGATAAGTTTCTGTGTAAGACAAAGGGAAGGATGAGGTTAAGGAGTTCTGGCTGTCACCATCTCTGACATTCTCATTTCACCTTGCCTAACTAGCTGTAGTTTCCTTTCAGAGCTGGCTAAACAAGAACAAGATAAAAATCTATTCAGGCTAGTCATTATGACACTATTAATAGCAAATACAAGGGTGTACCATGAACAACAGGTGAGGTATAGGGGTAGCTCAAGCCTTTCTGAAATCAGTATGCAAGTGTCATCTGCAGAACTATTACAAAGACTTGTATTTTGTTATGAGTATAGAAATTTATCAGAAAATAAACCCTCCTGCTTTCCAGCTGGTCCTCAGAGGGGCTGAGTGCAGCTAGGTTTAATTTTTTTTTTTTTTAATTTTATTATAACCAATTCAGCACTGTAAGTTCAGTTGCATTCAGTGAGATGGCAGAGGCGCCAATACAGTGGGTCTCATTCACAATCAGAGATTCACAAATAGTGCAGCTTACCAATTAGACACGGTAAGTCTGGTTGGGTTCAGAGGAACTTGCACAAACACAGACTCACAAACAGTGCAGTTTATTGGAACAACAAATTACAGCTTCTTGCAGATTGGCAGTGATGGATTCACTAGGTGTGCAAAATATAAATATATTTTTGTACTATGTACAAGTGTTTCCAGGTTTGGCAAATCTTAACAAAGAGGCATCCCAGCTTTGGGAAAGAAGAGAGGAGTAAGCCCTTTGACATGTCTCCAAGGTGGTCATATTCTCAGCCTCTGCCATGGAGGATTTCAAATACCAAATCACTTTTTTTTGAGAAGTGGAGGTGAGAATGTAGTCAAATGTTCTGTTAGCAGTTATCACAAAGGGGAGGGGCAGACACTTTATACCTAAATGAGGAATACTGAGAGATTACAAAGGCTGTATGTCTTGGGCAAGGGCAGAACAGGAGTGTGACACCTGAGTGTTACTCCCTCTTCCGGCTGGATTGCAGTGATGAGAAACACCTACAACCTATAGATAAAATAACCTATCACCTCATCGGCAGGCCATCATGCCCACGGTAATCCCTTCACCACGTACCTCCCGCCCTATCTCACTCCTACAATATGTGAAGCTGTTTAGGGGTAACAGCTTAATAGAGATAACGTGTTCGTTCTGAACAATTGAACCCATACATCACTAAAAACAATACAACAATGCAGCCAGAGAGGGTGGGATTTTCCTGAACCCAAATACAGCAGTCAGCAGGGAGACACAGCTGAGCAGAACCCTGTTATTTGATAGAGATCCTGGGAAAGGGCACAAGGGAAGCCCTCTGCAAGGGGAAAAAACTCCAGGGGCAAATACAAGTCATACTGGAATTAATCTCACCATAAAAACTACAGTCTAAATAATTTAAGTGGTGGCTAAAAAAAAAAAAAACCTTAACAAATTATATTACTCACCTAAGGGGAATTAGTTCAAAGTTCAGCATACTAAAACCTCTGATTAAAACTGTGTACTAAAAACTGAACTGCTTAGCTGTCACATAAAAAAAAAAAATCAAATGCTTTCTGCTGCCTGACTTTTGAAGTTCCACAGATATCCAGATTTGTATCCTGGGAATATCATGGCAGAGCTGAGTGCTACAACATGTATCTCCCACTTAAACTTATGCAGGATCCAGAAACTCTAATGTTCCAAAGGCTGTGGTACAAAGAGATTTCTGAGAATGCTTTATCATTCTACTAAAGATAATCTCCACCATTTCTGCAGAAACTAAGATCCTGGAAAAAAATTAATTCAAGAAAGTCCGACTAATATCATGTTCATAGCCCAGTAGTTACTGAGGGATCAGAAGTAGTACTTGCTTTAGAGAATTTGTTTCTGTTTTTGAGGCAATTGGAAATAAGTGATTTTTTTCTAAGGAAATAATGCCAAGTAGTAGGCAGAGTTGAAAAGAAAACAACACTACACCCCAATTCTCCTAAAGCTCTGGAGAACATCATTGGGCGGTTGAAGGTCCTTCAGGTACAGCTCTGTCTCTGAGGCAGAGGTAACCTTTACCCAGCAGCTCACACTGCAAGGCTGACGGCCTCTCAGCAAGGAGCTGCCCCAAGCTGGCTCAGGCAGGGCACCAGCAGAGCCATCCAGCTTCCACGGGTAGGCAGGACATTCCATGGTCCAGGACCAGGCAGCAGCAGCCTGGATGCTGGGCCATGTGTGATGGACTGCAGCAAAAGCAGCTCAGGCACAGCCCACCCAGCACAGACAGCACCACAGCACCCACACAACAACTCCGATGAGAAGTACCAGAAAAACCTCACAGTGAAAATGCAGGGGCACTAGGACTGGGTAAATGATGCAAAGCTCTTCACCACTGTAGCCTTCAAAGGCAGGACACTTGGGGATAGGCTTTCAGCACACATATAATTACAAATATCATTAGGAAGATGGAGGTGGTAAGTGCTCCCTTTGGTTCCTTTTGTGCATGTGGGATTGAGGTTGAGCTATTTGTGCTCACAACTGGGTCTGAAGTTGCTTTGGGATTGTTCCTGTGTACCTAAGTTTGTTTCAATTTATCTCTTTAAATAGCAGAGAGGGGAGTTCAGGCTGTGCTTGTGAGAGCGTTTTGTTAGCCAGCGTAATCAGGCTGGTTCCATCTACTCTCCCTGACACATCCCTAACCTGATCTCTACGGTAAATATACATCCTTGCTTTAGCTTAACCTTCGGTGTTAGGCTGTCTTGCCTGGTAATCCCAGCTCTAAGAAGCTCTGAGCAGCTGAAATTGTGCAGCCAAAGTGAACCATGTGAAAGTTCACATGTGAACCAGGGAATGTCTGTGGCAGAGATTGTCTCCATCTGACAGGAGGCCTTTTTGTTCCTCTTCCTAGCACTTCTGTGCGCCAAAACCAAAGAAAATTTTTTTACTATTTCTTCCTACATCTTGGATGGTGGTCCATGAGGTTATTATGGCCTGCAACTTGGTTCTCCTTTCCTGCAAGATAAAGGGCATGTGGATCCTTGATTTTGAATAGAAATAGTTTTTAAACAGCATGTTGAATGAAATCTTAAGTTCTGCAGGCTTTTGTAAAATCTTGAGGTTTGTTTTTACACTTAAAAAAAAAACCAAAATAAACCAAAAAAAAACAACAAAATCCTTCAAACTCTCTTCTTTCTTTCTGAAGGAGAGTATAAACAACCGATGCTTCAAATAGACAGAAGCACCAGACAGTTACATAAAAGCAAACTACTGCATGTAGGAGTGTCTGCTCTCAATTCAGCCCTGCCTCTCTGTGAATGTGCCTGGAACTAGGTCTCCCCACCCTGAGGTGATAGCAGCTGGGACTAGATGCCCGAACTGAAACAGTGTGGAAGGCATTGATGATGTGGCCTTAGGCTGCATAGAGATGGTTCAAGCAAAGGGTCCTTTGTAGCCAGGGGACCAAGTACTTGCTCCAAGTACTTGGAGAAGAACCACAAAGTTTTAAATGTTTACTACTTGTGTGAACAGCTCAAAAGATCTTTAAGTGAATCTCTAAGACCTCCTGTCTTAGAGCTCTGAGTACTTCGATTGTTGTAGGCCTGAATAAAAAAGTTAGGGTGAGGAGAGAATCCTCATGAGAACTTTATGTCCTCAGCTCTACCTCCCATTAAATGTCTGGCTGTAAGAGTATTCTTTGTGCTCAGGACCCTTCGATGTCAAGGTAGAGGAAATACAAGCTACACCTACCAAAGTGGTGGACTTGTGATGAGATTGGTAAAACACATGACAGACCCAGCTCCTCTTCCCTCTAAAGAGCTATTCAGCCATCTAAGGGCAAAAGTTTCTCCCTGAGCTCATTGCATGCTCACAGATGAACAGCAAATCACTCAGATAATACAGACTTACAGTGTTCTGGAAGAGCACAGTGAATTGTTATTTTTTTTTTGAAGCTGAAAGAATCGGTTTAACCAAGAACACCCCCAGCCGAGCTCTGAGGTTAAATGGTAAGGTACTGAAAATGGCATCCTGAAAAAACCAAGGAGGTTAAGGGTTCATTTTAGAGAAACATAGGCAAGGATTCAAAGTGCCCAAGGTGAGGAAATTTGCACTGCATTAATTGCTACACTTGGAACAGAAGTAATGAAAAACTGCTTTTATCCAGCACCACAAAGGGATCTGAGGCTGGGTGGCCCTAGGCACTGGCACATCCCTGCTTATGATGGAAGTTAAAATAAAAATCAGTGCACGTGTGTAGTTGTTGGCACTTCCCCACCCCCGGAATCCTGAGGAGTCGATGCGAGCTTTATTCGACGCCCCCGTGGCCGCGCTAGCGCAGTGCAGTAGCTCCTCATCCCAAACCCGGGACCCAAACTCCTTCGGGCTGCTCCTGAGGCGGTTTGCACACAAAGCCAATTAACTCCATTGTGGAGAGCAGCAAGCTTCGCAGGCAGTGCGGCAGCTCCGGAGCGATCTGACTACACCGGCGAGGCGCGGTAGCGGAGCGGGACCTGGCGATGCAGAACCCCGGGAAAATGAGTGGAGTGACTCTGGGCAGGGCCTCTCTCGCCGGTGACGCCCACGGAGCCCCATGCCCAGCTCAGGCCGCATTGTCTGGGGGCGAAGAAAGCCCCCAAACCGCGGGAGCCATGACCGAGGCACCCCAACCTTCACGGCCTCGTGTCTCTTTAAGGAGAGGCGGGGCCTCTCCCGCTCCCCGCGGCGCGCTGCCGGCCCCGCCCCGCCTCGCCATTGGTTGTCGCTGGGGCAGAGCGGCCGCCCCGCCCGCGGCCATTGGCTGGCGGCGCGGCCGGGGTTCCCGGATGCGGCCGCGCGGTGCGCATATAAAGGGCCGGGGGAAGGCGGGAGTGGGCGCAGTTTGAATCGCGGCGGGTCGGGGTAGGTTGGTGTTGTTGCCCGGGCTCCGTTCTTGCGGGACGCTCTCTGCTTCAGCCTTCCACTGCGCGCCAGTGCGCTCCGGTTCGCTATGGTGAGGAACCGCGGGGGCCGCTCGGGGGGCGGGCGGGGGTGGCCGGGCCCGGGGCGGTGCCGTGCTGCTGATGGTGATNGCCGCTTTGCGCGGGGTGGGGGGGCGGTGGGCGGGGCGCATGCGCGGTGGGGGATGTCAGCTCCTGCTCTTCTCTTGGCTTTGCCAGGCTGGTGGGAAAGCTGGGAAGGACTCCGGGAAAACCAAGACCAAAGCCGTGTCCCGTTCCCAACGGGCTGGACTGCAGGTGAGCAGGGGCTGAGATGCGGGTGAGTGAAAACCTGGCTGGCGTTCCGTCTGTTGGTTTGTTTGTACAGTGTGAAGCCTTCAAACGCTGTTGTTTGGAATGATGTAAGGACTGTAAGCCAGTCATTAGCACACCCGAGCGGTGTTAGATCTTTTCATATCCGTGCAGGAAGAAAAGTAATTGCCTTGTTGCTACTGCTTGTGCTGAGAGTCGTGAAAGTTGGTGATATGAGTTTGGCAAGCAGTGTCTTAACAGGATTCTCAAGTTTTGAAATGCAGCCCATGCTTTTGGCACCGGGATTCTGCTGCCCAGGATGTGGTTTTGTGCAGAGGCTTTCTGTTGTCACAGCCTGTTCACACTTCTGTTATTTTCCAGTTCCCTGTTGGCCGCATCCATAGGCACCTGAAGTCCAGGACAACCAGCCATGGGCGTGTAGGAGCCACAGCTGCTGTGTACAGTGCTGCAATCCTGGAGTACCTGACAGCTGAGGTAAAATGTCTGCAAGGGGTGTGAGCAAGTTGGCATAATGACCAGCCCCTGCTGCATTTGACAGTTTGGACTGGGTTGTGAACTCCTCATGTGCTTTGAGACACTGTTAAGTGCACACATCAGCAAAACACCATGAAACAGAATTCCTGTGCATTTTGTGTAAATCCTGTAAGCGTGACTTGTAGGAAAAATGCAGCATGTGAAATAACTTTTAAAATGGGCCATCACAGCATGTCCTACCTGCTGTAGAACACTTACTGTGTCATTGGGAAATGCAGCGCTCCAAAGGTGGAACCCCTGCAAAAGAGACACTTTGCTATCTTGGTGTCACTAACGGTGACATTCTATTTGGAACAGAGAATTAAACAGCTAAGACTGTTGGTCTCACTTGATTGGGTAACTGTTGAAAAATGGTCTTGTCTCAGGTCCTTGAGCTGGCAGGAAATGCATCCAAAGACTTGAAGGTGAAACGCATCACTCCCCGTCACCTGCAGCTTGCTATTAGAGGAGACGAAGAGCTGGATTCTCTGATCAAGGCAACAATTGCTGGTGGTGGTATGTCAATTGCTTGCTGTTCATGGGTACTTGGGTGGCATGAACTGTCACAGAGCCAAAGTTCCTTAGTGTTGTTATGTTATTTGAAATATGAAGTTTAGGAAAATTGTTAAAGAGAAATAGCATAGTCTTAATTGTTGTTCTTTCTTAGGTGTAATACCCCACATCCACAAGTCCCTTATTGGCAAGAAAGGACAACAGAAGACTGTCTAAAGGATACCAGGATTCTTTGTTATCTCAGGACTCGAAGTACTTAATTTGTCCAGTGTTGGTGATTCCAGTGGACTGTATCTGTGAAACACAATTTTGCCTTTTTTTTTTAACTTTGAGAAGCTAAAGCTCCCTTGAGCTTTTTAACAAACCAAATTTCTGCATTGAGGTCTTAACCATATTTAAGTGTTACCATGGCTTCAAAGAAGCTATTGTGTTTGTAGTGGGTTGTAATTGAGCTGATTGTTTCTAGATTGGTTTAAGTAAAGGAAATGTTTGGTTTTGTACAGACTTTTCATCTACTAGAGTGGAAATACTCAATAAATGTTATGTCAATACTGATTTGTCTTTTGTCCATTTACTGGAAAATGTGGTCTCCATTGTGCAGCGCTTAAAGTTGTTCCAAGAACGTGAAACTGACAACCCTTCCTACTGGGCTTTGGGCATTTTGAAATACAGCCTGAGAATACTCCAGTTAGTAAATACCATGTAGTGAAAGGGCACAGAGGGCTTTGTCCGGTAAAGTTACATTTTTCCTAACTGAACCTGCTGTGTCATGCACAGAAGTTGTCCTTAGCAGGGCAGATAAAAAGCTGTTATTTGAAGGCAAATTTGACTTAGTGGCAGCCTTCATACAGGGGAGAGGGTCTGTCATGGAGCAGGCCAAGATAAACTGAAGGGATGTTGAAATTCCATGCTTCTCATAATTTTGTGTTAGGGTCTCTCCCTTCTTACTATTTCAGCTTGCAAAAGGTTTTGAGAGACATCCATGACAGCAGGGACTGTACAGCAGGAACCTTTAAATGGTGCCATGCAGTAGGGTCCTCAGTAGCAGTGGATTACGGGGGGCTGTGGGCACACCTTCAGCTGTCCTCCACTCCGCCAGTTCATTTTGTACAGCAAAGCCCTGCCTGTTGTGGTAAGGGAAACTTTCTTTTGTTACGGGGAAGAGAAAGGTTACTGTGTGTGCCTGGGGCTAGCAAGCTTCCTGCCTTCCAGAACTGCCGGCAGCAGAGAAGTACTGAAAGTAAAGATGCTTCTGCTGAGAACAGGCTCTCGTGTTTCCCTAAGCTCTTGCAGGCAATAATCTCTGCTGCAGCACTAGCTGGAAGGCGGTGACCTAGATCGGAGACGCTGCTGAGACCTGTGCTAACTGCGCTCCTCTGGTGCTGCGGTGCTTCCCTAGATCAGCACCACAGTGCTTCCTCGGCAGCAAAGCAGTCCTTGCCGGGCTGTAATTGATGTCCCTAATTACAGTGCACCGTTACGATTTGCTAATGAGTACCTTAAGGCAGAGGTCAGGCAGGGGCAGCAGTGGCAGCGCGCGGGCTGCTCTCACTTGAGCGCGGGGCCGCAGTGTTATGGCAGCGCGGGCGGTACTTTACCGCGGCGGGCGGCTCCCCGGCGGTGCCGGCTGTGCCGGGTGGCCGGGCTCCGGCCGGACGATCGCGGCGCTCCGGGCGCTGGCAGCCGGGCCGCGGCGGAGCTCCGGGCGGGCGGGNTGGGGCTGCGGCAGCGCCGGGGCAGCGGCGGGATGAGCCCTGCGGAGTGAGCGCAGCCCCGCCTGACGCCCCGCGCCGCTCTCGGCGCCTCCGCCCCGCCCGCCNNNNGGCGGGCGGAGGCGGCGGAAGGAGAAGCCCATGGAGGGGAACCGGGACGAGGCCGAGAAGTGCATCGGGATCGCGCGGGAGGCGCTGGAGGCCGGGAACCGCGACCGCGCCCTCCGCTTCCTGGGCAAGGCGCAGAAGCTCTACCCGACCGAGACGGCCCGAGGTGAAGCCCGGCTCCCTCCCCGCTCCCGCTGCTCGCGGCCCTGCTCCGTCGGGACGAGCCCGGAGCGACCGCGGGGCCCGTAGGAGGGCGGGCGCAGGGAGGGGGCACCCCCGGGGCGGCCTGCAGGCTGAGGCGAGCGGGACCCGGCCGCAGAGGCAGCCCGGGGGCTCTGCCGGGGAACGCGGCTCGGTGGGGGAAGGAGGCCGGAGTGTGTGCCCTGCAGCAGCGCTCAGGGCAGGTGCCTTTCCCCGGCAGTGCATGACTCTGGCGTCAGGCGCTGCGGAGGAGTGGGTTTGCCTCCCCTGGTGCCAGCGGGGATCTTCGAGGGCCGACCCAGCTCCTCGTCTGCTTTCCTCCTCCTCCTTACAGCCATCGGTAAAAGCGCAGCCATACAGACGAGGCTTAGCCCCGATTAACGTCAGGACATCTCAGGCCCCAGGCCGAGACAGGCTGGGGTGACTTCTTTTCTGTCAATGTGAATCACCCCTCTCTAACAGCTTGCAATAGAGAGCTGCAGCTCCAGAGGGACCGTGTCTTCGTTCTCTAATATACTTGTGTTTTCGGTTTTCTTGGGTTTGGTTCCTTTTTGGTTGTACAGCAGCCACACAGGAATTGCACAGGGCTTTACCTTTCCTAGAGAAAATGGAATATGTGGCTCCCCCCGGAGACTTAATTAACTCTTCTGACTATTCCGTACTAAAAACTTGAAAAATATTTAGCAACCTTTTAACAAAAGGTATTTAGAAATAATCGTTTAAAAGGAACAGTAGTAAGGTTTCGATGTGTGTAGAACTGTTACCTGTCTTGGAGCCTTTTTGTTAGACAGTGCCAGAAGTCAGCTCAAAACACCTTTAGACGCAGCAGGGACTTGTTGCGTTCCTCTGGTTCTCACTTACAAGGTCTGTGCTCTGGAAGGAGTAGGCACAACTTCAGTGCCCTGTACCACTTAAAGGCCTCAGCATTTGTCATTTCTGGAGTGTAAGTCTGAGGCAAAATCTTGACTGGAAGTTGCTGTGAGGAAATGCAGTGAACCTTTTTGGGCCTCTTATCTACTGACTTTTTATTACATGCAAACAATAAACGAAGATTTCACTGGTGCTTTTCTTTTTAAATAAGTGTTTGATTTTTCAAGCGTTTGGTTTTTTTTCTCCTGGAAGACAGCATGGACGTTACCATGTTCCTCTAAATTTCTGTGGTTTGAGAACATGACATGCATGAAAATGCTTGGAGCTTTTGGAATCTGTGTTGGTCAGGAGGCAGGAAGACAGAAGATTTAAATTCAGCTTCTTCCACAAAGGAGAGCAAATAGCTTCACCTGCTTCACACAGCTTGTTATCATCTTATATCTCAAAAATAAGAGCTAGAGTAGCTCTCAGGAAAAAAAATCTTCACCTGACTTGTTTTGAGCATTTGGATTTTTTTTTTTTTTTNACTGCCAGTACATAACCACCATTATAAAGTATTCAGTGCAAGAAATAGATGGCTAATTAGGCTATTGTCTGTAGGACACTCGTTTTATTCACTGTGGAAATTAGCAAAGTCAATCACAAATGAGGCACAGACCTAGGGAAAAGAAGACAGCCTTTTGGTAGTGGGCTGTAATCTCGGAAATTGTGTCTTTTAAACTAAAAGCTTCACAGAATTTGTCTGTGATTTAAAATAAGTCAGTTCACTCAGTTTCCATTAGTGACCAGGTAATTCTGCTTCATTTTTCAGGTATTCAGCTTGAAACAAGGGCCTGATATGTGGAACTGGTGGGCAGTTAAAACTCCATCTAAGCTGAAGAGAATTGCAGATGCCCTAATACCACTGAAAAAGTTCCTATGCTGAAAAAGGCCCTAGGTTTGGTTTGAACTAGGTACTTAGAAATTATGGTACTGTGTAAAATTCTCATATCTCTGTGCTTTAGTTTTCTAGCTGTAGAGGTTGTTAAATCTTTTAAACTCATCTCATTTCCTCCCAAAACAACACCCACTCATTGAATTTATTTAGTTTTAAAGTTTGAGGCACCTAAGTAGCCCTCTTAAAAGTATAGTAAGGTGCAAGGACACAGACTTTTTATCAGGACAGATTCTGGAAGGGGCACTATAGATTACAACTGTCATTTTACACTAAGAACAAATTAAATTACTCTCCTTGGCATCTTTTAGTGGGGGATCCACTTGAAGAAAAAAATCCAACCCATAATTCATACTTCATGTAATCAGAAATGTGTCATAGCACATACCAGAGAGAAAGAAGCAGTGAAGGTTTTGTGAGCCCATTTCATTCTAACACAAATTTCTGTTTTACAGTCGTAATGTGTTTGGTTTGTATGGTGCTAGGACAATGTAGTGCAGCCCCAGTTGGCATTCTGCTCACTTATGTTTCTCTGGAGTATGGGTTGGAAGGTAGTTGAACTAATTTCTCACTGAAGTTGCACATTCTTCGTACATTGTACCTTTAGTGTCATTTTGAGAACAGCTGCCCACCATTTCACAGATGAAGTTCTCTCAGTCAGAAAAGCAATGAGAATGGTAATGCTGAATCTTTTACTGGTGGGAGCTTCCTCCTCCTGATGTTGTAGTGGATTACAAAAGGACAGAGAATAGGTTTTAACTGTTGTCTCTAAAACAATACTATGTGTGATCTGCTTTTGGCAACATTTACATTTAAAGGGCATTCAGCACTAGCTCAGTCATCAGTGAAGTTTAGTTTTGTTAAACAAAGCTTCTGCCTGAAATCCGCTGACTGCAGCAGTGCTATTTTAAGGCTTTACTAGTGTGAAATGTAAGGTCAGTGCTTATTTAATGATACTGAGCTAATGACTTCATAGTAGTAGTGTCCATGTTGACGTCATTCTTTGCTAGAAAATTGTTTTATGCTTTAGCCATTCAAAAAAATCTTTGATTTTGACTTTTTCTAGTGATTCATCTTGCAATAGAACGGAACCTAATTGCTTGTCCTGAAAAGATTTTTAAAAGTGGGTTTAAAGATAACAAAGGACAAGATGTCCCTTTCAAACTTAGGTGCCATTCTGTTTGAAGGCAGAAAACAGTGTTAAGGAAAACTTTACTTTACAGTGCTTCTTAAGATTTTCTTGCCCCATTTCTGATGCTGCCTGTAAAAAAAATTTTTTTGGTAGCATGTCAGCTTAGTTTTTAGGGTGTTGCATTGGGACAAATTCCTAATTAAACAGAATTCTTCCATTAGTGAAAGTGGGTGTGTAGGGGTCATGTTCAATGCATAATGGAATCAAATGTAGTCCAAGGATCTTTCATTCAACAGCAGGTAATAGTACACACAAGAGAGGCTTCAGACACATTCAGAGATAAGATTCGTTGTCTTACCTGCTAACAAAATAAGTCTTTGGGTCCCTGTATGCTCTATTTTGAAATACTAGATGCACAGTGAAAGTTTTCTTTAATGCACTGTTAGTATTACAGTCCTAACAGCTGGTTTTACCACCAGCAGTTCATGGAAGAGTCAGAGTTTTTCTGAATATCTAATCTGTATCTTTTATTTGAAGGAAACAATGGCCCCATACCCTTTGTGTGGTTTTCTTTTTCAGTGTAGGACAATAGCATGTTTGTATACGCCGTGTCCTGCTATTTTAAGAAGTTCACACTGATATATTTGAATTATTTTTTTTTAAGCATCCTGCATTGTGTTCTCAGTAATACAGCTCTGAGGTCTGAGAAGGGGATTAGAAATTAGTGTTTAAAGCATGCTGCAGCCAAACCTTTCCATTAAGGAGCCACACTTACAGCCGCACTTGCAGTGAAAAAGCACTGGATGTTAAAAATGCAAATTGTCACCCATGCCTGAATTTCTGCCATTTCTGCTCCCACAGGTTCTGCATAAATGTTGGTGCAGGGATGAGAAATTTTTAGAGCAATACCAGTATAAAAGGAGGAGCTGCAAAACTTTGAGTAAGCATTGTTTCAAGAGGGCCACATGTTCAGTAGGTTTCTGTGTGATGCCATTGTTAAATGTCATAGTCACCGGATAGAAAAATAATTTTGTTTTGTTTTCTGGTAGCACCTCTTTGGAGCACATTTGGACTGAAATATTTCATTCTGAGGGCACTGTCTGTTCAAAGCTATGTTCTTGATTAGTTCTTAACTTGCAGACTTGGTCACCTAGTTGGAATTGTTATTTCATTTACCTCAGAACTTCATGTATCTCAACGGAGCATATTACAATCAAGTATTGCAAATATGGAATATGTCCTTCAGTTATAATCATAGTGCAACTGCAGCTCTCCTGTTTTCAAGCTCCAGGTTTCGTTTGTAGTTTAAACATCCCCTCAGTTACAACTAGACATGTAAAGCTTAGTTGTTTCCTTGTATCTGCTTTAAAGAGCCTGATCTGATCAATCCATGAGTCCTGCTGAGGCAGCTGGAGGTCAGGACTGGCTCTCAAGTCAGCTGACTTTCTTGTTCAGGCTGAGTGTAGCTATTCACTAATAAGTAATGTAAAAGTAAATACTGGGGAGCTTTTAAGAAGTGGTGGCTCTCCTTTTCAACAAAGCTCCACTTTCTTTTTTTCCTGTGATATTCAAACTATGATGTGTAGGATCCCAGTTTCCTGCTGATCTAAGAAAGACCATGCTAGGCAGGGGAGAATTTTCTTTTAAATTACGGAGAAAATTGTTAAGGATTCTTCCTTCTGGCTTTCTGGAAGTGCTGTGCTTTCACAGTGCACGGGACATTTTTTCCTTAGCAGTTTTTATTAGTGCATTTTTAATGCAGATTGTAAGTAATTTTCTTTATGAAACAAATTTAGTCTATGTAGATTGCCATGTTGCTCTGAAGGAATCTGTTTTCAGGAAAGGTGGACTATTTAATAATCTTTGATCTATATTATACTTTGTGTCTAGTCCCTTCTTTTAGAATGCTATTGTTTCTGATTCATTGCCAAGACAGATACCCCCAAAATACATGCTTATATACAGAAAGAAAAAACAGACTTTGTGTATAATGTTTATTAAAACTGCTAAATTTGAGATCTGCTGGAACATGGAATGAAAGAGGATTTCAAGAACCAGCAGCAGCCAACTGGTTTTCAAGATTCAGGTCTTGAGTTGGGTGTACTTGGATGGTCCTGAGGTTTTTTTGTGGCATTTTAACAGTGGTTTGAATTTCAGCTGATATTGCCTGGAAAGAACAGCGCATCAGTTTGTTGCCACTAATGACTCAGGTTACAGATAGGTATGTACTGTAGGAACTGAAATGTGCTGGAAATGGGCTTGATGTCTGTGTGGAATAATTTGCACTTTCTATAAAGTGTAAGGTTAGTTCCTCTTCTGCAATTCACAGTTGCTTATTCAGGTATTCAGATGTTTTCACCCCAAGGCACAGATTCAAGGCCTCTAAAAAACATTTAGAAATGAAGCGCCTGGACAAATTCTCTTCTGTGTTACATTACCTTGGCCAAGGTGGATGGGAGAAGTCCAGTCACTAATTTTGAAACACTTTTCCATAGTTTTGCTGCCACAAAAAGGCATTGTTAGACTGGCTGCAGAAATGTTTGTGGCACAAAGTGGTGATCAATAAGGATGGAGGATGTAGCAGCTAGTCTTGTAACGTGGTGCTCTCATCTAAGATACTTGAGAGCCCTGACTTAATCACTAATACCTGTAATGATGCTATGATTTAATGTTGTTTTTATAGTTTTGTTGGAAGCAATTATGAAGAATGGAAGTACTGCTGGGGGAGGCGCTTACTGCCGAAAGCCAGCCAGTAGCAGTGATCAAAGTAAGCCCAATAGCACGAAGGAGAGCAATGCATCTGCTGCAGGTGAAAGTGGAAAAGGCTACAACAAAGAACAAATGGAAGGAGTATTAAGGTATGCCTTAAATATGTCAGTACTTTTCATTCTGTGTATTGTGTACTTATCCTTTCAACTCGATCATCTAAAAGAGCCACAGGAAGTTTGAAGTTAGCTCACAGGGGTTACTTGTGCTGTAATTGTACTTTGAGTAGAAGGAAGAGGAGAGTTTTGCTGGTTTTAAAAACCAAATGAGATCCTATCACTTTCTGCAAGAAAGATGCTACTCTTTCAAACTATCGAGGCTACTTTATGGAAAATACTCAAAATAGTTATTGAGTAGATGTCATGGTAAATGGAAAAAGTGATGAAAATTCTGTTGTACAACTTGAAGGATAGTGTTTCTATTCAGTATTTTTATACTAAAGATACATGCTCACTAACATTTATTTTCAAACTAATCTTGCTGTACAGGCCAGTCTTAGACAAAACACCAACCTGTACAGCAAGAAAAATTGTGTTTAAGTTATTTTGGTTTGAATGTAATGGTGTCTGAGAAGCACTGGAACACATAGTCTGAGTTGAAGTCTCAACTCTGCTTAGTGCAGCTTGAGTATTAAGATGAGGTGACATCAGGAAAGGATGTGTGAAAAGAAACAAAGGTCAGTAAAAATGTCCTTTTAAGGCAAGTAACTCTTTAGTCACATTACCACTGCACACTTGCTTGCTATAAGAGCAAGAAAAATATTGTTTGATATGTGCCCAGGTTTCTGCTAAAGAAATATGGATATAGTGAGGAAATTGCACACCTCAAACCCAAGTATTTTCAGATAAGTCTATTCCAGATATTTTCAAGGGAGCTTAAAGGGAAATCAAGAGGTCCCTGCCTCCTAGTTTGTGTGTATAGGACGAACTCTTGTGCCTAACAGAAATTTATGGGGGATATTTTTGCGTGCATCTGTGAAATGTATGTTACAACAAAGCTTCGCTTTGTTGATACAGAAGCTCTGCATTCAGGCAGGTAGACAGCAGCACCTCTCACGTGGTTATCCTCTTGGTGTTATTTACTAGAGCTTTTAATTTACCATTATCTCTGCTTAATTAGTGTTATAACTTTTGTGATACATCTGAAGTAAAACCCAGATAAGCCTGTAGATTTCTGACCACCTTTTATCAACTGTTAGAATGAATGCAGAGTGTGTGTGCGTACGACATGTGTGAGACAGAATATCCAGAAAGAAGGCCTCTGTAGATGTGGCTTAGGTCAAAATAAGCCATGTAACATACTCCCAAAAAGCTGCTGCAAGCAGAGCTGTATTGGTGCCAGTAGTCACTCACCTGTGACGTGCCATTCCGAGCTGCAGTCTGCTTCGACATCAGGCTCCCTGCAAGATCAGTCTGTTTATTTGTTTTAGCAGAAGGTATGTTGCCTACTTTGTCTTGACTGAAACGGTGTTGTAGAGCTAACTTCTTTCTCTGGTAGGCTTTTGTGGTATTTAGTATTGCTTTCTTGAAGGGATTTGTTAGATGCTACATAAACTTAATACAGTTTGTTGAGGACCAGAGTTAGGGGTATTCAAGAATTGCGCATTGAGGATAATATTGATGCAACATTGCTTCAAGAATATCGAATATGGAGTTTTAAAACCTACCAAAATCTTTGCAAGTGATTGAAATACCTTACAGAACAACCCATGTTTATTTGGTTTACATACCATTTAAAATCGTGTGTTAAAACAGTATCTTCACCTTTGCTTGTGGAATGCTGCCATCCTTTAATACAGCAGTTCATGAACCTTTAGAGAAAGGTGGAATTTTTGTTTAGATGTGCAGCAATCAACAGAGCAAGTTTCCAGAGAGACATAAACAAACCACTTAAAAAATTTGTGGTTAAGAATTAAAGAATGTATGTGCCTTGCCAAGGAGAACAGAATTAAATACAAACAACAGGCTAAAACTAAATGGAAAAATATAACACATTCAGTGATGATAACTGAGAGAAAGTTAATGTTTAAACCACAGTTAGAATGAGCTTTCTAGTTGGAAACATGACAGACAGTATATGTTATTGCTTCAGTCAGCCCCCAGATTTTTCCAATTAAATGAAACATGCCCCTTTGGGGAGGGTATTCTTTAGAGAATAGAGTTTGTCATCACCATATGCTTCTGCCGTACCACAGTGGAATGGTTTTCAGATGTTTGAATTGGTAAAGAAATAGTGTATGAAAAGAGGTGGTTTTAAACAGCATTTCATGCCCAGTTTGTCTTTTTTTTTTGCTGAAGGGAAGAAGTTTATAGACAGCAAGGTAGCAAAATCTCCAAACTTCAATAATTCTGACACTCAGCATGAATTTGACATTGACAAACAGAGTTGGTTTTCATGTGCATGATTCAAAAGGTCTTTATCCTCAAATATTCTTTCCTTTAGGAGTTTTTGGTTCAGTAGCTGAATGTAGACATAGGGAAAGCGTCTCTGCTTTCAACTACACTTCGATGCCATTTCCAAAGCTTTTGTTCTAAGCTTTAGTGAGCTGTCAGACAGGGGGACTGACTCTGAGCTCCCTTGCTTGGATCACTGATTCAAGTTCCTGGAGCTGTACAGCTGTCTTGAATTTGCTTGTTACAGCAGATTTAAGAAGCATAGGGAAGACACGCTTGGAGCAATGTAGCTAATTTGGCTGCATGAATTTTCATCAGGGTTACTCTAGTAATTTGAGTAGGTATGAGTACAAACAAGCACCTCTGTGCTGGCTTCATTTTTTCCACATACACAGGAGACACTGATCACTAGCAAGTTACCATAACAGTTCTGTAGAGCATTACATGAGCTTGCAAGTTGCTCAGCAGGGAGAAGCGTAAGATGCGACACATTTCCTCTGATTGCATAAGTGCTGGGTGATGCTGCTCTTTGTGGGAGCCATGCTCCCTATTTCAGTGTGACGGTTTGAAGCTTGAGAGATACCACGGCACTCTGTTGATTTTAAATGGAAATGCTTTGAAAAATCCCATCTGCAGTACGTGCATCTTTTTCTTAATGATTCTTACCTTGTCACTGAGAACTGGATCAAGTTCTCTTAACACCCTTAGGTGGCCTGCACATGGGAGATATTGGCAGGAGAACAGCAGAAATATGCTATGACCCACAGTAGACTTAATGTCTTTTTAGAGCAAGTGCCCTAGAAGTCTCTAGGCAACTGAAAGCTACTCGAGCAATGTCAGCTTAAGACAAATGTGAGAGAATCATGTGCACAACAAAAAAAAAAAAAGGAAGCATTTTTATGTTGTGTGTTTTATCCAGGCTTTCTTTAAATGATCTTAAAATGCACATAGTGTTTGACCTCTTTGGTTTCTTTTGTTTAATCAAAAAGCCATAGCATGTATTCCATATTGCCTTTTTGACATCTGAAAGAAAACTGCTATGACTAGTAGTATGCTAAATTTACATTGTTTTCTTGTGAAAACTGTGGAGGAATACTGCTTTTCCTGCCTTGCTCGCTTCTTGGAGGAAAGCACAAGAATCAAATTTTCTGTTTGGTTCTTTGATAGAACCGAAACAAATGAATAGAGGCGTGAGTTCTGTAGAAACCTTGCAAGGCAGGATTAAGTGTCATCGAGTAGTGGTCAGGAATAGTCAGTACCTTGATTTGAATTCATGTAGCAAATCAAAAAATTGCCTCTACACATTTCATGGATGAACCTAGGAGTATAAGTTGTGTGACTGACTTTTTCCAGGCATTCTGCTGACACTTTTGCAAATCCAGCAAAAAGAGAGATATTGGTTCTTTTCTAGCATGATGTCAAGAGGATAATTAGCTGGAAGTGGATTAATAAGAGCAATCAATATATGTTAAAAAAAAAAACCAAAGGAAAGAAATCAGGGCATGCCTTTAATTAGGCTGTAGAGCTGCCATGAATTGTTGAAATATCCAGTTAAATGGTTGAGAAATTAAGGTGGAAATCATAGTCATAGAGCCTGTCATGGAAAAGTGGCAGAGAAGACACGATGGACTTTGTCAGAAAGCTTATATCTAAAATAAAAGCTTAAATAAAATCTGGAGAAAATCATGCTGATGTAACATTATATTTCATATAATACACACAGTAGAAACAAACTGAACAGGTACATCCAAGAGCAAGGTAGTAAGACAAGCACCCTAATGAGTTGTTGAATCTATCAGTGCAACAGAGATCTGAGACTTCTACTGCATTTGTTTCAGAAACCAGGGGAATGCTGGTACCAGCTGGAGTTCCTTGACAATGCTGTGACCTTCTCTTCCCAATCTAGAGCATTTCTTTCAGGCCATGTTTATGTCACCCAAACTGTGACTGGCACACTCCCAACTCAGCTGTGGGATACAATTTGCATCAGGCTCTCTGGTTTAATTGGAAATTTGACCTCTATAGATTTTTGTCTGCATTTTACTGTGTTTTTCTGCTCAACTATAGGATCAGAAGTCAGTATAGCTTCCTCTTGCTGCGCTTTTTGTCACTAACACTCACATTGCTACTTGCTGTGCTGCTCAATTCAGATTGCCATTGAGAGAAATAATTGTGGCTCCCTATGACCTGCTTCTTGTTGAACTGTTTGTCTTTTGGGCTGTTCTATGAGGCTTTGGAAGACCCTTTGAAATACCTCATCATACTCCAAATTTCATGATTGTGCATTGCTGCAGATACTTGGTGCAGCAAGGCAAGCATCTCTGATAGGTTTTGTTAATCTGATAAAAGCTGGCAGTGCTGACCTAATCTGAATTGTAGATTTGAAAAGTGATCTTGACAAGCACAGCAGCAGGATCACATCATTTTGTAGTCACAGGAGAACCAGTCGTAGTAGCCCTAGGGCTTCTGCAGGTGAGAAGAGACCTTTCAGGACCTGAAGGGCTTCCTCTGCTGTCAGCCATCAGAGTATGGAGAAGAGCCCAGCATCCAGCAGAGTTGTTGGGGCTGCAGTTTGAAGCTGGCTGACCAGTTCTACTGCAGGTGCCTTGTCAGCTGCAAGCTGGGGTAGTGGAGCTTTGCAAGTTGTGATGAGATACCTCTGTCAACTGGGTATGAATGTAGGGCATCACTTGCTCTCATGCTGTTTGGGATGTCTACTCTGTAAAAGTCAGGTGTTATTTCAGCAACAGCCAACAAATCTGTTAATCAGAAGGACAGTGCCAAGGTGCTGCAGGGGACTGACAGTTCAACAAGGAGAGAAATTACCTAAACAACAGAAATAATTTGATAGTAATTCAGATACAGAAGTGATCCAACCAGAAATGAAAAGTACAAGAAGAGCAATTCACAAAAAACCAAAACCCCAAGCAAAGTATAACTGAAAACACCAAAATTCAAATAAGCCAGAAATAAAGAACAAAAATAACCCATTATATACAAAACGGGCAGTTAGTAGGCAAGTAATGTGTACATTAGAATTTTAAAAATAAATGTCTGCATGGAGTGTATGCATGCAAGAAAATTAGCAGTAGGAACTGTAGTGCCTTAAGGGCAGCGAGACCAAGCAAACAACAATTTGGAATGCAGCATTCCAAAAGTTGTTCATGCTGAGAGTGTTGCAGGGGTTTCAGGTGCAGTTAAAAGCCAGCAGTAATATCAGTGATGGGGCTTTTGCAGGACCTCCACTGGTTTTACCCTTAATTTTTCTCTGCCTTTACTGGCTGATTTGTGTGCCCTGTAATAAGAGAAAAGTGAGAAAGGAGTGGATCCTTCCATCCACCTGCATTCCCATGACAAATCTCCACAGGATAATTCAGTGGTTCTGTCTGAGTGAGGATTGTCAGAGGTCCGTCTGCCCAAGTAAAGAGGTGAGGAATATGTCCAAAAAGGTCTGCTTCTCCTGAGGGACAACGGTCAAGTTGGCCATGGCTTCCAATAGCTTCCAGCAGCTGGAGAGAAATTTCTCATCAGGAGAGTGGAGTTTTGGGGGAAGAAGATTTGGAGCATCTCTTGAAGGATGAGGAGGGATGGGGCATCTGAGGCCTTGGTGTGGTGGACTGCGTGCTCCAACACTGTTAGAGAAGCCTTGTGGCTGCACAGCTGTGTATGACCTGAGTCCTGGTGACCCCCCCCAGTTTGTCCTGTGATAAACTGACTTACCAGGTTCAATTTGTGATGCATTAAGGTTTTGCCTCTCAGGAGTACATCACAAACACTGATAACTTCATTTAATTGGAAAGCACCTTCTAATTGTCTTTGCTTGTCTCATCGTCCCCAGTGGAAGTTTTGGTGCAAAACTCACATGAACTCAGCTGAGGGTTGGCAAACAGAGGTGTTCTCCTGTTATGATTGCCCTGAATTGTGCTCTGTCAGGAACCTCCTGGCAAAAGTCCCTGACTCCCTCCCAGGAGGAAACTGCACTAACCAGATGCTAGTTACTTACAGTCCAGGTGGTTTGTGCCTTGAAGTGGCCAAGCAATGGTGTAAAACTGTTGGCTAATAGCAGAGCATGGCAAGGGATTCATAGCATAAGATCATGGCTGAAAATTCCAGGCTTAGGTATGGTTTTTGGCTCCTGTGCATTTTCAAAATTATTTAATGTTTTTTAGCTTTACTGCTTGATCTGCCTAATCCAAAGGCCTGCTAAACTGCAAATTTTCCATATGTATGTTCCATATTTGTGTGTGTAGAATTTTTCATTTACCACTAGGAAAGACTTGCAAAGAAAAAACAGAAATGCGTTATAGCTCAGCTGAACACATTTCTCAATAATAGCAATGCCTCATTTGTGTGCCAGGTTTGGGATAGCTGCTGCATGGAGGTGATTGCATTAATCTTTTAGATCTTTTGGTTGATACCCACCATTGCTGCTTCTCCTTTGAGGGTTGTCCACTGTGGAACATCCACTGGTTGTGAACAGGAGGAAACTCTCAGGTGGGTTTTGGGGGGTTACAAGAACAGGTTGGCATCTATTGCATTGTTCTTTTTTCTTTTTTTTATCATTCTCTTCTTGGCATCCTAGAGTTGTGAAATGAATCTATATGGGGTCTGCAAATAAACTTGTGAGTTAGGGTTTTTCGTAATGAAAAATGACAATATGCTATTGAGGGAGAGAGTTGTTGAGGATGCACAGTGCTAAAAACACTTGAATGAATGTTTAACACAAGAGTTTTAATTCTAAAAAAAAAAAATAACAACTCTGCTAAACATTGATGGCTTGCTGTGTAATTTTATATCAACCTAAGTTCTGAAGAGTCTGGCCCACAAACAGATAGCTCAGAAACAATTATTGAAGAGTACTTAAGATTGGATGCTGAGATAGCAATTTCATGAAATAAAAGCTTAATTTGATACTGTTACACATTGAAATAAAGCTACCTGCTCTTGATACAGTTCATAAGTCATCCAGGCATTGAGGCTATGGATTAAGGGATCTGTACACTACCACGCTTCTTTCTGCTTGTACAGATTACCAAAAAAAAGCTTCCAGTACTCAAGAGTATAATTTAATATATTTTCTTTCAATCTTTTCTTGATGGATTCACTGTGTTCTTTTTAGTTAGCTCTATCAGCTTCCTAATTGGAGCTTATTAAATGTTACTTCAGTATAATGAGCTATATTTATTTCACAGGATGTTTGTGTTGGCAGCTGCCTGCATACATTAAATTCAGTGCTCTTGTGAGCATTACACCGAGGCTTCCATAAAAGCTCCTGTATTTGAGCACAGGAAACAGGATCCCTCAAAGAAACTTGATTTGAGCAATCTGTGAAGTAGGACACGCCACACATGATGGTGTGGTTGCACTTGTGATGGTCACATTCCCTTAATTACAGCATACCCATACTCCTTTCATGAGAATGCCAAAGGCTTGCTTGCCCCCTTGTTTTCCACAAAGCTGCCCTGTGTATAGCCTTGGAAACATTAAACCCAAATTTATGTAGAAATTTGTGCATGTAAGAGAATGCAAATACAATTACAGCCACATAAAGAGACTCACATGAAGCTTTTAAAGTATTTATGGATGTCATTTCTATTTCTTGCTCAGACCAGCCCATTTCTTTTGGCATGCACCCAATGTCAGCGTGCCTCATTTCTGCAGCGCAAGTTTGGGATTCGGCCTTTTCTTTCTGAATTCTTACCCAATTAACTTGGTTTGATTGTTAAGCTGTATTTACTGGTTTGATCAGTTCTTCCTGCCGACACAGAATTTATGTTCTCTTCTCCTGGAAGTGCTCTTTCCTTCTTCTGGAGTATTGTAAAGTATACTAAATCATTACATCCTTTCCAGATTTTGCTTTTCCTGTCTGGGTTAGACAGCCTACAAAAAGAATATTTCTGCAGTTTTGAAAAATGCTACACTTGATTATAAGAGATGAGCTAAATATGTGATTGCTGGAGCTGCTACTGTGACTTTGAATTTACATTATTAAGATTATTAAGATCCAGGGGCATTCCCAGCAGCAGAAGTATTCTCACATGTTTTATTCCCTGTAAAGTGAATGCTTGAGCGGTGGTATGACTTCACTTTTGTTTGGAGAAAGGGAGGTATTGTTTGCTTTGTTTCATATCCTTCATACTGAAGTGCATTTGCTGTTTACAGTCAAAAATAGATTTTCCTACCTGCTAGTTGTTCAAAGTAAATTTGGCACCTTCTTTTTATGCATTATTAACAGCAATATTAATGTAATTGTGGATGAGGAAATGCCACAGTTGTTGCAAACTGAAACCCTTCCTTACAACTGTGGTAGTTCTACAGTAGAAGTAAAAGAAATGTGTGTAATAAGCTCAATAGTGAGTTTATTATGAAAATATTACATTCTCTGTTTCTAGAGTGGACATTTTCAAAATATTTTATGTTGAAAGCAAAATATGTAATATAATGCACCTGTGTAATGTATGACCTCATTTGCAGCTGTGTGTTAACTCACAACTTTTAGACCTTTTTGTTGGCAACATTAATGTCATTTTCTTTTGCAGTATAAAGAAATGTAAAAACTATTATGAAGTCCTTGGAGTGTCAAAGGATGCAGGTGAAGAAGACCTAAAGAAGGCTTATAGAAAACTTGCTTTGAAATTCCACCCAGACAAAAATCATGCACCTGGAGCAACAGAGGCTTTTAAAAGTAAAACACCATTTTTACTTTGAATTTATTTTATAATTAAACTTCATCCAAATGAAACATATATATCCGCATTGGCCATTCGTATTTTTACAAATGTAAATGTATTTTTTAGCTATTGTTAAACTGACATTTTTATTCAAGAAAATATTTGACCTTTGTTGTATTGGAAGTATAAATAAATAACATGGACTTTGGCAGTAGGGCTTGGTTTCAGAAAATTGACTGTAATGTTCAGTACAGGGAACAAATACTTGATCTGTGAAACCCAATTGCACTTTTTTTACTGTTGTTGACTTAATTAGTCATTGAATTTTACTACCTTGGATCTTTACTGTACTTGAACTAGAAAAAAAGAAAGCAACCCTTGATAGCAAAATGCAGTTTTTACTGAATCACATGCCACACTAAGCTACCTCTTAGAATTTCTTGTATATGTGTAGTTTTACTACTTTTTCTGACAAAAACACCTGAGTTCAATCATGGCCTTTCCAGTTGTTGCCTTTGACCATTTTTTAGATAAAATTTACAGTCTGACTTGACCTTATTTAAAGCTGCCCAGTTTAGCCCTGCACAAGGGAAATTGTTGATGAAAAGCTTTTTAAAGAAAACTACACCTTCATCTCAGATGAAGAAAGATGTGAATCTGTAAGAAATGATGATGCATAAACAATCTGATTGTGGTACATCTTTTTATTTTTTTTTCCTGTGTGAGGTTTACATGCAGACATTTGAAAAAATCATTCGGATAAAACACTTAAATTGGGGAGGGAAAAAAGAAAAAAAAGTCCTGAGCAAGACTTCTGATACAGACTTTAAGAGGTAATTATAATAATATATTAACAATTCCAGGTGAAAAGTAGATACTGCAGAGCAGGAAAGTTGACTGCTATTGATTCAATTGATTTAATACAGCTATGTGATGTCTTTATCTAGAAGATACTATTCCTATAAAATTGTCTCAGGCCCTAGGAATAAATTACTTCTTCCTTGTTAATAGCATTTCAAATCATCTTTAAAATGTTAAAAATCAGATTCTTAATATTTTATATAAGATGAGCACTTTGTACAAGTCTGATTTCTTCAACTGAATTTCACTTTCTGTTTTTTTTAACTAGATGAGTAAATTAACAGGAAAATTTGTAGGGGAATCTTGTTGGCCAAAAATTATTTAATGACAACTAGCATTTTCTTGCATTGAAATTATCGTAATCCTTTTGTATGGTTGAGTAAATTTATGGTTTAATTTTCCTTTAAAGGTGTCTGATCAGTTTTTGACATCCATCTGAGAAAAGGAGTTCATAACAGTAGTTTTTATTTCATAATAATGCTTTATATTAAGGAAATGTCACATTATAACACAGAATTGAATTTCATAATAGGTAAGGTACTTACTTACATCTTGACCTACCTAGTACTACTTTTGTATTGTATTGAGCAGTCTCACTGAAGTGAATTTTAAGTCAAAAAGTTTATACAAATATAATAACTTCTGCTGTCTAATACCATTTTAATCAGAAATATTTCCTTTGAAACTTTTGAGCAGTTGCTTTTTGCTTTTTTATGTCCTTTTTGAAAAGAAAATTATATTGGAATCAAATTGGTTGTGAATTAGCACCAGCTAATCAAGAGCAAGTAACAAACAGGCATATTGGGACAGTATGGTGACTTCACTTTATGTGCAGTCACCTGATTTATCTGAGTTTTTAATTATTGGGAAAATATAAATTTTTACTACCAGTTTTATCCTTGTACTGAGCAACAGAGCAATATTTTATGTTGGTTTTTATCATGTTTTCAGTGCAAAATACCAGGCTTCATTTCTTTGGGTTTTCTCCTCCACTTAAAGGAGTTAATTATGTTTTTTCCTAAGGCGTCATAAAAGACACACAGCTAAAACTCATTAACTTTTGCTTAGATTGGATGATGTTTAAAATATTAATTATAAAGCCGCAGTCTTATTTGCCTGTGTTGAGGTTATAGTGTTGCACCTTTCACGAACTTTTGATGACTGATGGCTTTTCAACACTGAAAATCATAATCCTGTGCCTTGGGTTGGTTGGCTGCAAAAGAAGTCTTTTGTTGGGGAGGCCTGGAGGAGAGAGCAGAAAGGAAGGTAGAAAGGGTTTAATGAAGATATGGCTGAGTGAAGATTGTTCATCAAGTGGCAACACAAACTTTCCATCAGTCTGCAAGATCATTATGTCTGTGTGCAGTGAGAAAAAAAACTCCTAAAGTCAACAGAATATGTGGGTTTTCTTGCAGATTTTTTCCCTGCTTACCTAAGTGAGGTTTTTTCCTTTCTGCTGCCAAATTTGAAGCTGTTTATTTGTGATACCATAGCATAAACAGGGACAAGCATCCAGGCCAGGCTCTCCAAGCACCGAGGTCATATTGACCGCCTGTCACACGTGTGTGTTGTACTCATGTTACATCATGAAAAACTTTGTGTTATTAATGGAACCCATGAAATACCTTCAGAAGCATAAGAAAAATGCATTCACACTCTTGTAGACAAAGTTGGTGCATTCCAAGAAATGACCGCTTACCAAATGAAATCAAGGAAAACCTGCCAAGTCTATGATGGTTTTTTAAGCTAGGCTGCTCAAACAAACTGCAGTTACCCAGCTTCAGAGTCTCATTGTAATGCTTGATGCTTTTTTTGTAACTGCAGTGAGAGGGAACGTTTTCACAGGTGTAGGTGTTCCCCTAGAAAAAGAAACAAAGCTATTCTGCCTTCTGCCTTGTTTAACAGAATAAAAGGCCTTTGAATAGCGTTGGTGGGAAACTTTGTGGAAGCTATTCTAAGACAAGTGGAGATGTTTTTGGACCTTGTTCTACTGTAGTTGTTTTGTAACATACAGTAAATTACATCGTTTGCTGCCTATTTTTGACTTTGAAATTTCAATTTTCATGCTGGAATAGTTTTTACCGTGCATTTATGGGAGTTGTGTTTTATTCCTTGCTTCAGAAATTGGAAATGCGTATGCTGTGCTGAGTAATCCAGAAAAACGAAAGCAGTATGACCTTACAGGCAGTGAAGAGCAAACTTGCAGTCACCCTAGCAATGGCAGATTCAACTTCCATAGAGGTTGTGAGGCAGATATTACTCCAGAGGATCTGTTCAACATGTTTTTTGGAGGGGCCTTTCCAACAGGTATTTGTATACATCAGTTTAATTGTTGAGATGTACTGCCCAGAGTGGCATTAGAGTTTATGACATTATAAAACTGTAGAATTATTCCAGCCACCCTTGAACCCCAACTCTACAATCTGCATCAGTTTACTTTTCCCTCAAGTGTTGCTAAATCCCAAAAATGTCAGTTCTTTGGGGTTACTGTCATAGACCTTAAAATACTTATTTTAAGTAACTTTGAAATTGTAAAATACCTTAATGTCATCTTATGTACTGTTGTGCTGTAATGTAAAGTGCTTTATGTTGCTTCTATAATGACCTCTGAACAGTATTTTTGTACATGATTAAAGTGTGGATGTTCCTTCCTCAGGTAGTGTACACTCATTTTCTAATGGTCGTGCTGGCTACAGCCATCCAAACCAGCACCGTCAGAGTGGGCACGAGAGGGAGGAAGAAAGGGGTGATGTAAGTTTAAGCACCATTGGCTTTAAACTGTGAAATTTGCTTTCAGTGGTGTGATTGTACAGGAACTCTGTACTATAGAGGAGGATTTGTACCTGTTAGTTGGGTATTTTAAACTTCAGCAAGTGATTGGCTTACTGACTAGTAAAGAGGCATGCAAATTTCAGAAGGTAATAGCCTGGTTTTGTAAACCTGTTGTTGTATGTCACTCTCTTACTGGTGACTGATACTATTAACCTAAATATGCCACTAATTCTGGCCACTAATCCTTGTATGCATTTAAAAATTTATTTGGGCTGAGGTAAGAATTGAGCTTATGGATCAATATTCACCTACATGAATTGTCTCTAGTCCTGTATAATCACATATCACTGTATAGATGGGACCAAATCAGGGCATACAACATAGCTGAATCCAGCTTTCTTTGGTCGTTGCTCGTTCATACCCATGAACTAACCCATGAACTCTTGCAGCTTGAACACTCTCTGAATATTGTGTATACATTTGAAAGTTCAGATAATACCACACTGTTTGCAGTTACTGTTTTCCTAGCAGCTTTTGAGGCTTAAAGCAAAAAGTATTAGCATTAAGTATTGTCAAATTCACCTGTTTGCTTGATGATTTATGAAATACCTGAATCTGTTTTGTTCCTTAGGGAGGTTTCTCTATGGTCATTCAGCTGATGCCTATTATTGTGTTGATCTTTGTCTCCTTGTTGAGCCAGTTGATGGTATCTAACCCTCCTTACGCCTTATACCCAAGACCGTAAGTAATGTTTCAATATGTCACCTTAAAGCAGAGGGGAAGGTTTTGTAATCATCCTCTCCCACTTAGAAGCACAGTGAAGAAAGGGAGGGAAGGTGTAGATGAAGCAGAACAATAAATTTAGGTAACAAAGAACATGCTGTGAGAATGTAATGGAGAAAAGAGGTCAGAGTTTAGGAGGTCTACTACAAGGCAGTGGGTCCCTGCAACATGGCCTGTTGCAAAGGTGTTTACATCTCTGACAGTTAATCAAAACCTGAAGTCTGCTAAGGCTCATTACTCTTTTGGGAGTAATCTGTGTTTTGTAGAAGATGAAGAACTTCAAAGCAAGTTTCTTATCCTTATTTAGGTCTTACATTTGATGATGGCTGGGAAGACTGTCTGTTCTTTGCCTCATTCTAGGTGATAGTAAAATCTTAATTTTCTTGTGAAAAAATAATTGTGAAACTTACCTGGTTTGTACAGTAGGATATTTAAACCTTTTTTTTCTTGTGAGAAATAGATAACTTGAATCAAGCGTGCAACTAACTGGAGTACTTAACCCACTCACCACAGTTGTTTTGAAGGTCTTTAGTTCCTTGCAGAGTTCTGAGCCCCACAAGAGAAAGGTTTCTTTTCTCCTGTTTTCAAAGTTCTCTATTTCTTGAGTAGGATGTTTTTCCCTTCTGCAGCTAAGCTGTTGTAATGCTTAGAAAAGCTTCTCTGCCAAAATGTTTGCATCCAGTCTTTGATTTTTAATCTGCAGAATGCCAGCAGAAAAATTAATTCTGGCAGCAAACACTTCAGAATGGAGATGCCTGTACTGGGTTGCTACAGAATAATGACCTGTTTCTGTTGAGTTTGAATGTAATTTTCTATTATTAAAAACCTATATTTGCCTAAAGAGGTATGAAATCAGTGTCGTAGTAAAGTGGATTTTTTTTTTTAAGATCAAGTGTTTAAGTAGCAGAAGTTTAATGATCAAGTGAGTGCAATAATTTTATTCTCTAGCAGATTTTAGAGCCATTCTTTTAATTATTTGTCTCAAAACAGCAAAATTAGGAATGTGCTGCTATTATTCTGTAATGGCAGTATTTTTCTTAAGTCTATTCATGGTGTTATAAAATAATCAAATTAATGTTTAGTCTTTCTCTCCCCCCTGCCTCTTTATTTGCAGAAGTACAGGGCAGACCATAAAAATGGAGACAGAAAATTTGGGTGTCATTTATTATGTCAACAAGGACTTTAGAAATGAATACAAAGGAGTGTCATTACAGAAAGTGGAAAAGAGTGTGGAAGAGGATTATGTGTCCAACATTCGTAATAACTGTTGGAAGGAGAGGCAACAAAGTAAGTTTGGTAATATGTGTAATTTCATGAAATGATGCATTACTGTAAAAATAAATTGCCTCAGGCAAGAAGGAAGTGCTTGTATTATTACATCTCAATGCAAAAGTTCGTGTGAGGTCCCCTGCTGTTTCTCACTTTAAAACTGTCCCCAGTGTTACTTAGTTTTTGAATTTTACTTAGTGATCCAACAACCATTTGCAAATTGTCAGCAATTTTAAACTGCTACTTTATTATCTGTGACCATTTCTCAGAAAATTTAAGACAACACTAAATTGAACATGACAAAGCTTTTGTCCTTAACACTGCGATTTCTAAGAATTCTAATGTCTTCCACATTATTTTATCATGGCAATACCTCATTTCCCTAGGTGCTTTTATATAAGTAAATAAATAAACCAGAAGCTTACATAGGTATTTCCAGAGAGACAGAAAAATATTCTGCCTTGGATCACAGTACATACAAACACTGCTTTTCCAGGCAACCAAGGACAAGCAGCACATCCTGTAAAACAAGGGGGTTTAGTTTGCCATCTGTTTCTCCAATCTCGTATTATACAGTGAGCTACTTCTTTTCAGAAACCTAGAATTCAATGTTAAAGCATAAGAATACTGAAGTGCACCAGCCTTTTCTAAATCAGCATCAATTTTAACTAGTTATTCTGTTATCTGTGACCATTTTGTGTTCTCTGTGGGAACAGTGCTGCTAAAATTACATCAGTGTTGAAACCAGATGGTTTTAACTTTCCAACTGGTAAACTTCAGTCATAGCTAACTGGAAAAATAATTCATTCATGAACTGTCAGTAAACTGCCCAGAAGCAAATAGAATGCAATTCTCTGAGTCAGGTCACATATCCCTGCCCAGCTTTAATCTCTGCAGTCCAGTTGTTTGGTATTTGTAATTTATCAGCCTGTGAAAACTTCCCAAATTGATTTTGAGTAAGAGGCTTCTAATATTTTTGGGGTTTTTTTCTTCTGATTCTAGAAACAGCTGATTTTGTGGTTTAATGGATTTAAAATACCTCTTGTGTGTTAAAATCCATCCAGAGTTGATTGACTTTTAAAAATATCTTGCATTTTGAGTTGAAGTGACAAAAAAGATTTTACAGAATTAAAATGCTCAGCAATGCCAAGCTGTTGAGCACCAGTATAATACAGAGAGCTCTTAATTATTAATAGCTCTGAACACTGACAGTCTGAATCAGCATCAGTTGAAGTAAAGGGCTTAACATTCAGATTGGATTTTTTGGGGGCACAGACAAGATGCTAGAGCTGTCAATTACAGTGCAGGATCACTGAGAGTGGCCTATATTTGTAATGTTTAATGAGGTCTGACGGTAGTAGGGGATTTTTTGTTATTTTGTTGTTGGGGATTTTTGTCGGGCGCGTTTTTTAATCAGCTACTGCTGCATGAACTCTGAGACAGCTGGAAGGCTGATACAGCTTTACCTGCTCAAAAACATGGAATTGTTACAAAGATCCAGCAAAGGAAACCTGTAGCAGTGCCGTTTAGGTGGTGTCTGAGGGAAGTTAGAATAGAGAGAAGGAAAAAAGGGCAAGGGTTAAAACCTGAGGGGTTTTGTACAACTGTGTCATGTGCCGAGCACTCAGTTTGTAACCAAAAGAATCTTTTCTCTTTTCTCCTTAAAGAAACAGACTTACTTTATGCAGCAAAAGTGTATCGAGACGACCGCCTCCGAAAGAAAGCAGAGTCCATGTCCATGGAGAACTGCAAAGAACTAGAACGGCTGACCAGCATCTACCGAGGAGGATGAGCTACAGTTACACACAGATCTTACCTATGCTGTTATCTCTCCTGTAAACTGAGAAGAGATTTAGTTTCACCATGGATGCTGGAAAAGAGGGTGGATGTAAAACTCTACTGTGTAGCTGTTTCCAGAAACCTTATGCTGAAATATCATTTAACGGCTTCTTTACCTACTGTGAAATATAGGTAACTTTAATTGTCTAGATTTTACTTCAAAGCTTCTGTGAATTCTTTCGGCAGAGAGAATAGCTCAGAATGGATGCTATACTTGTAGAGACTTAGTCATAGTGGTTCTCCTCTAACATATTTGCCATGTAAATATCTGTGGAAAGAACACTTTCTGTATATACGAGTTAAATTACTTTCTATTTAAAAATCTCAGAAATTTAGTTCCATACTACATTTTGTCTCACTGATGGAATAAATAGTATGATTACATCACTCCTATTCAGATGTCAAGTGTGTGGAGTTGAAACAATAATTTTTAATATTTTATCTCTAACTCTATGTAAAATCTTCTAGGTTTACCGCTTAGAGGAACTTGGTACTTTTAAATATAATGGCATATATTCCTAAATATCTGTTGGGGTAAATTGATCTGGTGTAGAGTAGCAGTTTAACTGTTGTAGTTTTTTAGCATTTCTAAGCAATGCTGAGAAAAATAAGAACTACACTAATCTCTTTTCAGAGTGAATATTTGCAAATGCTGTACAGACCATTATAAACATTGCTTTTAGTACTTGCAACAGTTTACAGCAGCTCTACCATTTGGTATTCCAGTAGTAGTAAGTCCATACATAGGGTTAACATGCATCCATAGCTTCCTTAATTTTCACTGGAAAGGTAGAGGAAAACATGCAACACTAAAATCTTAACACTGAAATAAAAAGGCAACCTAATTTTTTTTCCTGGCAGGCTTCCATTTTCTTACTACTTTTTTATTTGAAGCTAGGTCCCAATACTGATTCCTCCATGGGCACCACAAATGGAACAGGGAAATTTTGCTAAGGACAAGCTATGTGCCTTTCAACCCTTTTGCCAACTATTTAAATGCTTTGCTGCTTTGCAATATGCTCCTATGCTCAGAGCCCTATCACTTGTCAGAAGAGGTAGGGTATGTGTTTTTTGGGACCAGAATGTAGCTGGACTGACTTCCTAGAAATGAGCAAACTTACTGTTTGGCTCCTACATAGAAGATAATGTAATTCAGTGGCCTGGAAATGGAAACTATATGTAGCCACACCTGCTGATGCAAAGAGGTGTTCTGAAGCAGCTAAGTACAATGTACTTAAAGTTTATCAAAGTGTGTTGAAAATGTTTTTAGGTTCAGTAGCTGATGTTTTTTACATTTTAACAGTGTTATGCAGGGGAATGTTTCTATTTGAGAATGCCAGATAGCTTGTATTATGGGCAATATATTTTGTTTGAGAAAACTGCTATCTTTGAACAATGCTATCAGTTCATGTGGAGCCAAATATTTCTCCTAAACTGAAAATTTAAATACTTTGTCTGACTTCATTGCAATTCCTTTTGATCTAGAGCAGGATATGACTTTACAAATACACTAAATCCTATTGCCCCAAGTGACCCAGAAAACATTTTGCATATATCCCTGTTCTAAACTGTCCCAGTGGAAATGTCTTCTCTTGAATTGGTGTAACATGAGACTGGCTGCAGGCATTTAATTAAGCAGTTAAACCAGCATTCAAGGTGGACATAAAAAACCTGGGGCACAAAACAGAACTAAAAGTTGCTGAAACAACAACAAAAAAAGGATTTCTGTACTGAATGTCCTTGCTAAGACTATAGTAAAAGGGTTCAGATGTAATGGAAAGGCATCCAGTTGTTTGAAATATGCAATCAAAATCTATGGAGAAAATTAAATTCCCCAGATTTTGTAACTGTCCAGAATGTATTGTAATTATATTAATGAAAAGAAACTTATCAATGTACATCCTGGTACTCCTGTGTCTTCTTAAAAGAAGAAAATTTTTCCAAAGGCTTTAACAAGTGCTTGGGCCTTCCTGTTTACAAATGCATCTGAGCTTGCTTGAAGGATCTTTTAGTTAACAGGAAAAAGGATATATAACACATTTATCAAATATTGGAAATTGAAGTCAGAGTGAACAGATGGTTGTGGCAAAGCTGCCTATGATACTCCTATGGGCTGTGTCTGCCCTGCAGCCACTTCTAGTGCAGGTGAGAAGTGGGGAAGGGGATGGATGCTGAGCTGTGTCAGCTTGGTTCCATTGCCCAGTTCCTCTGCAAACTGGAATGATGTGGTGGCTGTGCCCTGTGGCAGCAGAGACGTCCCAGAAGGTTAAAAGTGAGACCTAGACTGCAACATTTCATTTGACTACCTATTGCAATTGGCACTTTCTGAGAAGGAAATAATATGTTTATGCTGGTGGAAGTATGCTGCTTAGCATTTAACAGATTAAATACTTGCACACTTTGAAATATGTAATAATGTGCAAAAGGATGCTGTGATTCCCTGTGGCATAAAGATTAAGCTGCTCTAAATATGGCCTGCAAACATTCTTTTAATACTTCAAGTGGGTGTTTTTCTCCTCATGATTGTTGCTTTTTTTCCTCAAGTCTGAAAGGATTTTTTTCTTCAGAAATGTCAGTATCTTCCCTGCATTTGAGGGAATCTGCTGGAAAGTTCAGAATTCATTTTCTCATGAGCAAAATGCAAATTGAAGAAGGTGGAGTACTTAAATCTTTTCAGATAATCTTTCTTCAGAAAGTGATGTTCTCATTAAAATTAGATATTGGAAAGAAAAGGGGAAAACAGAACTGGTTTTGAACAGCTTGACTAAAAATCCCTCAACATTTTAGCTACCTGCTCCTTACTGTTTTTATTTAGTCGTTATCTTCCATGTAATCTAGAATTAAAGATAGCACAAGCATGGGTTCTTGGTTTTATCCTGTAAAAGGGCAGGCAGAAAAGCCCTGCAAAAGGAGACGAATCTTGGCATGACTCTGACATAGCCTAATGAAAAAAGGTGATGATTTGCATCTGCTGAAATACAACATCTGTATGTGTTCTATTTATGGAGCATCCTGAGTCACAAGTGAGTTTAGTGTTCACATCTGATGAACATTTCCCTAAAAGTTCTCTGTTTGGGTAAAACAAGTCTAAATTGGAAATTTTACCTCTTTTTAAATGGTCTTTTTTCTTTTTACAAATTTCTAAGAAATGGTAGAACATTACAGCACTAAAAATGTAACAGATGCATTTAAATAGCAGAGACAACATTAAATTATAAATATTTTTACTATAATTTTGTAACAAATGCTGTAAAAGGATTAAAATGGGAGGGCGTGAATATTTTTAAGGTTGTTTGTTCATAAATTTCATTCACCCTTAATCAGTTGTTATTCTGACTTCTTGTAGCTGTGTTAAAGAGAGGGAAAGTGTAATAGTAAAAGCATTTTGTTTTTAAAAAAGCAGGTAATGTTAAATAAATTCCTGAAACTATAACTTACTTCCATGTAATGTAATGTAATAAATACAGGAAAGAAATAGGCCATTTGTTGTGGTTTGGCCTTGGCCATGAACTAAGCACCATGCAGCCAGCTGCTCTCACCCCCACAGCGTGACAAGGAGGAGAACTGAACTCAGGTAAAACCTGTGGGTCGAGATGACAGCGTTTTAATCATCCAAACAAAATAAAATATCAATAATCAACAGCAATGAAAAGGGAGACAGCAAGGGAGAGAGGAATGAACCCCAAGAAACAGAAGTGATGCCCAGTACAATTGCTCACCACACTCTGACCCATGCCCAGCCTGTCCCTGATGAGCAGTTGGCAGCTCCTGACCAACCTCCCCAGTTTACACACTGACCATGAGATGCTCCATGGCATGGAATATCCCTTTGGCAAATTCGGGTTGTCTGTCCTGCCATCCTCCCTCACAGCTTCCTGTGCACCTGCTTGCTGCCAGAGTGTGGGAAACTGAAAAGTCCTTTCTGGGTTTGGGGTAAGCACTGCTCAGCAACAGGGTGTCACCAACGTTATTCTCATACTGAATCCAAAGCACAGCACTGTACAGCTGCTTGGAAGAAAATAACTCCCCTATGCCAGCTGAAAGCAGGACTCCATTATAAACTCTACTTCCCATACTTCTCAGTCTGGCAGGAATTAGGTTTGAGTATCGGGCTTCTCTGCATTTTTAGAAGTAATAATAAAGTACACTGTTTAGTTACAATGTTATCCTTCATGCAGAATACACTTCTCCCTTCAGTGCTGGTTTATTCCATGAATAGAAAGATTGTCATAATAAATTATCATTAATAGCAATACAGGAGCCATCTTGTAGATGCTTTTGCATAGGTTTTATTCAAAATGTGACAGGGAAATAAGTAAAATCAATCACTGAGCACCATGGTTGCAAATAATAATAAAAAAGTTGCATTTTTTTAGCATTTTTAGTGTATAGTAAGGAATATTTTAATAAATGAGAAGACCGAGGCTGTGCCAGGTAGCATTTTCAAAGTACTATCAGAAGCTCACACGATGATTTTATGGAGTTTTCTTTTAAGTATCTCTCTAATATGACCAAGTCCTTATCAAATTGCTGTGTGTGCATGGCTTGGATTAAGAAGGAGGTATGGAATCTCAGTATTCAAATAAATTTGTTTTTTTGAATGACCTTTTCCTCTGTTACTTGCAAAAAGTGGCTTATCTCTGTTTTGGGCTTTTTGAAAACGTCACTGGACCTATATATTCAGAAACATTAGCAATTTCCAAGTGAATAGGTATATATAATTTTTAATTTACACTTTTTAAAATTTTAATTTGATACTGGCATCTAATCAAAATCTTCAGGTATCAACAATGCTCTAGTCGCTGGTGGTGTGCCCTGGGCTCAGTATTGGGCCCAGTCCTGTTCAGTATCTTTACTGACAATCTGGATGAGGGAACTGAGTCTACGCTCAGTAAATCCACAGGTGACACCAAGTTGGGTGGCAGTATTGATCTGCTAGAGGGTATGAAGGCTTTGCAGGGGATCTGGACAGGCTGGATCAATGGGCTGAGACCAACAAAATGAGGTTCCACAAGGCCAAGCACTGAGCCCTGCCCTGCAGTCACAGCAACCCAGGCTGTGCCTCGGGCAGGGGACAGAGTGGCTGGGAAGCTGCTCAGTGGAAAGGGACCTGGGGGTGCTGGTGACGGCAGCTGAACGTGAACCAGCTGAGCCCAGGGGGCCAAGAAGGCCAAGGGCATCCTGGCCTGGATCAGCAACAGTGTGGCCAGCAGGAGCAGGGCAGGGATTGTCCCCTGTACTCCCCACTGGTGCGGTCACACCTCGAGAGCTGTGTCCAGCTCTGAGCCCCTCACTACAAGGAGGACATTGCGGTGCTGGAGCGTGTCCAGAGAAGGGCAGCAGAGCTGGGGAAGGGTCTGTGAGGAGCAGCTGAGGGAGCTGGGGGCGTTTAGCCCGGAGAAAAGGAGGCTCAGGGTCACCTTGCTGCTCTACAGCTCCCTGACAAGAGGGTGTAGCCAGGTGGGGTCTGCCTCTACTCTCAGACAACCAGTGACAGGATGAGAGGAAATTACCTCAAGCTGTGGCAGGAGAGATTCGGGCTGGATGTGAGCAAGAAATTATTCACAGAAAAGGTGACTGGATACTGAAATGGGCTGTCCAGTAAGGTGATGGAATCACTGTTACTGGAGGTGTTTGAGGAAAGACTGGGTGTGGCACTCCAGACCATGGTCTGGTTAACATGGTGGTGTTCAGTTGTAGTTTGCACTCAATGATCTGGGAAGTCTTTCAAACATCACTGATCCTGGGATTCTGCGCTTGGCCTGTAGCAGCTCTTTTTTTTTAGAGAAAAAAACACTGTTATGTGCTGAGTAGGCTTGGGTTTTTTTTAGATTTACCACAAGGGTCCTGCATTCTGATAGAAGACTTTAAAAACAGATATGGAATTACCATGGTTACACTGTAGGCACTTACTGAATTAATCTGTTTTATTTCTTCACATTAGCTGTAAAATTATCAGCCTGCAGGTCCATGGTTTGATGGACTAGATACAATAGTAGCAGTGGAAGACTAAAACTGGTAGTAACTCTACTCGGCAGAAACAGACCTTTGCTTTCTGTTGTCGATCTTCTTTAACTGAAACGCTGCGGTTTGTTTTGGTTTTGGTTTGTTTTGCTGCCGGGGCGGAGCGGGGCGGAGGCGGCGGGGAAGCGGTTCCGGGGCCGGGAGGGCGGTGCCGCGGCTCATGTGACAGCGGCTCCAAGGGGCAGCGGCGGCGGAGCCGTGCGGGGCGCGCCGGGGGCGCGGACAGGTACGGCGGGGCGGGCAGGGAGCGGCGCCGCACCCCCCTCCCGGTGCGCGGTGGGCTCGGCCCAACCGCGCGCCCTTCCCGGGAGCGGC
>VXBU01019339.1:63279-122710 GCA_013400315.1 Bombycilla garrulus
GCAGCACCGGGCGGGCCCCAGCCATGGCCGACGTGAGTGCGGTTCCGCGGGGCGGGCGGGACGCGGGCGGTGGTGTCTGTTGGGTTGGGGTGGGGTCGGGGGATGCCGAGGTCGGGCCGGGGCTGTCTGGGCGGTGTTTCGGGGCAGGCAGGGAGCTCTGGAGCTGCCCCGCCCGCTCCGAGCGGCCGTGAGTGACGCCGTGAGTAAAGCCCGTCTCTGCCCGCAGGACCTGAAGCGGTTCCTGTACAAGAAGCTGCCGAGGTAAGGCGGGGCCGTGCGGGGCGGGCGGCGAGGGCCAGGCGGTGCCAGCGCTCTGCCACGGGCAGGGACACCTCCCACCAGACCAGGTTGCTCACAGCCTCATACAGCCTGACCTTGAACACTTCCAGGGTGCGGCATCCACAGCCTCCCTGGACAACCTGTTCCTGTGTATCACCGCCGTCGCAGTAAAGAATTTCTTCCCAGTAACTAAGCCTAAATTCCGGTTGTCATTTGTACCCATTACTCCTTGTCCTGTCACTGCAGTTCCTGATAAGGAATCCACCTCCAGCTTCCCTGTAAACCCCCTTCAGATACTGGAAGGTTGCTGTGAGGTCTCCACTGAACCTCCCCTTCTCCAGACTGAACAGCCCCAACTTCCTCAGTCTGTCTTTGTAGGGGAAGTGCTCCAGCCCTCTTATCAACCTCATGACTTCCTCTGGACTTGCTCCAGCAGTTCCATGTAGACCTGTACTAAACAGAACAAATACTAAATTAGTGAAGGCATCATTTTTTTGTAATGTTTTCCCCTTTCTTACACATTTGTTTACACAAAAACCCTTTTCCTACTAGTTACTGTGTTTTTAAAATGGTACCTCATCTTCTCTTTTTTTTCTTTTATTTTTTTTCAGTGTTGAAGGTCTTCATGCTATTGTCGTCTCAGATAGAGATGGTGTGCCTGTTATCAAAGGTAGCTTCAGCTTTTTGCTGTGCTCTGCAGCTGAAATCCTGATTGAACAGCAGGGGGTGGAGAAGTACAGAAAAATCTTCCTGGTTATGCCAAATACCAGAATATCCCAAGTGGTAAAATTAAATTGGACTTCAAATAAAAGTTCAGTAGTTGATTATGTACCTCTTTAGATATATACTTTTGTTTGTGCCCTCAGTAATTGAGGGCTTGGAGTTATGTAAGGTCTTTGTGTCTGCAAGTCCCTCACAGGCTGATTAATACTAAGTAATAGAGCTTGGCAGTGTTTTGTTGGCTTTTTTGGTACTGCAGTTTTTGTGTTCTGCAGTCCTTGTCTCAGACGTTTTTGGCTTGTGAGTAGAATACTTTAAGGATACAAAGGTTCAAGTACTGCAGATTTATTTTGTTCAATGCCCAAGAGTATTCAAATACCCAGCAGGACTCGCATCTTCACCTGTTGGCAGTCAAGTGTGCCAGTAATCACAAATCACAATTCCAAAGGCTGGAATGGGTGCAGACAGTGTGGGACATGGAACCAAAGGGACATCAGCACAGGCTGTGCATCCTAAAGGAAAAGACTCTCTCTTAGGTATGCTGGAAGGATGCTGGTGTAATGAGCTTTGATCATCCAGAGAGCATTAAATGATGTGTGAAAACTGCCTGGTGTTCCTGTGGGAGCACCTCGGATGTCTTGCATGTTTCTCTGCTTTTGGCAGAGCACTAAGCTGGATGAGGGTTTGGGATGCAGTCAGAGGCACCATGTAAAGATAAGGATTTTCTTGTTTTGTTCTAGTTGCCAATGATAATGCTCCAGAACATGCACTGCGACCTGGCTTTTTGTCCACTTTTGCCCTTGCCACAGATCAGGGCAGTAAGTTAGGACTCTCTAAAAACAAAAGCATCATCTGCTATTACAATACATACCAGGTGAGTAACCTCAGTGTGCCCTGTCCTCAGTGACTTGAGCTGTTCCTGCATTACATCGATCAAGAGAAATAAAGTTCTTTAAGTTCTGGTGGATTTTCACTAGGCTGCTATTGAAGTGATTTTGGTTTATTTCTTACACAGCTTAAATGGTTAAGCCGTTTGTTAAACTTCTGTTGTATTTATCAAAACTTGAGATTTACTGGTTGACAATGGGAAGGTGTAGTAATTCTGAATTTGCAGGAGTTGTTGCTCATATGGTCTTCCAAATCTTTTATGAAGGGTTTCTGTTCTCATTCATAAACCATGTTTATAATTAGTGACACCCAATATTAATTAAAGCACATGCAGCCTACCTCATAGCTAATCCTGCTGCCAGTGTGGCTTTCAGGTAAGAACACTTTGAAATACCACTCACATTTTTCATAAATAGACTGATTTTTTTGTGTCCAGAAGTCCATCATCTACTACATACCTGCTCCTTCATGAGTTCTGGTGGTCCTGAGAGCTTTTAATTATAACTGCAGTAAACTGACCAGCTGTCAAGCTTTGTTTGGAAATTAAGTGGGTGAATGAGTTAGTTCGCCCACATCAGTAGGTTGCTTTGACTCTCTTGATGCTGGTAGCTTACTGTTGGGCCCAAGGTGCCAGTTCCCTGTTACTGGAAGAACAGATACTTCTGTACAGGGAACAGTGTTTTAAAACAATAAACCTGCCTGCCCTCCTGTTTCCTGTGGAGGCTGTGGTCTCCATAGTGTGATCTGCAGCTGAGGTAGAATTCTGGTGGACAACACACTGTAGAATATGGAGGTGGAGGGAAATGCCAGGTTTTCCATGTGCAGATCCCTGTAGTGTATTGTAAGTTCTGATGGTGTTTTTAACCATGAATATTAAGAAAAGTCACCTCTGTGGCTCTTGCTCCTGCTTGTCCTTTAAGGCTGCTTCTTGCAGAAAGAACTTATGTGGAAAGAATTTATCAGAGCCCTGACGTCCAAGATGTGTTAGCTGCTGGCTGAGCACTTCTCTCTCCTTGCAGGTGGTGCAGTTCAATCGTTTACCTTTGGTGGTGAGTTTCATTGCTAGCAGCAATGCCAATACAGGTATGTGTACACATTCATTTTATAGATTGCAGTATTTTAAGGCCAGGGTATTTTGATAATTGAAAATAAATTCCCTGAATTCACTTCAAGCTGTGTTGACTTAGTTCCTGCTGTGGATTTTATCAGCATATTGTGAAGGTGAGAAGGAAAAGATTTGAGTAAAAATTCACAGATTTTAGGTGGCTTTCTGGAGTTGTTATTCTACTAGAAGCAAATACCTCTTGTGATTGACCTTGCCCTTGCTGCATGGGCAGGTACTGTGCTGTACAAGCCAGCTGTTTGGTCTCTGTCAGTCAAGTTAACATTCTGCAGGAGCATGTCCAGATTTGTCTTTAGTTCTGTGGGCTGGGGAAATCCTTCGGGCAGCCCCTAGCCTTGCTCCTGAGGACACTGGCTAATGAATATGAGCAGAAGGGTTTATTATGGTACAGCTTCTTGGGCCACAGTAGCTATGGGAAGCAGCAGGGTGGTGGTGGGGGAGAGTTGTGCTGCACTGGGTGCCCCCTTTAGTGCCAGGGACTGTGGACACCCTGTGTGGGGGTGCTGCCCACTGTTCACAGGAAAGAGAGGAGCTCACATGAAACATTTCAGGCTTTGAAAAACTCTGCCTGTTACTTGGGAGGGGCAGAGAGCTGCGGGCTTTGCAGAGAGGCTTCTCAGTGATGTTGTTTGATGGAATATTCTGTTTCTTCTCCCTTTCCAGGGCTGATTGTAAGTTTGGAGAAGGAGCTCACGCCCCTGTTTGAAGAACTGAGGCAGGTTGTTGAAGTTTCTTAACCAGATGGTATAGCCAGAGTGCAGCATTCCTCTGCAGCCCAGTGGACAGAAGGATTCAATATTCGTCAGTCAAATAACACGTCTTGGAAGAAATACCACTGCTCCTTAGTATACTAAGTAAGAGTAAATTGTACATAGTACTGAATCTGAAATGATCTACTAGTGTGTTGTAGGTGGATGTTACTTTAGGCCATGCTTCTTGTATTGTGCAGTACTGGAGAGCCCACCAAACTAGCTCCCATGGAGTTTAGCTCAGCCAGCTGGGCCAGGTCAGCACCATGCCCTTGGCTCAAAGAAGCAACCCCCAGCTCTCTTGCTTTACAGGGAACCAGGCTCGTGGCAGGGTGTCCCCCCAGGCCAGCTACCACTGCGTGGGGGAAAGCAGATCAGGTGGAGAGAGTGAGCAAAAATGTGGTTGGAGGCATCATGAGAGAAGCGTGTTAGCGGTGATGTGTCGGTACAATCAGTCCCTAGCCCAGCTTTCTTACACAGGGTGTACTTTGGCAAGGGAGTGCTACTAATCTGGATGCTAGCTGCATCCTGCTTCCACTAGGAAGAAAGCTGTTTCTATGGAAGCTGTTGCTTTAGGGATTTTCATGATGCCTAGCTAAAAGCACTCAAACAATGTCTCACTTCTTCATGGGTTTCTTTGTGTAATATGGTTGTGAAGATCTCATGTCTCATAGTCTTTGTGTGGGTTCATCACTGGTGACACTCTCAGCTTATTTACCCTTAGGTTTTCTTAAGTAAATAAATATAAATAAAATACAGTATTTTTAAGTGACAGAGCCTGATCTACTCTTCTGTTGCACTGTGATACCCCACAGCCCATCTGCTTGTCTCTAGAGAGAACAGGTCTCTTAATTGTTTGTAAATGTCCAAAATCCATGAATTTATGGGCTGAAAACTAAGTGTGTCTCTCAGTTGGGCAGTAAGGATGCCAAGTCCCAGGGCAGTGCAGAGATCCTGTTGCTGGGAATCAAGGCTGTGCTCTTAGTCCCACCCCATTGTTCCCTCCCATGTTCCCTTATGACAGCTGCTGAGCACTGCAGGTCTGGGGGACAGCTCTGGGCAGGTCTGTGCCCCAGCCTGGGAAAGGGGATGCCATGACCCCATGTTCACACCTCCCTGGCCTTTGGTGCATCATGCAGGATGGGGGGAAACAGTGCTGCTGGAAATGACAACTTGAGTTGGAGTTCTTGGCTCAAAAAGAGTTTACAGCTTGTCAGTCATCCCTTTTCCATTTAAACCAAGCTGGAGTGTGACTTCTGTTGCTGGTCTTTACAGAAGCAGCTGGAAGGTGTGTGTATTTCTAGCAAGATGTGTTTGTGTTCCAGCAGACCTCCCCTTGCTGTTTGCTTCTGCTCAAGCCCTCTGTCTGTGACAGCTCCCAAGGCCACCCAGTTTCACTGGCTTCAGTTTGTGCTGAACTTGTTCCCAGTGTTTTGTGAAGCAGCCCGCTGCTGTGAAGAAGGGAAGGCTGCGTTTGTGGCTTCCCTACGAATTCCCTTTCCAAGCCATGTTTGCAGGACAGTGATGCTGTTGCAGAATACCATCTCTCTCTTCCGCTTATACTGCCTCTCTCACACAAACTCAGCAAAGGTTTGTAACTAAATGGGAGATGCCAGTTTGTTAAAGCCTTGCTAAGGGAAAAAGGAGGACAAAGCTTTAACAGTACAGTACAGGAATATAAAAGACCTGTGGTAGTTTTGTAATGACATTTTATTCAGAAAACAGTCTGTATAAAAATATTTACAAATACTTTGAATTTTTAAATTGAAATAAAAATGCTATTTATATGTCCAAATCTAGATTTTCTTTCTTCTTCCAATGTGCTTTTGCCTTCCTCTTCTGCACTCATCTCCCAGTAAAGGCACTTAACAAACACCTTCTGCATGAGCAATACCAAACACAGAGTGCAGTGCTGCATAGCAGGAGAGGTTTGCAGATGCTCTTTCAGCATAAATTTGGTTGTTATGCAGGGAGAGAGGGTCCCCCCTCTTTGGCCAGCGCTCGAGGAGGCACAGGATTGCTCAAGGGATCTTGCACCTGGGTCAAGCTGGTCTTGAGCCCTCTCCAGTGCGTCAAACTTCACTTCCAAAAGGTAACATCTATTTGGAGTACAGCACAAACATTTTGGGGTTTGGCTTCTTGCTTCTGTAGTGAGCCACAGTGCTGTTAAATGTGTGTCCTGTGAGTGCCAGGAGGCAGCTACTGTTTCTCACAACCCTAGTTTGTAGACAAGTGTGCTTACATGATGCTGCTCACTGTTGCCTACAGATACTGTTTGAAACAAACGGTCCCTTGTAGCCATCACTGTGGTATAAAGCTAAACCATAGAAAATTTTGTTTGACCAGAACTAAGTGTCACACATCTGTCACTTTGAAAAGTCTACTCTCTGGATTGCAATATAGATACTATTTACAAAATCTTATTCTGTCATTTTTCTTTTGGTGTAAAGCCTAAACAGGGAATAAAAGAAAGGTTTCTTAAATAAAAGGTTCAAGGTTACAGAACATGATACTGATACTTAGTTGTGATGGAGCTTGCAATAAATTACTGAGTGCTCTGAATAACCACAGTTTTGAACAGTGACCACTTCTGTGATTAGTTGGCAGGTGTTTGAATTAAGTGCACTACGGGCATACACCACACATATCAAACCCACACTCTGGTTCTGCAGCTGTCCCCACGCGTGACTTGGCAGCTCCAGAGCACCCTGAGCTGCAGGAGCCTTTTTTGCAGAGTGGGTGACACCTGTGTGGGGGCACAGACAGCGCTGGAGATGTGAGGCTGCCCTCTGGTGAGCAGTGCCTTCCCCTTGGAGAGAGACAACACAGCTAGGAACTGAGGGTGGTGCTGCTCTCCTCCAGCTGCTTCCGTATCTGTGACTGGAACAGAGACCGTCCATTACTGCTTGTCTGCCCGCAGGTGCATGGGGGTGACTGCAACCAACCCAATTCCTGCTATTTTTAGGAAGTAGTGCTTTCAAGCTTTTACATGGTCATCTCATTCCTCCACTGTGACCCAGGACGTGTGGTCTGGGCTGATGATCCATAGATCCATATTGTTTACCAAGCACATATAATGACATCATTAGAGATAGATGGAAGTAATTTTTTTCTTACTAATGAGCATGCCCGTTAAACTTGGATCCCAAAAACGCTGAAGTGGGTTTGCAGGCAGATACATTATGGGCCCGTGCATGGCACTGGTGAGGCCACACCTCGACTGCTCTGTCCAGTTCTGGGACCCTCAGTTCAGGAAGGTGCCTGAGTCCAGAAGAGGGCAGTGGAGGGAAAGGGGCTAGATCGTAAATCCTACATGGAGCAACTGATGGAGTTGGGGATGTTTAGCCTGGGGAAGAGGAGGCACAGGGGTGATTTTATCACTCTGTAACTCCCTGAAAGGAGGGTGTAGCCAGGTGGGGATTGGTCTCCCAGGCAACCAGCGACAGCATGAAAGAACATAGCATCAAGCTGTGCCAGGGGAGGTTTAGACTGGATATCAGGAGGAATTTCTTCTCAGAAGGGGTTGTTAAATATTGGAATGGGCTGCCCAGGAAGGTGGTGGAGTCACCATACCTGGTGGTGCTTAAGAAAAGACCAGGTGTGGCACTCAGCACCAGGGTCTAGTTGACAAGGTGGTGATTGATCCAAGGCTGGACTTGATGACCTCAGAGGTCCTTTCCAGCCTAATTGATTCTGTGATTATGTGAAAACTGCATATTCCAATCCAACTGGCCTGGCAGCCAGAACAAGTACTCCCTTGCTGCAGGTGCTGAGAGCTGTAGCACCTGGGTGCCACAGCCCTGGTGGCTATGATGGCAGTGCCAGGTGCTGCTGCCTGGGATGCTGTGTGACAGCACACATCACCTTACCAGTTTCCATCGCAGGATTTTAATCCACTCGTCAGCTTCTATCCCAGTTTTTGCACACAGGTAGTATGTCCTTAGTGGGAACACTAAACTGAAAGTAAACAAAGCTTTCTTAATTTTCTAGAACAACTTGCAGTTCTCCCCATAACTGAGCCCAGCTGGCCTGTACCAACAGTTGCTGAGACAGAGCAGGGCAGGGAGGCTGTGCTCCCGTTCAGCCATCAGAAGGGAGGTTAACCAAGAATGGGTGACAGTCATTTACAGCCCAGGAGCCTTTTAAGGATAGAAAACCCACATTTTGGCACAGAAGAGGTTACCATGTGATCTGTATCAGTGTCTGAGCCCGAGATCCATGTGTCTAGATGCTGATTATAGATGCTTATAGAATTAGAAATGCCCACAACACATGGGCCCACCTTTTGGCAGGAGTAATTTGTCAAAGCCACGTAGGTCTGACTGAGACTGGCTGACAGAAACAGACTTCTGAGTTAGAGGATGAGCAGAGTCACAACCACCAAGGGACCTTTCAGAAGCATGCGTTGTTTACATTTCAAAAATCCCTTTCTACTTTGAACTTCCCAGCAACGTGGAGAAAATCCTGCAACCTACCAGAAACAATTGACTCTTTCCTGGGAATAGTCAAATTGCACAGCTGAGCATTCAGTTAAGTCAAGGGCTCGAATTGGTTCCGTAGCCTTGAAGAGAAAATGTTTTTAAAATGTGGATACATGAAAACAGAAGATAAGACTATCTCAGTTAATCTGACATGCATCTAGACCTTTACAGGCACCTCCACAGGTTTTTCCAGGCATAGTTACAATGGCTGTAATACTATAAACCCAAACTAGCAAGCATACCATCATGATACGAAGTGAGCTTAATATGAAAAACAGGACAGTTCACATCTGGACAAACAACAGAGGAGATCTCTACTGCAGGAATGTTTGAGCTACATGGAGGCTGCTGAGGGTTTGGCTGATGCCTTGTAATGTAACTGACACAGCAGCAAATCTGGTACCTCTTACAGCTAAAGTTTACAGAGATAAAGGCACGGCTCTAGTCTTATCACACCAGCCAGCTGCTGGAGATTTAATTAATTCCCAAGTGCCTTAAAAGGATGAAGCTGGGTAAGGAGAAATGTTGATGCAAAGCCAAAGCAGTGCTTGCAGCAGAAGTGATAGGTTTGGCTGCCTGAGAAGCATGTGTACACACATACGCATATATATATGTAAGTTTCCTTGGACAAGCTCAGGTGCAGGGACATAGATTGTGTATAACAGCAACCCTTCTCTCTTAGGACTTTCATTCTCCCTAGGTGTGAGAGCTCTCTCCATTTGTTTCAGCCTCACACTAAGACCTCAGGAGAGGCAGCTTAATTGCTTTCTGCCCTTAGCTGTTCCCATGGTCCTTCATTAGGTGTATGGAGCTGTCTGTTGCTTTCTCATCTTCCCTTAATCTTTTTGCTGACTCAGTGGCTGTTAGCAATACCTTACATGAGAAGAAACCCCCTAATCACCCTGCAGGGTCAGCTGCAGGCTGCTCACGTGCAGGTACCTGCAACCCCACAGCAACAACAGGAGTGCCAGGAGACACTAGAGCTGCTGCCTGGAAGGAGTTTGTATTCCTGAGAAACCAGGCAAGAAGAATTCCTGTCTAAGTCATTAATGGAGTGCTACTCTTTGAAATGCTATCCTGCAAACTTAATTCGAGTTGTCTTGAACTGAAATGAAAACTGACAGAAAGCCCTGCAAAAACATAACTGTTTATAAATGGTAATGTTTGGTGAGAGAAGGCAGTTGCATCTGCTCTTGTGTAAAAATCTGTTAGAGGCTTGAAACAGGGCTTGGCAGAGTGAATAGTTTGGCTGTGTTTATCAAGGAATCTCAGAAAGAGGTACTGTAAGGGCAAAGAAACTCCAGACATGTTTTTTACCATTACTCAGATAAGAGAGAAATGCAATAGCAACTGTAAGGGTGCTGCAGGTTAATCTTTGTCAGAAGGAATTTTTAAATGAATGGTTTTCCGTGTATCTTTGAGACCACTTAAAATAAAAGGATGAAATCAAAGAATGCAAAGGATACTACCAGTTATTTTTAGAACTATTTTAGCAGCACGCTCTCTGTTAGGTTGTGTCAAAGGGATAAATAAAGGTTCTGTTGTGCTGGTAGCTTAAAATCCACTTAACAAAGTGACACAAAAATGTATTCTAGGCCAGGTTGGGCAGAGCTTGAAGAAACTTGGTCTAGTGGAAGGTGACCCTGCCTGTGGTGGAGGGTTTGGAAGAAGATCTTTGAGGTCCTTTCCAACCTGGACTACTCTGTGTAAAAAAGCCATGAAAACTCTATCCAGTAGCTAAGACTGGCAGAGAACAGTAAATGTCGTCCAGCTGTAAAATTTACTTTCTCTTGTTGAAGTCATTAGCAGAACTGTCTTTACTTGACAGGTTTGACCCCTCTGACAGTTTCAGAAGCTTTAGCTTGGAAAGCTGTGACGTAGATGTGAGAAGCCAGAGATACAAGGAGGCTGCAGCTGCCTGTGTAGATGTTTAAAATGCAGAATTGGTGTTTGCTACTTACTGTCTGGTCTTTGAAGTACTTAAGTTCATTCCTATGCAGTGTAAACCACCTTGTTTTCCAGTTCTGAAAGATCAAGAACAAATGGTAACTGTCTTGGGAGAGTTTGGCCTAAAACTTCTTAGGAAAGAAAAACTTTCAAAGCTGCTGGCTTGCTCTGGTTTACAGTTGTGCTTTGTTGTTACTCAAAACACAAATTGTTCCTCTCTGCAGGGAAATGCAGGTGGATCAATTTCAGCTCCACATAGTCTTTAGCTTCTGTGGGTGACCACAGAGTGGAAGCAACAAATTAGTTTTCCTTACCTTGACTATTTTGCCTTGTTTTACCAAATATCCTTCCTTGGTACCAAGCTGTGAAGCAACAAAGAAAGAGGTTGGGATTAGAGGCTGAGCTCTATTTCCCGCATTCCCCTCTTTGGCCAGATCAGGAAGACGGATCAGTTCTGTGGGAACCCCTCATAGCCACTTGCCCCCACTTCAGTGCTCCCCTTGGGCAGATCCAGCCACCTTAGGGTGAGCACGGAGCTGTGCTGGCTCTGAAGGCAGCCCCCTGGACTGTGCCTCCCTCAGGGAGCTGCTGGCCTGCACCTTCTCAGCCAAACACAGCAGAAAAGCTGCAGTGACACTTTATTTAGTAAAGCTGGATGGTTGCCTCAGTATGTGTTGTGACCAGAAGCACATGGGGTTTAACTAACAGTGGAATTATCCCCAGGAAATGCTCCCCAAGTGCAAACAGGGGAAAGTGCTGTTTTACCGAGCTGTTCTCTCAACCAGGCCCGCACTTGAGAGGAAAAACCTGTCATGTTCACTGTGCTTTTTAAAAAGCTATGGTCTGAACTGTTCCTCTGGTATTGTGAGTGACACTTGGACCTTATGACTTCTTAGATACTGAAACTCTGTGTAGGGACCTGGCTGTGAGACTGCAGAGCTCTGAAATTCAAAATCTTGCCAAGTTAGCACTTTTTTGTGAAAAAATATTACCTTTTTATTGGTGGTATGTGGAAGTCAAGCTTCTCTGGAGGATAAAGTGTGACTCGGCGATGAAGGGTTGGTTGTGAGACACATCATAAGTGGTTCTTCTAGCAACTTCATTAACCCATATTAATATAACTCTTCCTCTTTTCCCCCCAAAATAGAGTGTATAATTAAAATATGTTCCTCTCTATTCAGTGCAAACGGTTCTGGAAAAAGCACCTGTCTCACTTAGATGTGAGTTATAAGGGATTTAGAGACTCTAATTGTTGTTCCATTGAGTATCAAATGTCAGAATAGGTGGCCCAAATGTGTATGATGATTTTTTTTGTGTGTTTGCATTTGGTTTTTTAAACTCATGATAATGTTAATAATGACAAATTATTGTAAAAGATAACACGAGAATGAAAATCTTTCATATATTCTTTGTTTGGATAGTCAGACTCACCCAGGTCAGCCGCTGACAATGTTTTTTCAGGGACAGCACTGAAGTGACAACAATTATAAAAGCCTTTATTTGCCATGGGACTGTACTGAGCAAGTCTGTATTTGTTTTGCCTTGTTTGGCAAAGACTTCCTGTATTTACAAACCCGTAAAGGGATTAATAACCAGTCTTACTCCATAGCTCATTCCAGTAATCATGCTAGACTGGGGCCAGAAGCACCCCTCCCACCAGAGCACAACTTACTGAGGGAGCATTTGGGACAAGGTCACTTTCTGTCCTTCCCGTCTGCATTGCAGTGTGAACTCGGACAGACTCATAAATGGAAGGTTCTTCCACTTGCCTTGGGTAGGGATGCTTCAACACAATTAAAGTTCCTGGAGGGAAAAGAGCAGGAGCAAGTCATCTGGCTTGTCCAGCTTAGAAAATAACTTGTCAGTAGCTACAACTCTGAGGAAGGGTTAATTTCACCTTTTCCTAAAATTGAAAAGGCAGCTGTGAAAACTGTAAGTATATGGTACCTTTTCAAAACTTTTACCCTTGCAAATGCTTGCATGAATTCCTTTCCTGCCCAAGAGGCTGGCTTGGAGGGCAGGCAGGATGCTAAACTCAGGAGGCCCCTAAGACTCACTGGGTTTGCCAACATCCCACTAGCTGGTGCTTCAATCATTTAATCTGTCAGAGCTTTGGCTACAGGCTTCCCAACAGCAAACCCACGTTACCATCACCCTCAACTGTTTTTACCACAGCTCTTCACAGTTAAACCTTTTCACTACAGCCATTCTTCTTTTTCTCCAAGTAAGAAGTTTATTGTTATGTTCCCTGAAATATGTTCTTCATGTTTATTGCATGTTCCCTGAAAAAAAGTTGCATTCTCAATAGTGAATCTAGTATACTTTTCAAAATAGTGAAGAGCATCCTTAAAAAAGGAACTGCTCCACCATCTAATTCCATTCTTGAAAAATAATGTCACAGCCTACCAAAAGCTGCTCCGTTTGCATTCCATGCTGATATTGCAGCTCTTAAAGAGGAGGGACGCTAGAACTGGTAACAACTTGGAATTTAAACCTACAGATGTATGAGTAATTTAGAAGTAGTCTGTAATGGGAAGGGCTAAAAAAGAGAAGTGGAAAAGTTGTATTTGAAGCAACCAGCTGAAATCTGTTTGCAGGCACAGGGGGTGTATGCAAATGTGATCTATTCAACTTGCCCTAGGTGGAAAGTCAACATTGATTTATTTCTATCTGGCCTTGCAGAAAAAGTATGCCTTACCATTTAAAATAAAACAGCTCCATCACCATTCCAGAGAAACTACTCCTAAGCTGTTGCACAGAATCAGGGTATCATCATCTGTACACCATGGATAAAAAGCTCCATTGCAGAACTGGAGGGACTAATATAACATTTTATACAGTATTTGTTTTCTAATAAGTTCTCTGTGGAATTTTTTTCCTCCACAAAGACAATTGTACAGAATAATTTGGTAATTATACAAAAGATTTGGCGAAAGATGCACTGTAGCAAGACTTTTCTGCCACATCTGCATCTGCTTGGATCAGAGTTGACTCTGATGAGCTCCTACCCCATTTTGACAAAAGATGGTTATGACCCAGGAGAAATTTGAGACCTGTAGCTGAAGGAATATTGACTGAGTGTTAATTGTCTCTTCCTCTCTACTGTTTTCCATGGTATGGTAAGGGGGAAGGTTTCTTGATACGATGTTCAATTTTTATTTTTTTTTAATTCTATAGCACATCTGACTTAGAGGTTTCACAGAGCCAGTAGAGTCTGATTAAGAAACCTGATTAGGAAAGGTGTGACATGTGTTGATCCCATCCATAGTGATCAGATAAAACCAATGCCTTGCTTATTAATGTGTGTAACACATGCAGCGGTGAGGAATGGGGAAATACAAGTTTTATGTCACCAGAAATCTTTACAGAGCTAGGCCTGTGGGTGCATGCCTGATTTCCAAGGAAAAAAAGGCCACTGGCACAGAGAATACACATAGGAGCTCTTTGTTTGAACCATTCTTGAAAGCAATTTAAAAACAGAGTGTTTTTAAAGCTACAAGTGCCATATTGAGCATACAACTGCATTTTTCTTGGGGGAAGAGATTGGCAAAGGAGCCCTTGAGTTCAATGTTTCTGTTAGCAGAGTACTGGTGCAAGTTTAGTGTGTGACATGGTATAGTTATTGCATGTGCCAACTATCATTTAACTGGGCTCATACATAACTAGTACTGCTCTGAGTTATTTCCATATACTTGCCACAGAGGATACTGAAGTTTTTGGCATTAACTAGTACTGACACATCTTCAACTCTCACACTTAAAGCTAAACATAAAACTGAAGTTATCATGATAATATCCACTTTGTTTCTCCAGGATCCTAGTCTGATGGTGCTCAATTCACCTGCAGGAATCAAGTTTAATTTTTTGACCATTTAATTCAGGCAGCAAGTTGATTGTTAAAGAAACTTGTGCTTTTCTCTCTCCTCTTAAAAGCAAGACACATCACTGTGGTGGCAGATGGCCACAGCGTGGTGGTGCACTGCAGGCAGAACTGGAAAGCTAGTTCAAAACACACTCCCTACAGGACAGGGGAGCATAACGCTGTAGACTCCTTCCCTGGACAGAATAGTGACATGAAACAATTTCAAGTTGCTTTTCCATTTATTCTTATTGGGGGATTTCAGCTTCGTAGATGAGTATTTATTTCCTCACTAACACCTTGCCTTGGTTTTGCCGTTTTTGAGAATGTTCTCATTTTGAAATGCTTCCTCCTCTGAGAAATCAAAAGGAGCTCATAACCCTGGTTAGTAAAAGCCCAGTAAGCTCATGTGTGGTTTATCCTTAAAGAACTTAAAAGACTTTTTGAAGTGGGATTTTTCTAGATACCTGAGGTTAATACAAACGCAAATTTATGAAGAGGAGCCCTTCAGCAGAAGATCTATTTGCTGACACATCAGAAGCTCCTTTTAGTCAGACTTTTGTGAAGCATAAATGTGCTCATACACACAGTATATGTCTTCTTACCTGTTTCACTTCCAATCAAAGGCTGGTTTGCAAAATGCATGACCAATTCCTTCAAGCTAGAAAATTCATTAAATCCAAATTTGAACGAAGTTCCTGTATGTTCAACATGGAAGTGTTTCACAGAATCTTTTCCCCTAAAATAAAAGAGGAAAAATTGTCAAGATGTGAATGCCAAAAGCATTTGGCACATACAATCCTTAAATAGCAGCTTTCACTACAGGGAATCTGACGCAGATCACAGGCTGACAATCACTGTCCTAGTAGTAGTACTACTGCCACTGCTGTCCCTTACTAATACTAAACACATGTGAAAATCAGATTTTATCTGCTGATACACAGATATGAGATGATGAAAGCCTAGAAAGGCTTTCTTAAAGTTGGTTAAATTAAGTCTTGCATCAGCAAAAAGACTCACAAATGAGATTTCGAGCCTTCTGCCTAAATAGGATGAAACCCTTTCACTTACTGAACTTTAGTCTTGAAGGTATACTCAGTACATGTCTTGCTTTTCAAGTAGCATCCCAATCTCACTGAAAATGTCTTCTCTTTCCCTTTGAAAAATAGGCCATCTCCATTTTGCACCCATAAGGGGTTTAATAACTTAGTTTTAAACACCTAGGGCTTTAGGATTTTGTTTTGTCTCTGTACTTGGATGACTGGTTCCACTAGGATGGGCAGTGACAAACATGAACCAGGGTCCTTTTTCTGTAAAGGAAGTAACAGGTTTTGTTTATGAAACCTGATGGCATTTAGAGAAGTGTGCAAGGTCTCACTTCCTGGGTGGGCAATTATTTTGACCTCAAAAGACAGTGAAGCACTTATTGCAAGTATTTCTCCAGTGAAAAAAGTTACTTTTGTTAATGTTACTAGCACCCAAAATAGTTGAGTAAGCTTTGTCTGAGGAAAAACTTATATAGCCAATATACTCAAAAATGTGGTGAAGAAAATGAATTCTAGCACCTCTTTCATTATTATTGCCCCTTCCAAATAAGATTATGATTTCAAACAGGTATTTAAATATTTATCTTTGAACAGTATTTATGATAGAAGAAGCCTCTGTGGGCCTCCCACATGTTTTGTGCTACGGTCAGCTGGGGCACAACAAGCCAAGTGCAAATGCTCCACATCAGGGAACAGCTGCTGTGACTGCTGCAATTACAGGGGTTTTCCATCTTTTTGTTTAATTTCTCAAGACAATGTTGCAATGAGAGCAAATTCTACTCTGCTTCCTACTTCCTTTTCAAACTGGCTGATGGAGCTGTGGGAGGGGATTTCAGGCACTGTGATCTCTCTTCCTACAGCTGTCAATAAAAACCTCAAGGGATGGCTAAGCATTTTTTCCTTGAAAAACCCCAAACTATGATAATGATCAAAGTTCCTTGTGAGACTGAGGCAGAAAATAAAGCAAAACCTACAGAAGACATTTTAGGACAGAAGGAAAATGGCAGCTAGAATTGCAGCAGTTATCCTTCCCACAGAAATGTATCAGAACAAAACTGAATTACTTATTCTAAATTAAGTTTTAATATTAGTAAAAAAAACTTAAAGAAAACATAAAATTAAGCCAGTAAAAATGTTGTAAAACATTTTAAAATCAAAGTCAGTATTCAAAGGAGATATACCAGCAGAAACGACAGAAACTAACAGAACAGAATAAAAGCTCAAACTTGTGGCTGGGCTGTTCAGTTCATATGGTAATGCAGCAAGTAATTCTTGCTACATGAAGAGCTAAACAAAAGATTACAATGGGCCCAAAACAGACTTTTGAAGGTCTTCTAAAGCTAGAATCTGTTAAAGCAACAAAACTTATTTTCATTAACTAACACTTGTTTCCTTTTAGAAGAACTATTTAAATTTTGGTTTACTTCTAGAAGTTGTTTTTGCTGAATGCCCTTTAAAACTAAACTACCTTCAAGACACATGTAAATATTTTTTAATTGTCTGCAGTAGTTATCCCAAATAATGCTTAACATTTTAAAATAAAAACATATTAACCAGAAAAACAATGTTTAATTTAAAATTACTTTTTTTTTTTTTTTTAGGACAGCTATTACTTATAAATGGCACTATTCTTTTTGGCAATACTTGCACTCAGTTCAGTCATTGCTACTCTGAACACTCATTTTGTAACATTGCCTTCAGGTCTATTGGGCACCCTTTGTATAAATGGCTGCCTACAGTTGTAATAATTTCAATGGTGTGTAGAGGTACCCTTGCTCCTAGATCCTTCTGTCAGAAATGGGTGAAACACCTCATTATTGCCTTTCCTGGGGAACAGGGTACGTGCAAATTGGACTTTCCTCAGTCCCCAAGCAACCACTGTTCCAAATTGTAATAGCTCCTGGTACTGAATATGCAGAAAGCCACAATCCCAAGGGCATATGCTGTGCTCCTGTCAGGGTGTAAATAACCAGCAGCATTACACAGATCAAAATGACTTTTAAAAGTTTCTGTGATTCAGCTGAGTTGTGGCCACAAATTGTTCAGAGGCTCAGTTTGCAGCAGGAATGAGCTTGCATGCACCAGCTTAAAATTTTGGTCTAGAAGCTGCTTGTACCACACAGCTGCCAAAGGCTACAAATGTTTTTAGGGCTGGTTTCCTCCACCCAGCTGAGGTGCAGGGATTGCCTTCTGTGTCTAATGCATGTGTATTCAGGTTGCCTTGTCAAAATGTTGTGGCTTCTCTCCTCCTGGGAGATTCTTTAAATGTGATTCAGTAGTGAAATAACCAGGCTGGCCTGTCTCTGCTCTGTATTGGTTCTGTCCTCAGCATTTGTGTCCTAAATTGCTGTAATCGACTTCAAGACCCTGACACTCACAAGATCAATTTCAATTCACTATTCAATTTAGTCATGCAGTCCTGGCTACAGCTGAGCCTTAGCACAGAACTGAGGAGTAAAACCAGCCAGTCAAACACTGGATCATCCTTCAGAGATGATGGTTATTTAGGGATTCAGAAACTAGTAAGGTTAGCACCTGTTAAATGTTTGCTGCTGTCCTCATCATAAAACATCTCTAGTCCCACCAGCTCTTAAGCTCTTTTAACTGACATGCAGATTTCTATGGTGTAGACTGAAAATTTACAGTCGTTCTATAGAATTATGTTTTCTACCAATACGATAATGCAGAATTTGGAAAAACGAGAGCAGTTGTCAAATCAAATCCCATTTTTTTCCTCTAGCAAAATGTCATTCAGTGGGATTATACCAATAGGAATATATTTCGAAATAGTTAAAGACCTAGGAAAAAAACCAACTTGTAATGCATGGGGACACTCAAACAGAGAAGTAAGTGCAACATTAGATCAGTTCACTTTGTCCATAGCCTACCTTACAGAGAGGGAGTACAAATCTTCCCTTTCATGACTCTTCCTCAAAAGATAGCTCCCATCCCGCCCGTTGGAGAGCAGCAGTGCCTCTGCTGCGTGCCGGGTGAGATTGTCGTGGTACCACCTGGGGAGACACAAAGCATCCTTCACTCGTTCTTAACTGGCTGCTGCTGCTGCTTCTTAGAGCGGGGTTAGAAAAAGCAAAGTTAGCTGCAGTCCCTCCTCTACAATTCTGAGTTACCAGGCTTCTCACAGTTTACACAGATCTGTGCCCCTTGCAGTGGCCTCCTTTGGACACGATCAAAAACAGATTTTTCATTAACGCAAAGTTATGTACAAACAGCTGACTCTTCTGCTGGATCTAAAAGCCCTGAAAATTCTATTTGCAAGAGCAACAAATTAACCAGGTCTGTGCTGATAAGGTGAAAGCAGTTTGGGGGGTACACCGAATCCTTTGCCTATTTTCAGAAGCTGTACTTCCCGACATATGCATGTTCTTTGGTACGCTTCCTCTTCTGGGCAAACGGACAGTGCTTAAACTCCTCATGAACTCAGTATTTCCCTCGTATTCCCTCTGTATTTCCCTTGGTGTCTTCACTGCCAAGATCTGCAATTAAATATGCTTGCCTAAGCTTAGAATTAAAGTGATCAAAATTAACTGACAGAATTTCAGTGAAAATTAACATATCTTGCTATTGTTGCCTCTTGGCCAGGTATGATGCAAGCAACAAAGGAAAACATCTAAACAGTGTTTCAATTTATCTTCAGTGAAAATTAACTTCATATTGATATGAAAAGTTTTGCTAGGACTTCACAGGAAAAAAAATTCTGCAAAGAGGTCCAGGAAGTGTAATTTATGTGTTTGTTTCCATTCAGAATGTTCCACAATGGAAACACCCAATTTTTTACAAGAGACAAGGATCTCACTGGCAATGAACCTGAGAATCAGCACAAAAAGCTGGACCTATAAAAGGTTGGAACTGCAATCCCACGAGGCACGTGGTAACAATGATAGCCATGCACACACACATATGAGGCTCTGGAGCACAAGGAGGGAGGGCTACTATACCCAAGGCTCTTCTGGGAGCCTGCTTGCCTTGTCTGTATGTGGAGTGGTGCCAGGTTTCCCTTCCTTTAAAATGCCTGTAGCATTGGGATCAAAGCCTGTCACTGTTTCAGCCACAGAAATGCAGTTTCACTGAAAGCAGAAGTGCCATGGCAGCACTTTCCAGAACTTGTATCGTGGCAGTCTTCGAAACTAAACCAGATGCAATCGTATCCTCTTTCTCCTTAGCTGTTCTTCCCAAGTTTCCACCAAACTTGGCATCTCACACAAAGCTTTAACCCTGAGTTTGGACGGCTGCCTATTCGAAAGGCCAGCTGGCTGATAAATTGCTTTATGAGAGACTCCAGACTGTTAACCCAGAGGAAGAGAAGATCCATGTGAAACTCAATACAGGCAGGGTATTGCTCATTTGGCTCTAGAATGTGGTCTATCTACACAGTAGAATAAAATAATGAATATTTAAAGATCAAAGTGTCATCCTCTGGAACACCTGTCAGCCAAAATCTGCTTTGGGATTAACTGCTCAAGTAAGTAACAGGCAAAGGTCAGATCATTCCTGATGTGGGGAGGATCATATCAGCATAGCCAGACCTGCAGCTGAGAATGCAGCACTGTGTTTTGGATGGGATTTCATAACACTGTTTGGCTCACTTCTGGGCAAAAGAAGCAGATCTTGAGAAAATCTGTGAGTGGTCATTGTCATGAAGGAGGCAAATTTAGTTTGAGGTTGGTCATAATTGTGTGTTACCTTATTTCCAAAGAAACTCCTCTTACTAAACTTTTGAAAGAGAAGTTACTTAAGATTAAAAAATGCTGTGCTTAAATCCACTTTCTCTTCACACATAAAAGGCCATTGACTAATGGGATGTTACTACTGCACAAAAAAATATATAAACCAACCAGAAACCAGCAACAAAACCCTTAACTGGGAAAATAATGTTGTTTGAAACTGCACTTCTTTGCTGGTAAGGCTGCATCAGTTTCTTGCCTAAATATGCTGTCTCAGACAAAAATCCCTCAAATGTCCATGTGTTCCTCTTGTTCAGTTTAAAAAATAGAAGTGGATGGGAGACAGCAATGCAGATCTTTGTGTCAAAGGGATTGTTACATGTAGTTTTGGTTTTTTTCTCTTCCTCACTGTGACACTTTGATATTCCACTGTGAAGATGGTCACACAAACTTTGTTCCAATTCCATAAACACAGGTAAAATATTAAAATGCTGCAGAAAAATTTGAATTTACACCACAGATGACCAGGAAGGTAAACAAGTACACACCTATGTGGTCTGCTTTCACAATCAAGCCTGAGCTGGCAGAACAAATAGAAATCACCAGGACTAAAAATAAATCCAAGCAGCCCTTTGTTAGACACTACTGGGTATACTTCAGGTAAATTTAAGTATTTTTCACAGGGAGAATCCTTCTATTTATCTGTCTCAGAAAATATCTTTTAAGCAGTTCTTTGAAATTGGAGGGAAATCAAGACTGGAATCAAGAGGAGAGTTATGGCTTATTTAGCAAAATGGTAAAAGGCAGTCCACCTTCAGCTGAAGTTTTGGTTGCCTTCTGAGTTACACCTGGAGCAGGAAATTGTTGATACAAAACACAATACTGTATCTACCATCAAACCATCTTAAAATGAGACATTAAGGAAATTAAAATGCTTTGCAAACACCCATCTCTTTGAAGCCCCTAGAAAGTCCTTCAAAAGTTGAGCTGTCTTAAATCTTCTGTTTTGAACATGGTGGATAATGTTGGATAACTGGGATGCTTCTGAAGGTCCTTTCAAAAGTCATCACTGTAGAGTCTTGTATTCACTACAAAACAATCCAGAAATACACTTTGTACTTTGACATCTGTCAGACTGAAAATCATCAGCAGCATAAAATCTGCCTGAGGTTCTTGACTGAGATTTCTCTGAGAAAGTCAGATGAACTTCCTTCCCTGCTTCAAAGCCACTTCTTCTGGCTGCCCTTGGCCTTGTACACCCTCCTGCTATGTATACATACTACTGGGAGGTTTCTCTTTCCTAATTATTTCATTTCTTCATTAAAAAAAAAAAATGTGGTCAACTTTTTGGGGTTCTTTTTCTACTGTTTGACTAGCAATCTCAGGCTCAGAGTTTATAGCTGAAAATAGTCATTTATCCATTCTTGTTCCTTTAACTTCATCCTAAATGACACTAAATCTCTTTATCCCATCCACATAAGTACGTTTGTGTTGTCAGTGTGTGTTGTTGAATGCCATGCCATCCTTCCTGCTCTTTGGAATGGCCAGTGAAAGCCAGGGAGCTCTTAGGATGGGCAGGCACAGGCAGTGAGATCACTCTTGCTACCCCTGGAAAAAGAAAGCATTTTCAGATATCGGCCTATTCTTTAGGCCAGGCTGCACTGGTGACAGCACAGAGGAAGGACTTTACTGACAGCTTTTACAGGAAGGAGAAGGAAATGAGACACCCAGTGCCCCAGAGAACCCAAACCATGAGAGCACACAGCCTTGCCCTGAAGCTCTGCCCCTCCAGTCACCAGCGGGATTTCCCCACGGAATAAACTGGTGGCTGCTGCGCTACCAACCGTGTCTGTGCTGGCCAGCTGTGCCCCTGCAGCTGTGCTAATCATCACAGCTCCAGAACAGGATGCACTCACGTAAAAAGCTCTTCTTAATGCAGTAACTAGAGCTACCTACCCTATGGTGAATATCAGGAATATGTTACAGCGAAGTCTGGGGAGGGAGTCTAAACTCCCTGTTCAGTTCAGAACATCATCCTCAAAATGTTCATTCACTCTTTAACAACCCAAGCTGTTCCAATGAAAAATCTTAATGAAACTTCATTTCTGTGTCCCCTGCAGATGAGAGCCCTTAGCTATGGCATCTGTCATTTCTGATAACGCTGTTTTCAAAGAATTTATGTGCATATTTTGCAAAAACTTTCTACCTGTGCAAATAGGGGCTGCTGAATAAACTTATAGCTGGCATCAGGTGGATAAACTTTTTAATAATAACAGAATACACAAAGCACACAAACATTCATCCATGAAAGGATGAATGCTGTGAGTGACTTGCATAATTCTCTTCTGAGCCATTTTTATGTGCAAACTGTGTAACATGCAGTAGAAACACTTGCTTTTCTTCCTCATAAAAACAAAATACGGTAGCACCAGAAGAGAGCACAGCTGGAAGTTATTTGGTGTAAATGTTTGGGGTGATAACTCTGTTGTATGCCCAGCTACCAGATAAATGTGGATAGCAGAGGTCACAGTTTTTGTGTCTTATCGGGTGTTCTCAGATAGCCTGGATAGAACTAGAAACTGTGTGCATGTTTGGCTTGCTTTTATGAAAAAGTCAGGCAATTCAAAGTTCCTCCTGTGAAGCAAGGAGGAGATTCTTGGTGTTCAGCTGGGTGAACTGTGCTCTCTCCCCAGAAGGAGAATTCGTCCCCTACTGCAGCAGAGGCAATAGTGCTGGTGCTCTGTGGTGGGTGGAATGCACTTTGGCTCTCTGAAGTGCAGGAGCCAAGCAGAAACACAGCAAGTTAATTCATCTCTTGTCCACCTCTGAAAGGTAACAACAACCCATCTTATCAGGAAAATGAGTTACAAGTACTCCCAGTAGGCCTTCAGTATTACTCACTGCATTATTTACCCTCAGTTGGTTGATTTGTTTTTTTGTTGCTTGTTTGTGGGGGGAGGGAGTTGTGGTGGTAGATGTTGGCAAGTTTTGTGTTGTGGTTATTTTGTTTTGTTGGGTTTTTTTAATTAAATATATCTTCTACCGTAAGGAGCTGAACTTGCTTAACTTTGAAACTATACTCTAGCCTCAAAGATGTATTCCCACTCCTAGGCTAAAGTAGCAGTAGACAGTACTGCTCAATGGAGCACACGGGAAAGCACTGACTTAACTCCTCTGGCTGGATGCAATGCTCTTTACATGCCTGTGCTCCAAAAATTACTGTAAAACTGACTCATTAGTTCTCTATTTTTGGCACTCTGTATTTCAGCAACTTCCAGCTCTTATCTGTCAAGTTGAGGAGACTGGAATTTTTAATTTTTTTCCTAATATCACACCCTAGAAGCATTGCCCATCATCTGAAAACTGCAAAAGGGTTCTCTGTACTTCACATCACTAAAAGTGAAGTTTTAGCCACGTTTTTAATGAGTTGCCAGAGCTCTTGAGAAGCTACAAAAGGGGATAAATGCTGTGACAGGCAATCAAACTGGTATTTATCAGACATCCTTCCAATGTGTTACACTGAAACACTTAAACCTGTGTAAAGTACCTTGCTGGAATACAAGGATGCCATTATATGGGGAAAAATATTTTTAGAAGAGAAATAAGAGGAAATAACATCATTGTATCCAGTCTTAAGGTTTGTCTTCTAATTGTAGACTTTCACTAGTTCAGCTTCTGCTTTTCACTTCCATTTTCTCTCCCCTTCTTTCAACTGCCTTCATTCTGATTTTCACCCATTATTTGGCCCACTTTCTAGTCACTTTAATTTTTATCTTGCTTAAGTTAGAAAATACAGATGAAAAAAAAATTTTATGAAAATTTACCCTGTTCCAGACTAACATGCTCCTCAGTTCCTCATTCTATTATCACCTGATCTACGCCTGGGGCTTAATTTCTCTCCTGTTATTAAAACTAAGCATGAAATGTATTGTCCAGCCTTACAAATACCATCTGTCATGGTACTGTCAGACCTGGAAGAGCAACAAAGCTCCACTGCAAGGGGTCACACAGAAAGTTCAGACTGTAGGAAGAAAAAAGGCTATAAAAATTTGTTTTCTCCTGCCCTGTGCCTTTCACTTTTGACAGACAGTGTCACCAAACTATGCTGTACTGGGATGCAAACTGAGCTACCAGAGCAGCCTGTAATTACTGGGATGACAAGCTACTCCACATTCCCATCTCTTGCGCAAATAACTGCAAAGTGAATTCCCCGAACTCCTGCAGTACCTGCTCAGCCACAGGAGCTCCACATAAGCCAAAGTGCTGATGTTTCTTTTGGCAAACTTCAGTGTTCCCTTTTACACATTTTGGTAGATTCAGGGACAAAGCTCATGACTGAGGCAACAAGTTTTTAACAATGGGTTCGGCTTTTGATCTTCCCTTTCATTAAGCATTAGGTCCACCCATATACACATCAATACAACAAAGCTGGCTGTAATCTGAATTTTCTACTACATTGCTGACAACCTTCCATTCTGTTGAGCAGCTAACCTGGTTAACTATGAGCATGTCCTGGTATTCAGCCTCTTCTCTTAAGAGTAAAGTCCTTCCCATTTCACACTTCTTTAAACCTTATCCAACTTCTTTGATTTTTGCACCAGAATGCAGAAGCTTTAAAATAAACTGCTTTAAATTCCCCCCCTTCCCCCAAAGGTATGTGATTGTTGAAGCTGCTTCTCATTTGAATGACCATTGTCTCTGCTGGACACACACTCCTCACCAGAGCTGGATCTCAGTTGTGCTGGACACTGCATCAACTGCCAGGGGCACTCTGCACTGTGAGAGTATGGGAATAAGTTTAGGATGGAAAACCCTTGTGATGACTGAAAATTTCATTGTATGGTCTGGAGAGTGATACACCTACTTGTCACAGCTGAAAAAGTATTTGCATTAAGAGATCTTTCAGATGATGCTACAAGAATGTCTGCTGCGTGAGGACTTCTTTTGCGTCTTTGCAAGCAAAAAAAAAAAAAAAAAAAGAGAAGAAAAGTAGCTGAAAAGAAAGGGCCTTGTTTAATAATTTGAAGGGACTCTTTGCCCAGCATTGGTTACTCAACTTTAATGCATTTAACTCAACATGCTTCCCTGAAGGAGTGGCTGATTATTCTGTGGAAGGGTGAAAAGTTTAGGCTTTCCACTGAAGTGGAAGTAAAATAAAGATGGTACAGCTTTAAAAATGCATACTTGTAGGCCTCATTTGTACTCTTTCCTTCTTATGGATACCACATTAAGCACCACATCCAGCTGCATTTCTACAAGACCATCTCTGAGGATGAACTCCTTGCTGTTTACAGGCACGTGTTACTGGCACGTATTAGCACAGACCACACTGTGGAAATCAATAAAGTTCTGGGAATTGGGAATCATGCTTCCCCACAACAGCTGCAAGTAACACTTCTTTCCTTCTTCCCCATAGATACTGTTTTAGGATGAGCATAATCTTACAGATGTAGTGAAAAAGTAAAAAATGGCTACTCTGGGTACCACTGCAAAGTGACTTTACTGAAATTCATGCATGTTAGGTGCTTCAGGTACCAAATATTTCATTAAGAGGTCCTTTTAAACATGGGAAAGTAGGACCAGTGTGGAGATAGCAATTCCAAGCTATTTTGTTGCTCTCCAGTTTGTTCACTAAGTGATTGAATCACAAAAATAAGCAACGAGTTGGTCCTAATCCACAACTACTCAGGAAGCAAAACACCTCTACTTCTTTTCATCCAAAAAGAATGCGGAGGCGACACCAGATCCTTTTTGCTTTATCAGAATGATCACTGGCCTTTCTTCTGCTTTGCTTTGCTGCCACTGCTCCCACCTGCGCCGCTCCTCCAGCCCCTGTTTGCTCTCGCCCACGGCAATGCGGCCGGTGACAAAGCGACCCGAGCCTTCCTCCTGTAAAAACCAAAACTAACCGGCGGAAAAAATGGGCGAGTCCCATCAGACAGGGGACAAGCTCTGTTGCAACCTTCGGCCTTCCTTTTTGCTCCTGGCGTTTTGCTTTTCGGTGAGCGTGATGTCCTCCTCGCAGCGGCTCCGAGTTGTCCGCTGCTGTCCCTCCTGAACGCCGGGCACCTCCGGGGATTCTGCAGCCTCCCGGGGCCCGGGGAGGACAGCAGCTCTTCACACCAGGGCCCGGCCGAGCCACAAGGAGGCAGCTGAAGGGATGGCACAGGGAGGGCAGGGAGCTGGGGACAGCCTCTGGTTTTGGCGCTCCCTGGAAACGCAGGGAAGCAGCACGGCACAACCTGGGCTCTATCCGAGAGCGATGCCTTGGGGGCCACTGAGGCTTTCCGAGGGAAGCTGTACCCCGGCCACCAGCTTTCCGCTACATTCGAACCGTAACTATTACCCCTGTCCCCCGTCACCTATTCTTTTTTTCTTTATTTGTCCCGGCCAGCCTCTCACCCCGGCCCCCGGAACGAGGCGCTGGGCTTCTCCGCGGGGCCCCAGCACGCACGGAGCCCCTTGGCGGCCTCGCTCAGACAGACCCCGCGTCACCTCAGCCCTCACTCCATCACCGAAATCCAGCGGCTCCNCCACCCCCGGCAGGAGCGGCCGGAGCCCGCCGGCTTCCAGCGGTGCCCGGTGTGCGCCGTGCCGCTCCCATGCTGCTGACACTTTGGTCTGTCGCCAGAATCATTCGTACTTAGCGTTGCTTTGATTTGTACTTGCCAGAAGTTCTTATTCCAGAGGGTTTCGTTGTCCGCTCGTTTTTCTCCTGCGATCAGTCGGTGAATTCCCCTCGCCTCTTNTTTTCTTTATTTGTCCCGGCCAGCCTCTCACCCCGGCCCCCGGAACGAGGCGCTGGGCTTCTCCGCGGGGCCCCAGCACGCACGGAGCCCCTTGGCGGCCTCGCTCAGACAGACCCCGCGTCACCTCAGCCCTCACTCCATCACCGAAATCCAGCGGCTCCCGCCCTGCCCTCCCCCCGGTGTCCCGGCACGCCCAGGGCTGTCACCGCGGGCCCCCGAGCGCCGCTTACCCGAGCGCCATGAGCTCCCGCTGCTCCGGGCGCTGTGCCATGCTCCCGCGGCCGCTCCGCCGGGCCGGAGGAAGTGCGGGCCGCCACCTCCCNATCAGTCGGTGAATTCCCCTCGCCTCTTTTGTGTCCGCCAAAAGGAAATCGGTGGAGGTGACATTTGTGGATTATCCTGTAAGTGTCAGGTGTTCAATCCTGTCCCCAGCCAGCCCCCAGAGCCCAGGGGGTTGTGGCTTGCCCCTCCGAGCGCAGCTTTCCACGGCCCTGCAGCTGGATTGCCGGGGAAGGAGGATGCTCCTTGTCCAGGGTCTGCCTCGCTACTGCCCCGGCGCTGATTCCCGCCGTGATCCCCCGTGCAGGCTTTGAGGGGGTCACGCTGTCTTTCTGAAACAGGAATAGGAACATGAACTGCCAGAAATTTACAACTTCATTCCGTCTTTGGAAGTATCAAGAGTACTGAGCTCTGTGGATGAGAAATTTCTGAGAGTTGTGTGGTGTCTGTTCTTTCCAATGCTTAAGCGATACTGCCATAAACCTGCAATACTTGAGGTTGTTTGTATTCCCCAATACTTCACCGACAGTAGTTATTATAGGTGTGGCAAATTCCTTACTAAGCTTTTTTGACAAAAGAACAGGACTCCACCAAAAAAAAAAAAAAAAGGAGATGACAGAATGCTCATTTCTTTCTAGTCATACTGAAGTTTTCACCAGGTATCCAGTACTGAAAATAAGCTGTTTCCAGAAAAACTGGTGTTTAAAGAGGGTGGAACAGCTGCTTATTTTCCCACAGTCATATAAAGTGCATGCTCAGTATGGAGCTAAGAGTCATTTGGAGCAGGATTTTTTAGCCTACAGCTCCTGCTGGCCTTGGGGAATCAGTTTTGAGAGAGTTTTTCTAGCCTCCCATATAGGAAAATCTTCAGAGATGTTCCACCTGTCAGATCAGACTGTCCTTTGTTTGAGCTTCTAATTGTGGCTGAAAGGTGCTCTGCTTTTGTACTTACCTGTTCATGTCGACTCGCAGACATTCAGTTGTAGATAAAGACTTTGCAAGTAAGCTGGTTTTTTTTCCCTTACCAGCAAAAAATAATTTTTTAATGGGGAAAAATACTTTTTTCCTTTTTCTAACTTTGTCCCTTCCTCTATTGCTTTTTGAAAGCTTGTGTCCTGATACTCTCTTTGGTAACCTGACTCTGAAATCCGCAACATTTGTTAAATAGATGCTTTGATGTCTCCACTGTTTGCTTGTATTTGCTGGATTGATTTATTTATTATTGTTCTCCTTTCTGGAAGCTGCTGTGTTTGATTTCAGCAGTGATGAACCCATCCCAGCTTAGCTTGTCTGTCTTACTGACAGAGGCAGAAAAGCACCTATGAAAATTTCTGGGTTACAGAGGAAAAGGCACAGAAGGAAAAATTAATTAAATTCTAAGCAACAAAGAGCCACAACTAAATTTTAGTAAATTCTAATTATATCACAAATGGTCTTAAAAGTTCAGCAATGCAGGCTCAGAGGCGGTTTCCAGCCCTTGTGTACAACATTGTGTTTTGTGTTGCGGTGGGAGTTCCCATCTGGGAGCAGATGCTTCCTCTTACTCTGCACCTGAGAGTGCAATGTTTCCTCTTCGTTTGTAGGTTAAAAAAAAAAAATAAAAAAAAAAACAAAAAGAAAAAAAAAACCAACCAAACAAAAAAACCATCAAAAAATCACAACAACAACAAAAAAACTTTAAAAAAGGCAGAAATTGTACTCTCATGCAGCAGAGACCATCTTTCCTTTTAATAAAGTCCACTTGAGATTGGGTTACTGGACAGAAAGGCTACAGATTGCCAGCATCATGGACTTCCCCAAAGCCAGAATACTTCAGTGTCTGTGTTTTAGTCGTGTTCCCAAGCACGGCACCCCTGCTGGAGGACTGGTTCCGTGTGCAGTGTGAGCACTGTGCAGAGCAGACCTGTAGGTAGCAGCACTGTTCTCTCTGGTGCTTGCAGCTCAGCTCGAGCGCTGCTGGCCACAGAGCACCGCCAAAAGACAGCTTGGCTCTCTACTCATCCCTTCCCAGCTGCCACTTAAAAACAATGATTGAATTAAAAAAAAAAACAATCTTTTCAAGTGTTTCTTGAATAACTGCACCATCTCACAGGAAGCAAACACCAAACCCCTACTGTTTTAAATTTAGGTGATGAAAAACAGAAGGAGAGTTATGGCCATCAAAATGGGGAGGGTCAATAATGATCAATACATGTGCAATTATTCCTTGTGTCGTGTCACACTAGGTTATTCCAGAATGCCATATTTACCAGCGGACTTCAAAACACAGTAAATGCTTTAAAGTGAAGCCATCAGGTCTCCCAGTCCAGCAGGTGTTTGCTTTTATGATAGTGTTTTTGGAGATTGTGTGTTCTGCTTGGGCAGAAATTGTGGAATTGCTAGGTGAGCTTGTATCATGTGTCCTGCGAGTGGGCAGGTCCCAGGATCATAAGGGTTCTTCCAGGTTTTTGAGTTTTTATGCAGAAATTGTTTAAAACCGTTTGAAAGTTTTAATTTTTTTCAGGTAGCTGTAATTTTGTACTTTAATATATACTAAATTAATAAAGGAGAATTTGGCTTAGATAGACATGTGACTAATAAATAGACAAGATTGCTGCAAAAGCATGATTCAATAACTCCAGTTGCTTGACAGAATTTGGCAGGAAAGAATTGAAAATTTCATTTCTTTCCTTTAACCATTTCACTTTCTAATAACCTGAACAGATTAAAGATAGCTGTGAGCCATCGAAGTAAAGATGGCCAGTCACAAAGACAGTGATTTCACCAAGATGAAAGTAAAAAAAACCCAGAAATATCACAAAGCCATTGTTAACATGATTGGGATGAGGGCACAGTGGGCCCCTGCAGAGCACAAGTTTCCTACACAACAGAGAGTTGGCCATTGATTTATTCCTTGTAAGGTGACTGCATCTGATAATTTTGCAGTGCCCAAGACATCTAATCCCTATTACACTCAGGAATGACCCCATGGGATTCTGTGGAACCCTCTAAAGCAGCTACAGAAATCTTTCCACCACGTTCAAACACAGGATGCACACTAATATCGTCTTCTGAAATTAACCTGATTCTTCCCTTCTGAATGTGTCACAGATTGTCTTGGAGTTTATTGGAAACTATTTTTATGCTGAAAAACACTTCAGACACTGGATATCAGCAAAGTGATGAGTTTGTGGATTTTGAGGCACCTAAGGCACATTTATTTAATGTGTTTCTAATGTCCACAGTCAACACATTTCCAGAACATGTCAGCTAGCCCTGTGTTGACTGCAGTCTATTCAGATAGGAAACACAGAGCAGTGGTGAGAAAAGAAATTTGCAATTACCCAAGTTCCTAGGGAAAAACGGCTTGAAGACAAATTATGCAAAAAGAAGTGTTGTTCTGCCCCATTTTTTCCACAGTTTGGGCGGGGCAGGGCAGCTTTCGACACTAAAGATCACAATAGTTGTGTTGCTGTCAGGGTTCACACCCCAGACTTGGATTAGGAACTCGTCTCCACCCAGGCACAGTGAGAGGTGCAACAGCCATGCCCTTCCAAGCCTCTGTGGAGTTTCCTGCCAAGTAGGATAGGCCCAGCCATGTCAAAAAGGAATATGATTATGTATGCGATCCTAGGGATATTCATATAGTAATTCAGCTTTATAAGTCTCTTAGTTCTGCCCTTAGTAAAAAAACTAGCATTCTTCATACTCGTCATGATGTGACTTCTGGAACCAATCATAGTTTATCATTTCTAACATAACACACTTTCTCCTCTTGTTTGCTCTAGGAAGTTCAGCTACTCCTCTAGGGCTAAGAGCAGGAGGATTTTTATTGTTTTTCTGGTTTCTGAATTTAAACAGGGACATGGAAGCAAGTAAAGGAATTTTCCCTTGATGCTGGCTAAATTTTTTCCTAGCCATTGATTGCTGTGTGCATAACCAGGAACTGGAGCATATATATTTTGGGATGATGGTGGGAGATTAAATGCCCCTAGCTAGAACAGCTGTGTTGTTGCACGTGGTTTGGTTTTCACAGTTTCAATAATGTGGATAATGATGTGAAGATTATATGTGTCCAATTTCAGTTCTACAAGGAAAACTTTCTAGGAACTTTGTCAATCCACTGTTCAACGTACATGTACATGCTTGAAGCCTTCACCACATTTTCCAGGTCTTCTTAGACTCAGCCAAAGTTTCTTTGAGACTTCCCACATTAGACAAATGTCATCCTCTCTGAATAGATGATCTGCAAATGTTATTCCTGTCCAGTCAAGCTCCAAGATAATCGCAAGAAAAACTAATGGAAGAGCAGCATACGATTTTAGGCTTAGGTAAAAGTGTCATCAAACACTAAATGAAACTAGAGAGGAGGTAAGGGAAAAAAAGGCTGGGAACAGTCTTACTTGCTGGTTTATAAAACTGTTTGTTGTGCAGTCTTGTTACAGCTCATAAGTCAGGTTGTTTTCATTTTTGCTTTTTGCCACTTCAAAGTTTACGTTCAAATAACACATAATAAACCAGAAATTATATATATAATAAATAACATATAATACATAGTAAATGCAATAACAAATAATAATAATAAATTATAAATGTATCTGTGCACTATCAAACTTGATAGCCTAATCACCTTATGCAACTATTTACGGATACAGGGACAAGCTTTAGGAGTAATACCAGGACCTGAGTAGAAAGGAGATCAGGAGGAAAAAACAAAATTATGTTACATCAGTAGCTCTGAAAACATTTGAATTTTGCATCATTTTGCATTTTATGGCATTGCTGATGCATAGAGCAAGATACTGAGGATCTAGGTCAAAACAGGGATGCAATTTGCTTTCTGAGAACAATGTCTGCAATTATAGTGCAGGAAACACGGGTTAATATGTTAACATTATGTGAGCATAGTATGTTAGGGTCATCCCAGAAGATATCTTGCTGGAATTACAGATGCCAGGCATTTTCCAGTGCCACATGGAAAGCACAGTTCACTGTCAGTTGCTAATTTAAAGTCGTATATACCTTGTAGCAGGTCAATTATTTTTTTCCAAAATGAATAAGATCCTAACCTTAGGAAGGGTGCAGGAGCTTTATAACTAATATTTTTGTGGACCCTAACTGGTCTAATGGTGTTCAGTGCACTGCAAATGCCTGGAATGGATGCTGCTTCTCCTACCAGCACATGGCATCAGTGACCATTTGCAAGCCAGTAGCAGTTTCATCTTCCGTTCCATGTTCAGGCATCTCAGCGACTTTAAAAACCAACACTCTGTCACATTAACACTCAAGAGCTGTCTCCTGGCAAGGTCCAGCTTATAAATAGAGATCCTCTCCAGAAGCCTGGTCTTACCTGAGATCCATCTGCCCGTGCTTGCAGGCATGATCTCTGCATGCCCATTTCGGGGCAGTCGCACTGATCTCTGCTGCGATAGTGGGAGAGTTTGTGCATGTTTCTGTTCCCAGAACGTTCTCCCTGCTCAAGGAGACGAGAGCATGTCCTCTGGTGGTTTTGGTGAGGGGAAAACCGAGTTTGGGTCACCTACAAAGGATTGTGTGAAAAGAGGAGAGGGCAGTGGATGCAGGCAACCATGCCATGCTTTCCTGCAGAGCCATCAAAAAGCACCAAGACTGTTGGGGTTTTTTTGTGTTTAAACTGCAGATATTGTCTTTTTTTTTTTTCCTTTTGCAAGACGAGTGCATTTGACCAAGTAGCACAGTAGGGGGTATTAAAAAATCCTGTCTGACCACACTGCTTCCCTCCCCTATAGCTATTTATTGTGCCATGGACCACAACAGCTGCGCTGAGCACCCACGTGACACACAGGTCTGCCCTGTGCCAACATTTCAGTCCGTCAAGCCCTCTTATTTATACTGCGACTTTCATAGCAGCAATCTCACCCCACTTCACATGTTATAATTAGACCTTGAAAACTGGTTCAGATAAACATAACTTGGATGTTAAAAATCTCCAAACTGATTGACATAAACAAGTAAAGTAGTGAGGGGCTGGGGAGTTTGCTCAGATGTGTCCTTGTCCCCGTGATTTTGGCACAATAGGCCTGCTCTGGTTTGAATGAAATGCAGCTTTCAGGTAGTGGTCTTTGGTTCTGTTACCTTAGAGCAGAGCAGGGTGCACTCATGTTGAGCTGCTGTAAAGCTGATATAGCTCAGGCCTTGTCAACACGGTGGGTGTGCTCCAAGTGCAGGCACTGATCTAATTTCACTGCAGATAGGCGAAACTAATCAAAAGACAGTCGTATCCTGCAGTACAGGTGCCTGAAATGCAAGCTGTAATTGAACAAAGAGAGAATTTGTGCATGACCCAAGAATGAACCAGTGAGGATTTTTCTGGATTAAGATGAAGAATTAAGGAAATTGGGATCTGAGAAACAGCCTCGATACTGTAAAGAAAGTGGAGGAGACTCTTAGAAACATGGGACGTTTATTATTATTATGGCCTGATTAGGTTTCAGGCGGTTAAGAATCTCCTCTTTGAATTCAGAAATTCAATTTGCATGTTTATTCAGTGTGAGTCAGCTTGCTTTCTCAGTTCTGACAGACAACTTCTGTAAGTTGTAATACCTGGAACCAGAATTTGGGACCTCTTGTAGGCCACCTTTATTTCTTGACATTTCTCCAGTTTTTACATTTAGGGCATGTCATGGCTTGGAGGGGGACTGGGCTTTGTGTGATCTCCCAGGAAATCCTAAGTTTGGAACATGAAATTCATAAGGTGGTAGCTCTCTACATCATTATTTTTATGAACAAAAAAATTTAAGTAACTTCTTTCTTGCTTTGAAAGGATTTGAAAGTCCAGAAGTCTGTTTGCCAGAGTCTAAGATCTGTAATCTTTTGCGAAGTGTAATTATGCACAAAGTCCAAAGCCCCCTCTTACATCCAGGAAATTTAAGTTATTCAAACTACATTTCTTGTCTATAATAACCCAGAATAGCACCAAATATTGAAAATACTTATCCAGAAGCCCAGGTGGGCTGCATGATTTGGAAAAGCCAAGCAAACTCTATAACAGCTGGGAACAGGACACAGGTGCTTTCACAGGCAAATCCCTTTCTGTATCACTAATAAAAGTTTGAAAGTCATTGTCTTCTGGGGTGGAGATGGCATGAGAGAGAAAAGCATTGATCAGATTGAAACTAAGCTTCTAAAATGAAATTCAGTTGTTTGGGAAGTGCTGCTGAAATTCGAGGTTGGTTTAGTGCAGGTTTATTAGCAGTCTTGAGGCTGACAGAAACAAACTGAATCTGTAGATGAGCTGTTCATTGAACAAAAACACTCAGTATAAAAAATGCAGGTTCAACATAGAGATCTCAGAATATAGCAAAATATTTGTCTGCTTGAGTTAGTGAACATTATTTTGACTTCTGTATTGGCTGCAAGTCACGTCAGAGTGTTTCGGGCAAAGCTGCAGACAATGAGTGTACAGCAATTGAGCTGGATGTAGCAAAGCTCCAAGAAGCTGAACAGCAGTTGTTCTGTGGCATCTTTTGCAAGTGATAAAAATCCATTTAAATAACAGTTGCGTGTTCATAATCATGTTCATTGAAGGGGAGCTGCACATCCAGCATGCCTTGGAGATGTCTCACCAGCGCACAAATAGGGATCTTAATCAGCATTTCCAGAAAAAAAAAAAGGGGCAACAAACTGTGGAGTCAGGTGCGAGGGTGAAGGTGGGGGCAGTTTAGTTGATGCCAAGAAGTAAAATGTCACTTTGATTCTTCATCTGCTATCATGGTTACATGAAATAACCTATGCAACAGCAACCCCCATTAGCACTTTGAAAAACGAGCTCTTGCTTGTTTGGGATTCAAGGTGAAAAGTGCTTTTTGGATTTTTAAGTGGCAGGTTCTGCTCACATTTCTGGGCTGCTTCACATTGTGGGGAAGGTTCAGCTGGCTGCTCTCTGCCACCAGCACGTAGTTAAGTATTCTATGCTTCCTTTAGGATCGAAATACAGGGAGTGTAAACGATCCTCCTTGCAAGTTAAACAGCTTGACACCAGAAAACACCTAATTTTTGTCCTCCTATTTTACTTTGACATTAGAAATGCGTAGAAATACAATACATTGAAGCAGAGCTGTTTCAGAGATGCAAGCATAAACTCACACTGGTGAGTAACAGCAGCAGCAGGAGAGGAAAGAGGAAATCTTATCCAGGAGGAGCTGGCACATAACTGGTGCTGTGGGTCTGTTAGGCCCTTCACACTGATACAGGAGCAGATGGTTATCTGCAGGAGCACACACCGCAAGGAAATAAAGGTTGCACCAGATCTTTCATGATCAAGCCCCGTGGCTTCAGGGAGCCCTCATACTGTCAAGTTGATAAATAGATCTTTGCTTATTACAGATTTTTATCTTGCAAAAAAGTAGCATCCACAGCAAAGTTGCTGTGGAAATTGCCCCTGAAGTGTGCTGCAAAACTGGGGAAAAAATGTCTAGGACTGAGATATTTTGGAAAGACATCCTGTACTTGCAAAATATTATTGAGCATACATTGCAATCAAGCCAAGCCAAAGCAAGCTGGTGCTGTGACACCTTTCTCAGAGAAATGGGCTAAGAAGGTATCTATCAGAAATCTCTTCCCAAAAGCTCTCCCAGTGACTGTACAAAGAGAAACAAGGGCCTCACATAAAGCTGGGCTTAGTTTAGACTACCTTGGTGATCTACTAAAGAGCTTGGAGTGCCAAATTACCAGGAAGAGAGAGTCCTTAGCCAGGCTGTTAAGGGAATCAAGCCAGGACAGATGGAAAAATGCTGTTCACAAGAGTTAATGTCCATATGCCCTTCTGAATGCAAAGAGGTGAGTAGTAATTTCAGTGTTTTCCAGCAACACCAAAGTAGAATATTTCTTTTGCAAGGGCTGAAATAGCTGAAATTAGTCAAATGGTAATAATTCCATAAGCCATGGGTAAATTTTGCACTGCAAGTGCAGTCCATGCTCTCCCCCATTTCCACTGCTGCAGGCGGAAAGGGACTTCCAAATCTGATCTCACTCACCTGAATCTGATCTTACCCTCAAGAACAGTTCATTCCAGCCCTTACATCTGTGCAAGAGGCTCTGAAGGCGTGACAAAAAGTAGTTGCTAAGTATTTAATCTGTGCACCAGGGTGCTGCTGACAAGTCCAGCTCCCTGCGGAGCAGCTGAGTCCAAAAAGAAATGCTTCTTGTGGGAATTGCAGCAAGTAGGTAGGCTGCTGTGGCAGTCACATTCCTTCAGAAGAAAATACAGTATTCTGAATGGAAGAAATAGAGCAAAGTGCCCTTCCTTCTCTGGTGAGGAGGTGTCCTCAAGTATTGCTAGACTAGATGGGCTAGTATGCCAGCTACATGCTTGCAAATATCTGTGGCAAATCCCTTGTGTGAAGGATTCTTCCCTGCCTGTGTTTTATTTCAAAGATTTCTTTTGAGACTAGAGAATTGTAACTTATTTATAGAGAAGAAAGAAATCAACATGCAAAGCTCTTATTTCAAATTCTCACTGATTTTACTGCTGAAAGTCAGCTGTTCAGACAGTTGAAAATAATTGTCTTTAATATGTATTGTGAAGGAACTAAACGTGTGGCAGAGAGGTGCACATCCAGGAGTTTTTCTTGAACAATCATTTCCTTTTGCCTTGCATTTCAACCCATTTCTATCTGTTGTCTTAAAAGCCCTGTGACTGGATTTTTGAGTGAGATCATGAACCTCTTTTCTTTGAGCAGAGCTACAGGCCCTCTGAGGGAAGGTGCTTTCTGTACTTTCCCTTTGCATGGATTTCCCCATGATTTTCCCCATCTGTAAGGCAGGGATAACAATTCTGACCTCATCTTTTGAGTGCTGCAGGCTGGCAGGCATGAGCCAAACTATCTCCTGAAAAGAAATAGTAACGTTTCCTTTCTGTAGTAATGCAAAGTGCCGTGGTTGGAGACTCAAATGAAGAACTTTATGGGCTCAAGTAAAGAGTGAGAAAGAGCTGGTAAAGCAGAGGTGGAAAAGGAAAGATCACTTCTTTCTATCTTCCCAACTTCTAACCCATGGCAACCTGCTGCTGAGGACAGCTGAGGGAGAGGCACTGAATCAGCAGTCTCTCTCTCAGCTGCCTTGGCCACTCACCCTCCTCGCCCGTTCTTTGGGCTTCCCTGGCTTTTGCTGGCTCTGTATTTATACCTCACTCCCCAGATACTGCAGTGGTGGCTGTGGTATAAATACTGCCAGACAGCTAGCTGTCACTGACAGGCCCCAGGGTGGCACAAACTTGAGCTAGCAATGGGTTCCTGTGGTGGGTGAATTTTGAGCTTCTTTCTGACACCATGAGTTATCCCACTGCTGAGCTCCTGTCTTGGGACTCAGTGCCTGCATGCACATGGAGGGAAGCCGGGACAAACCTCTTTTGTTGCTGACAGCACTGTTTTGATAGACATGAGCTGTAAGACTTGCTGCTCCCACAGCATTGAAGGAGAGTACAAATCTTCATGGACCTGCTAACATACTGTTAATTTTGGCAGAACTGGCTCCCCTCCAAGTGGTACAGAGCACAGGTTTGAAGCAGTCATGCTTCACCCACCTCTGCTTTTGCAAAGAGGCACCTGAGCAGGGAAATCAGTCACAGGCATCACTGGAGAGCAGTCACAGGCTTCTGGAGGGGTGATGGTGGCAGTGGTGGTGACGGTCAGGAGTTCTCTGAGCTCCTTTTTGCGCAGCATTAATCAGAAGCTGTCTGAGGAAGAAGGAAGCGTATCAGCCTACCTGTAAAGCGCTGCCTGGGTGCCGGGCAGGTAGTAAACTGGTGGACATTTGGAATAGGAGAATTTGTTATTTTTATCGTTTTGTGTCCAAGATGGGCTGTACTTTGGAAAACACAGGAACTATACATTGCTTGCACAGTTGGGAAGTGGGATGTGGTGCCATTTGCTGAAGAGCGTGCTCACCATTCTCCATGCCATGCTGCAGAAGGGCCTGTTTGGGAGAGCATCACCTTTAACAGAGGGAAGTGACTGTCTTGCTTTTCTCAGTGCCAAAGCACTAATGGCTTATCCCTGTTGTTTTATGGGCTGTACCAAAAAGACAAGGGATTTCAGAAATGTGAGAGTCCATCAGAAGCAGGGTCAGGAGGCCACTGACAGCTGTGAAGTGATAGAGACAAAGGTAGAAGACAAGAGGTGATGATGGCAGGGGACAAGCTGGGGAGACCCTGCTCAGCACTCCTTATCCTGAGCAGGCTCCATGCTGGACAATTTGACCCAGGAGGGTGTGGTGATGCACAGCAGCACCTCATCCTTGCCCTGCAAGGAGAACGGCTTGGTGTCTGGAGGAACTGGCTCTCTCCGTGAGTCTTTTCCTGCCAATAGCTGCCGGGTCTGTGTGCCCATCCTCACAGATGCCAGAGCTGCTGGGCCCCCCAGGGACGTGGCCCACATGGTGTTTGGAGAACAGAGCAGTGCCTTCCCTCAGAGCTTGGTCTGACAAGGCACAAGAGGAGTGGAGCAATGCTCCAGCAGCCTGTCTACCCTGAGGGACTCTTTTTGTTCAGATGAACTGATGTACGGAAGGGTAATATGAAATGTTGGCATATAAACAAGCATGTCAAAATATTTGGGGAAAATTAAAGTCAGAACAGCCTTTGGAGGAGGTCAGCCTGGATGGAGGTCATCCAGCCCAACTTCCATCCTTAAGTCTGTTGCCCACTCTCTGTGCACCTATCAAGGGCACTTGTAAGAGTTTTTAAAACCAGTTTTTGTCAGTGCAGTAATTGCATCATAATTATCTCATTATGTAGCCATAAAAAGCAGGATGACTATAAAAATGCAGAGAATAAAGAAGACAAAATTACATCAGAGCTCTTAACTCTTAATCCCCCAGTATTAACATTAGAGTTAAACCACAGCTATGAATCCCAAAGGTTACCCACCTTTGCAACGTGTGGGTTTGCATCTGGTCTTTTGGTTAAGTATTCAAAATAAGTTATGTATTTAAAATTACTTATGTAGTTAGAAAACATACGGCCTTACTGAATTAAGTAGTGCTTGTTTACACTGAGTTTGCTGACTTAATTTTCAAAAAAGTGAAGAGGATGTAGAAAAATGCTAATTTTGGTGACAATAGTGAAGGCATAATTTCAGAACCTTGCACCATAAATTATTGGTTATTTTTAGAAAGAACTAAAACAGCATTTTAGGACTGGAAGTATAAGACAATGGATAACCATTGTACTTGTACTGTCACTACTGTCAATAGCATATAACACAAGAAGAAAATGAAAATTTTAAGGAAGTTTTTCAGAAAGTTCTTTTCACATGACCCTCCTCGTTCGTATGCAAGTAGATTCACACATCCTCTTCTAAGACTCATGTCTTTGCTCTGTAGCACAAACTTTGTTGATGATATAGGAGTTGTTGGGCTTTTTTATGACTAAAAGAAGTGTGGGATAATTTTTTATGATGAAAAATAGAAAATTGTGGGATAGAAGGGTGTGGAGGAGTAGAGGGCTGCAGCCCTGTTCCTCACAGTCTCTCTTCCCTGCCCGATGCCTCCATCCCAGGTAGTATTTTACTTCCTGAGAAAGCAGGTAGTTAAAGATGCAAGTTAAAGTTTAGATACCTTGCCGTGTGGCAGGGAAAAACATAACCTTGGGTTTGGGTAGCTGGCCATTTAAAAAAGCACCATAGTAAATTCTGTGGTGGTATCAGCAGGTAGCCCTTATTTATGTGTGACATAACTGGTTGTGGTTTCTTCCCGGACGGATATCTGCACCTAAAAATAAATGTGACACAGTTTGTGTTTTTAGCAAGATGGCACAAATACTTTTCAAATTACTCTGTTGACTAGAAAACAATTGCACTTCATCCTCTGATGAGTGCTGGCACCTGCTGCCTCCTGAGGTTTATTTGCAGCATGAATCATCAGCAGGGCCTTGAAGTGCATGAGTCCATTTTAGGCTCTGAAGACCTGGAACGCATGAAGACCTGGCCTTTTATGGACTCCACCTGGAAGACCATCCTCTGCTGTAGCATCTGGATCTTTGTTTTGTTCCTGGTCCTGTGTCCCTCCTGTGGAGGGGCCCGTAACCTGCATATCCAAACGATGGAGTTCATGCTGCTGTGGCTGCAGTTTCTGTCCACTCCAGGGCAGTGGCAGCCCCGTTTGGCTCCACCAATCCAAGTGCTGAGGATGTTTCCAGATTGTCATCTCACTGTGCAGGAGCCAAGCACCAAGCAATATTTGCCACCCTGTGGCCTGTAAAGGAAATGAATGAAATGCGAAACTATATAAACTATAAGAGCAGTGAAAAGCATATTTTTGTACAAAGACATATAAGCTTTTCTCATCAAAATTGTGGTCAAAGCTGGTCTGTCCTGTTACTTCCAGAGAGAACTTGTATGTGTTATATTCTTCCCCAAACTGCTAGTGGCTTTATAGCCAAAATCTCTTTAATTATTTCTGCATGCATTTTGTCATATTCAGAAATTATTTACAACCTAGAGATATAAGGGTAAATGTCTCTACCTCAGAGCTGCAGAAGCTCGATACTTTTAAATGCCCTTGGATACGAACAGCGCTGTACAGTGGGCACTAGGTTTTATTATAGTAGCATTTACTCAGCTAGGCTGCCCTGCTGAACGCTGAGGGGCATGTTAAGAAACGTACTGGTTCCTTAGAAAAGAGAGTGGAAGGCAAGTCATGATGTGGCACGATTTCCCAGGCCATGGGGAGAAAAGCTACATGAACTCCATGTCTCTATGAGCCTGAGTGAGGCTGTTTGCACTGGCAGTAAATTCAGAGTTCCCAGCGAGTGAAGAGCACACGTGCAAGGGATCAAGGTGCCGAGGTGTTAACATCAGGTAAGCTGGCTCTGGAGTCAGCAGCAATGTAGGCACCACACCCAAGCACTGTGCAGGAGGGAACTGCCTTGGCTGAATGCAGGTGGTCACAGGGGGTACAGTCCTTGCCCCTGGGGTCTGTGCTGCTGCACAGCAAGGTCACGAGGTGTAGGAATGTGTAGGGATGGGGGGCACGCTCATCCTGCACGGCCCTGCACGGAGCAGGCACGTTCTGGGTGTCCTTGTGTACCTCTTGCCATGCATGCACACTGCTCCTGTGCCCACAGCCAGAGCCTCTCAAGCAGCTCCTGCACTAAGACAAGACAGCTGCAACTGATCTCTCTTCCCCTTTGCCACCTACTTCAGCCAGGCACGGCTGGCAAGGGTTCAGCTTTCCTTAAAGTTCCCAAATGTCTTCTGCCTTGAATGAACGTGAGCCGTGCGGAGCTTGCTTAGCCTACCACCCATAGCATTTCAGAATGATTGACTGAGACCCTGAGGGCTTCAAACCTGCTCTTCCTGACCTGGATTAGCGCTGCTAAAATATGGGCACAGCAGATGTCTCTTCTGTCCCACAGGTGCCAATCTGCCCCTTAGGTGCCCCTAAATGCATCTCCCTTGTTACTGCTTAGGAGAGGACTCTGCAAGGTCCCTGCAGACACTGGCCCCATCCTGGAGAATGCCAGGTGTTGGCTTGTTTAAAATGTGGTTGCATCACGCAGTATTGCAATAATTTGCCTGTAAGAGGCAAACATCTAGATTGAATGTAAGCCATAAATTACAGCTGGGAGACAAGATGATGTTGGAGAAATCCACAACAACCTGAATTTTTCTGAGACTTTCTCTTCCATGAGACTGTCAGATCAGATTGAAAAAGTTCAAATAATGCAAGTCCCCATCCTTACCCTGCAAAAGCAAAAGCAGCTCAGCTTTTCCTCATTCTAGGCAGAAGAATGAGGCAAAAGTAGTCAAGCCTTTTGGGCAGAGGTTACTTCTAAACCCTCACTGGGAAACTGTGCCTTGCTTCCCTTTGTACCATTTGGAACGTTTTAAGGCAACACGGACTGTAATTTAGGACCAGCACAGCAGGAGGATAGTGACCACCTGATGAAGGCTATTGAAGCCTTGCTGGGACCTTCTGGACAGAAACTTTTCAGCTGCCTCTCCTCTGTACCACCGCACAAGCAGATCACGCAAAGGACCCAAGCACAGTTCTGTTCTGGGCTGCCTTCAAGTGCAGGAGGTGAATTTTATCAGGATGCCAGTACAGTCGGCCTCTTCTGGCTCAGGGCTCAGTGAATGTCTAATGAAGGTCAGAGTATTCTCCCTGATGGTTTTCCATGCTGCTCGTCAGATGTAACGAGAGATGTGTGAAAGCACAGGCTCTGTTCTGCTCAACAGGCTAAACTGAGGGCAGGGAAGGTATTGTAGCAGATATTTCCTCCCATCTGGCAGCTCTGAGAGCACACTCTGCATGGAGAGCTCACTTTCCATATGGAAAGGTCAAGTGAACTTCACACTTACTAAATTTTATTAGCCAATTTTTGACATCCTTCCTGATGGCTCTACCACATGGTTAGCTTGAGCTCTTCATCCTTTATTAACACTGATAATGATGATCATTTTTGCGCTTAGCTCCCAGTCCCTATAAAAAAGCCCTGATCGTGTAGATGCCTGAGGGCTGCTCAGCCTGTACTCACTATGCTTTTGTGCAGACATGGTGCATTTACTTACCCTGCAGATTGAAGCACTCTGAAATAACTTACTGCTTAGACAGCTCATCCTGCAAATTCAGCAAGAGTCTTTAGCACTAAACAAGATTGGGTAAAATAAACCCAAAGACAAAGAGGTTTTCAAAGAGAAAACCAATAATTATGCATTTGTACTGACTTAGATGAGACTTGCCTTGAAGGCATTCTGCAATCAGTCTGCCACCAAAATGTGCTGTATTTTGAAAGCAATACTTTTACTTGTACTTACTGTATGATTTTAGCAAAAACCCACAGCTGCACTGCAACGTTGCCATGATGTGGTAGAATTGGTGTTGTGTTCTGGTATGTAGGTGGTTTTCAGCATCAGCCCACATTAAAAAATCACCTATGGTTTAATAGTAGAATTTGACAATGACCAATGAATGGTCCAGATCAGTACGTCTATCTACACTGTTTTTAAAAAATCTGATTAATTTTCAATTTTAAATGTTTGGGATTGGCAATAAAATTAACTTCCAATCAAGAGCTAAAAATGTAACGTACCTTGTCTGAGGTGTTGCTGTGATTACTGACGGCATCACAAACCTTTGCTTGCTTTTTCCACATTTCTGTGTTTTAAACCAATATTGATCAAAATGAAAGTAGCCCCCAACAGTTGACTACAACAGCAATTAGCCTAACAAGTTGTGGATCCTCTAGAAAACACCAACAATTGAGGGCTTTTATGGTGAATTTCTGAATTACAGTTTTTTCTAACACTCTGACTTCACAAGAAGCCTTTGAAGTACAGGGCTGTGCTGAAAACATCTGTTCCTCTTTATACAGTGTCCCTATAAATAGCTAGTGCAGCTATTGCATCCCCGCCTAAACACTTGGGCGAAAAAAACCACATTAATGTCACAAAAAAAACCCAGAATTGTCTGTGGACAATACCAGGTTCTCAAGGCAAAAAAAAATTGGTATGTCTCACTTATTATTATTATTCTTGTCTTCTACTGAGATATACTTTGGTCCTGTAGAGCACAAAAGAGATAATGGGGATTCCTGCTATAGTTACACTGCATTTAAAATTAGACTGAGGAGAAGTGCTGAAATGCTGCCTGATCAATACAAATCTAACACAGTACAGTCCATGCTCTTTTGTTTAGGTGATGTCCAGCTGGGTGGGACTCTCCATCTGGTGCCTGGCGAAAGTGCTGGAGCAGCCACTGCTGGAGGTTATTCAGCAGGTGGAGTGAGCATTCAGTGCTTTTTTGCTGGTGTTAATCTGGAGATGTGCTGTAAAACCAACAGAACAGCTGTTCCTCTGGTCAGAATGAGAGAAGGTTCACATTCAGGGGCACCAGATCAATGGGAAGTACCCAGATACGAGCCCAGGATATAGTTTTATTTCTCTAGTTTGCAAATACAAAAAATTGGATAAACTTTTTTGTTCAAAGGACATTGTGTTTTACTTCTGTAAATGATACTCATTTGCAGGGAAACACTCCGCACAAAAGGAACAGCAAGGTTATACAATTGCAGAAAACTTTGGACTTGATGATCCTTGTGGGTTCCTTCTAACTCAGAATTTTCCATGATTCTGTGAATCAGAGCATTATAAGGAATACTAATAGTTCTGTTGACTTTTTCTGATTGCTAGTGGAGGATGGGGATGATGTCCTCCAAAAACAAAGCCACAGATTTTGGCTTCAGTCACAGGCTGTATCATCCTCTGACAAGCACAATAGAAAAAGCTATTTCTTGAACTTTTAGTGGTTTCTTTTTTGTGATATTCTTTTAGCACAGGTGCATTTTCAATATGCTCTTACAAAGTTTTTTTTTCACTGCTTCTAGTACTTAACTTTATAAACATGATAGCTGAAAACAAGATCTGGGCAGAATGTGGTGAAGGACAAGCATGTCTTCATCTCTTGCAACAGCATACTAAATATTCAGCTCCCCAACCATTTCCTGAGTAACCAAGCTTGGGAACCAAACTGCTTTGTTAAAAACAAGAGTGTCACGACTTTCTTCCACACTGGTACGCAGAGAGCTCTCTGTGAAAGCCCGGCGGGTATTAATGCATGTGGGGGCAGGAAGGTTTTGCACGTGTGCCTCTGCCTTGTCTGTTTGGCTTTTGTGCCACTGCAAAGCCGTGTGCTGTGGGCTCCAAAGCTGCCTAACAGACGAAGGCAGCTGCTGGGAGAGCTGCTGCTGACCTCCCAGCAGCTTCTCCCGTAACCTTGGATGACCATCCTTTCTGGGTAAAGGGGCAGAACATGAACCTGTGGGTTGGGATCTGAGAAATCGTGCCTTTCCCCCAAACATACGTGATCAGTTCTATCACGCCCGTAAGGATGGCCTAAATCGCGTAACTTGAGAGCCTGGCCACGTACAGTAGAGATCAGCCTTGGTCTGCTCGGCTCAACCCACGGGCCGTGCTCTCCATCGCTGCACAGCTCTTCTCAGGTTGCCACCACATCCTTGGAACTGCTTTTGGCTGTATCTGATCACTAAAACAACTGTACGGCCGCAACAGGATACGTGTTAAGTAAGGCTTTATTGTCAAGTGGTGCTGGATTTTTGCCCAACCACTTTAAGTGCCCATCCTCTTCAGCATATTCGCAGGAGGAAGTATGGAAGTTTCAGCTGAGAGCAGTGATTTGTCCAAAAAATCAGCCAGGGATAAAAATTGTTACACTGTGCTCTCTGCTTGCTTTATATATTCAATTCACATGACTTACTGCATGTGGAAAGTTAAGTGGCTTGAACTGCTGGTGCACCAGAATAAGACCTTAATGGACTCCTCTTTTTCCACCATGGAGTGGAACATGCCCTAGTTGAATGCATTCAGACCAGAGCTCAGGAGTTCATTCAAGCTAAATATATCCCTGCAGTGCTGTCAAGGTATCAGGCACTAAGTTTATATATAACTACTTTTTTCCATACAAACCCACTCATGTGGTTTTATATCACTCAATAGAACAGCCCAAAGGACAAAGTAGATTTAATTTGCTTTCCCTTTAACCACATAGGCTCAGCCAGATCACTGATCTTAGCTCAGACAGAGCTACCCATCTGGCAGATCTTTTTTTTTTTTGAGACCTTGCAGTATACATAATTATGTATGAAATACATGCCTTTATGCACAAAAGTGGCTCATCTGAAGTAAAAAGCTAATTTCTGTCTGCTAATGAAAGACCAGCTGGGACTTTAGGTGGGTTGAACTCTAGGTGGGTTGAACTCTCCCTTTGCCAGTTGTTCTTTAAGTTTCGGTGAAAAAGTTATACTCTAGAAGCATTTTCTCCTTTCTGGGCTTATTCCTGGCAGGGTCAGGACATAGGAATGGAAATATGTAAAGTAGAGGGATAAAATTCAGCTAAAGTTCTAGTTCTAGTTTTCCTGTCTTCTAAAGTACAGAGTAGCAGGTGTGAAATGGCTTTTGTGGAAAAAAAAAATCCAGGTTCTCTCTTTTTAAAAATTTGTTTTTAGTCTCTTTCCCATTACAAATGCTAAAACAAAATCTCTCTGACAAGGAGCACATTCTCAGGTTTGGCCCTTGAAGGGTCTTCACTGTCACAGAAGGGACTGTGTTGTGATGATGAGGAAAAAACGCTCACATAAAGATATCCAAAGATGAGATACCCCAACTTAACTGCTCTGCTTTTGCAGGTGAACAAATGGCCAGCAGCCCAGCTAGCCAATTTAAAGCTATCTCAAGAATCTCTGTGCTACGTGCTGCCCTGCAGCCAGCAGCAAATAGTTGTTACTTGTGCCACTGGGTAGCAGCCTTTTGTGCCATCCAGGCTCGTACTGGCAGTAAAAGAGAACAATTACCAGAGTGTGGCCGTTTTGATGAGAAACCTCATCAGGTTTTTTGATGAAAACCTCAGAGAGGTTTGAAAACCATTCAGAGATGGGAAAAGGAAGGCTTTCCTTCTTATTTCCCTCAGCCCTGAGATTCATTCAAAGCAGAATACGACCCACGCTCAGTTCCATGGTCCCCTGCCCACGGTGTGCTGGTGCAGTTGGAGGGATAAGAAGCCACCCAGCAACTGCAAGAGCCTCTGAAAGGAAAAGGCTTTTTTGGAGGAGGAATGTTGCCCCATGGGAGTTGGTTTGGCCCTGGGCTCTGGGGCTGAGGGAGGAGGAGTGACCCGCAGCATACAGCAGGGCTCTCCAGGGAGCCCATTGCCCCAAAGGGTTTGCATACCAGCCCTCACTGCTGAGCAGCTACAGACTTTAGTCACAGAGTGAACAAATACTTCAGTACTTTGGCAGAATGAACTTCACAGCAGCCAGTATTTGCCCAAAATTCACCCTGCCTCGTTACCAGGACGATCAATTTGTTAATGGAGAACCTCCACAAAGGTGACACTTGAGGACGGGGCGGTGCACGCTGCAGGGAGGAGGATTCCCAGGAGAGTGTCGGGGGAGATTTGGTCAGTCTGGGGATGTAAGTCACAGGGATTTCAGAGAGCTCATCGCTTCCTGGGAGGCACTCAACACCTCACAGGATCAGGCCTGCACTCTCCGTGCAGAGCACTAAACCACGTACCCCTGGGTGCCGAGACACCGCCTGTGCTTTCAAAATGCTAAAGGAAAATGGTAAAGGAAATGGTAAAGGAAAGTAGCAGACCTGGAGAGAGAACTTCAGCCTCCTTGCAGAAAAGAGAATACACCATTTTTGTGTTTAAAGTATTCCTATTTTTCCTATTTTTTAAAAAAATCCCATTTTTTAGTGTTGATTAAAGGAATTGTGGGAAACAGTGAAGTGGATAAGAAAATATCTAGCGTAACTATAGATATATACTCTGTGTTTTGTACAACTATCAATAATATGCTATAGCATATCCATAGCTATGTTTTGATTGAGAGATAGTGTGTGTTTTGAGGCCAAACTTGAAACTACAGTTTAATGAAAATTGCATTGAGCTCCAGCACGACAAGGACTACTCAGTTGATGAAGGATGTGTTCAGGTGCTTGCAGTCTTCTAGAGGGGGGATTAACTCATTGCACAAGGTAAAAAAAAAATGAGCCAACAAATCCAGACTTGGTGTTGATACTGCTTTTTGGATAAACAGTATTAAGATGAGAGAGATTTCTGTATTGCAAATGAAAAAGTACTTTTGCTCTGGTTACATACACAAAGGTTTATTCTTAGGGTGCACATGCACCTCTGTTAAATGTATATATTCGACTACAAGCTCTTCTGGACAGGTTGTCCTCCCGTTCTATGGAGAAACGCAGTTTCTCTAAGTTAAAATTGTTTTAAAGTTCCTGTAGAAACTCTTACTATTTCTGTTTCTGAGGCTAGCTATTAAGAGCTGATATTTTAGGTGTGTTTTGCAAAGTAGAGGCATTAAAATGTGTATAACTTTCAATAACATATTCTCCAGAAAAATATGTAAGACCTTTGGAGGGTAAAATTACAGAATAATGCCTCACATAAATAACCTTTTCTTACCTCATTTGTCAGCTGAATGTGGGGAGCTACTTACACATTTTTCATCTCTGTGAGATCTGGAAGGATCAAGGACAAAATTAAAAAAAAATAAATAAATAAAGTAGTAGTCCAATTTAAATAAATCCCTTGTTCTAGTATTACTCAACTTCTGCCAAGCTATCATTTTCCAGCCTCATAAAACTGTCATGTCATTAGCGTTTTGGGACGGTCTCCTTATAAACCTGACCTTTACAATGGATTTTACACGTGGATTTAAAAATCTTATTCTTGCTTTGCTCTGCAGCTGCCTCAGAGCTAAAAGGTTTTGTCTGACAGGTTTTGTCAGATGGAAGCTGGCTGGATTTATAACTTCTCATTGCGTAGCACAGCTTCTCACCTGCAGTTCTTTAATTTGTGAGCCGAGAGAGCCAGCGGAGAAGCGCACACAAAAGCATGGATGTGACCTTAATTGCGGGCAGGCACGGCGCACGCAGGCCATAATGGTGTTTATTGAGCTGCCCTATATATAGCCCCTCCATCCCCAGGGATGCTTGATCCCCCTGGCCAGTGCCAGGCGGTGGGAGGCCCTTTAGCTGCCTTTTGCTGTAAGCCCAGTGAGAAATGCCTCGGGAGGGTCGCTGCACGCACCCAGCTCGGTGACCAAACATAGCTCCTCCGTGGCAGGAGCTGCGCAGAACCCGCAGGGATCGCTTTCCACGGGGCCCTCCCGTTAGTTATTGAACGCTGGGAGTAAACGGACCCCAATCCCACGCTGGCTGCTCTCCAGAGCGTGGCAATTTCGTGTTACGGCCTCGGAGCGGGTTCGCAGTTGACTGCTCGAGCACACGTTCGTCTGTAGGAGCTCTTCTTTGTCAACAAATTGTTGCCAGAGTTCAAAACCCCTCTGCAAAGCAGTTGATTGCATAAATCAATGGTATTATCCTGTATAAAGACTGACTGCTTGCATTTTTTATTCTAAAGTAAGTGGGGGAACAAACAATGGTACCTCTTTACGTTTCCATGTGATAGCCCCTGGCCACTTAAAAACTGATTTTTTAAAATATTACAATTGAAAAAAATAGATTTAACAAAATCTAGTAATAAAAAATAAGAAATTAACAAACCATGAGAAAATCAGGAAAAACACCTTGAGTATAAATAAGATATATTTTTAAATATAACACAAGACATTATAAAAATATAATCCATTGACATTCACATTGCTTCAAGAGCTAATTCCCTGTTTTCTCATGTCCAAATACCCTGAACTATGCAGGGAGCTTTTGAGCTTGAACTTTTCAGATGAAATCTACCTCTACAATCAGTTTTGTGTCATTTTAATGAATGGTCATAAATCATCTCTCTTTCCCCCCACCAGCTTGGCTGATAACAACTCAAGGAAAGGTCACGGTTTCGGGTTTTTGGCAATCATCTCCGCAGTTCAAATAATCAGATACATCTGCAGTTCTCGGGTTACCCAATAATACTGTACAAAGAATAGGGTCACTGAGGAAAGTTCATTTCCAAAGCAGGCCCATGACTGGAGACTTGAACTGACCCAGCCACCTGGGAGTGCTGCTCCTGTGGAAGAGGGACTTTGAGAGACCTGGAGGAAGGAGCAGCAAAGTTGAAATCAGTCAGTGTAACTTCAGTTCCGGGGAGAAATGTGGACATAAACTTGCATTCTGTAGGCAGAGAGAGGAACGTAAAGAACAGATAAATAACAATGTGAGTTTAATGGGATTTGCTCTTGGTGAGTTCTTCTAAAATGGGGCAATGGGCTTTGCAGAGAGAGCAGAAACGGTGTTTGCCTTTCACAGGACATGATTCTCCTCTGTCAGCCAGGTAGGGTGAAATCATTAATTTCTGGTGAAATTATGAGGTGAGAAAACACTGTTTGGATTGTGCTTAAAGGTCGATTAAAAATACTGCATCATTTGTGTTAATAGTGAACTTATGGGGGTCAACACCATTGTGTTTGTTCAGTATTTGCATTAGTACCCGATGGAAGAATGGAAAACATGTTCGGGATAGGGCCCAAACTGAACGACACAATCATGCCAACATGAAAACAACAGATGTTGCTCAGGGATGGATGAGCAGGAGACAAAATTATTCCTTCCCTCTTCTCACCACAGAGGAGGCTTCACCTGGTGTCTTGTAGGCACCACTTGTCCCTGCACCTACAGATGGGCTGAAGGACACCTGAAGAGCAGTGGTGGGAGATGGAGCTGCTGTGTCCCATGGGGAAAGTTAAAGGGAGCCGAGGCCCAGTGAAAGCTGGAGATGGAAGGAAGCGCACTGGGCACCCTTAGTTATGAAAAAAACTATAACATTCTGAGGGAGCTGGGGGTGTTTAGCCTGGAGAAAAGGAGACTCAGGGGTGACCTCATCACTCTCTACAACTTCCTAAAGGGTGGATGTAGTCAGGTGGGGTTGGTCTTTTTCTCCAGGCAGCAGCTGAGAACAAGAGGACACAGTCTTAAGCTGCATCAAGGGAAATATAGGCTGGATATTAGGAAAAAGTTTTTTAAAGAAAAAGTGATGAAGTATTGGAATGGCCTGCCCAAGGAGGTGGCGGAGTCAACATCCCTGGATGTGTTCAAAAAAAGACTGGATGTGGTACTCGGTGCCGTGGTTTAGTTGAGGTGTTAGAGCACAGGCTGGACTCAATGATCTTGAGGGTCTCTTCCAACCTAGCGATTCTGTGATTGTGTGAATGGAGTGGAAATTATCCTCTTCCTCTGTCTGTGGCAGAAAGAATGGATTGACAGCATGGAGAAGACAGATAGACCTCAGGACCATCTTTCTGATGGTATATGGATAATCAGGTACCAGGGAATTGGCCTGGGGAAACCATGAAGGCTCTGCAAGCAGAAGTTTGTCAGTGCGGGCTGCACAGGCACCTGCCAGGATGTTTGTGGAAGCAATGAAGTATTTATAATTAGTCTTATTCAACAGATTCCTGCAGTTTCCATTTACTACTGCTGTCTACATGTAATAGCCACCAGAACATTCTCTTGAATCACTGACATTGTAGACACAGTTTATTCTGACATGCACAAAATTCTGCAAGCATTTGATTTATTTTGTCTGAGTAGCAGACACCCCATATAAATACATGAATGCATATTTAGCCTGTATTTGCAGCACAACTGAAAAGTACAGCCGAAATCTAAACTCGTTCTGGGATTATGTTCCTGCCTGTTTGTTTTGGCATGAGATTTTGGGGTCTGGAAGGGAAGGATGGGTAGCAAGGGGGAGGATCTGTTTTAAAAGCATATATATCCTCTGCAGCCCTTGTAAGGCATCCAGCAGGAGCTGCTCATAGCAGGGGCCAGAGGCAGCTCTGGGAGGGCGCGCGTCGTTGTTCCACCGGCGCTTCAGCCACTGCTGCTCGCAGGGGCTCAGTTACACGGGAATGCACTGCACAGCTTAAGGCAGTGGCCAGAACTCCATCCCATCTCGTCCTAGGAGGAAAAGTGGCCTCCCATTTGGAGGACCACGCCAGGGTCTCCGAGTCCTGCAGCTCAAGCCCTCAGGTTAGGGTCTTGAAATCCACCCAGCTCTGGAGTTTCTTTTGAGAGGTCTGACTCTCACTGAGAGGGAGAGGTCTGCCAGGAAGGAGCGTACATTTGGTTTACATTTGCAGGCTGAGTGTTAAGAAGAGCCCCTCAATCTCTTCAACAGGCTCAGGATGGAAAGGGAAAGGAAGATCCCCTTTTCCAGCACAGTCTCTGTGAGAGAAAGGATTGAGCCATCCAGGTGTTGGTTTTCACTTAGTTTCTGCTTAGTACTTTTTCAGTCAGACCCTTACTAAATGCCGTAAGAAACACCATTTTAGCACAAGCTACAAAAATCTCATCTTATTTCCACTTGGTTTTGCTAGAAAGCTTCCATACCAACACACGTGTGTGGGTATCATGTTTCCTTTCAGTATATCTGGTAGCACTTGGAGATGTATAATGTGTGCTGGGCTTCACTGCTTATTGCTAAGCCACAAATCCACCTCTTCTATTCAAATATGGTGTTCGCTCCCTCCTTCTTAGAAGAAGAAAGTCCTGAAAGAAGATCAGGGTGCTGTTTTCAGTTTTCCCTTATCCTTAACACACCCACAGACACATACAGAAATACATCTAAATTCCATTAATGTATATTTTTGCTTTGATTTCAAAGATTACCACAGAGCTAACTTTGACAAAGTGCCATATTACCAGAAAACTACTGAGAGAAAATTTAATCCAGCAGTATTCAAATACTACTCAAGAGAATAATCAGCCAAAAATTAAAGCTTCTCCCTATGACTCTATCATTCTTCATCTCTCTCTGCACCTACACTAAGCGTCTTTTGCTGTGTACACAGAATTCAAAAGAATCCTTGTGCTGTTTCCCTATTTTTTTGTGAAAGACATCGCTTTCCATGCAAGAAGCACAACCTCTCCTGCAAACCATCTTAGTTACTGGAACAGTGCTTATCTTCTCCATGAAAACAATATTTTGAGTTTTCTTCTGTTTGAGTCCGATTTCTATGACCCCTTTGAGATGACTTAACACTGTAAGAACTGAAATACGTAATGTGGTATTAACATTTCCTAATACTATTTTACCTTTCCCTAGTCGGAGAAAGCTGAACTAAATACTCCCCCCACCAGCTGTTCACTTCTCTATCTGTCTCAGTTAAAGGGAAAAAAACTCTATGCCTTTTTCTGTATGGTCTCCCATGTAAGGGTATAGTTACAGTCTCCCTACCTCATTCTTCATCTCTTGATTCTGCTTTTAAGTGCCTCTTCTCAAATCCCTTTCAAATCCCACTTCCCTGCTGCTCCCATGAGTAATGTATTTTAAGGTGCAGAGCTAATTCAGCCTATCTGCATTTTCCCCATCACCTTTACCTGTCTGACCTAACCTCTATGAGCAAAGGACTGAATGTGGCTAAAGAGTGTGTTGTTATTTTTACCAGGAAGAGTTTAAAAGTAGAGTATCTACTGTGTTTCAAAAGGCATTAAACATACAGCTTTTCTGTGACTGTGAGGACAGCTCCAGTAACACTTCATAACAGACTTGGATGCAGAAATCTTAGACTTTGGTACCTTTAGGGAGTGAGAGAGATTTAAAGGTGGAAACCACAAGCGAGGTGGAAACCACATCATAAATTAATTGATGCCAATCCATACCTCAGCTGAGTATTGCTAGAATCATAAGGATGACATGTCAGTTACTTATATCCCACATTATTAACCAAATCACATTGATCTAATTATTAATCACAGGAAATGTCATGCCAGCACTGAACAAGAAATTGCTGTTTGCAAAAAGATGTGATGGAGCTGCAGTTTTCCTGTGTACTTTTGACTGTGACCAAACAGGTCTATCACTTTGCTTTCTGTGGAGTTTTCCTGGCAACTGTAATAGATACAGAAAAAAAACCTAAACCCAAAATCATCTACACCTTTTCAAAATTGTTGAAGCACTCTGATCCCCTGTGAGGCAGTACCACAGGGGATCAGTCCTGGGGAGTCAGCCCTGGGTCTAAGCTGTGCACCCAAGCTTTGGATGTAATGCATGGAGGTTATTAGACACCTCCAAAACAGGCTTTACAAAAGCTGACACTATGGTAGCTTTGAGGAAAGGCTGGGGAGAAGGCATTAAGCCTAAACCCCATGGAATTTTACGCTTTGCTCGGGGCCAGACTCGCAGCAAAGCATCTCTGAGGAGCTGGCGCTGCATCAGAGCAGAAATTTCTGATACAAAAAAAGAGGAGGAAATCCTTCTCATTTTCCCCCACTCTTCTAACACCATACAGTGATTGGAGCACTTAAGCTGGGTGTCAGAGATTCACTTTTTACAAATGGCATTAGGATCTGTGTGGCTCTGTACCCTGCAGCAATGTCTTAGTGCCACAGGAAGTGCCCTGATATGTCAGGCTAAGGAACGCAGGCCTCCAGGGCTAGCCATGACTGAAAGCGGAGAAGAACAGGTGTGGATTTATGTATGTATTTTTGTCACCAGGGGCATAAATTCCCTGTGCTGGAGACATAAGTATGTTATAAACATACATGTAAGCGTGCTCCATTGTGGTTCCTGCCTCAGTTGTGAGAGTCGTTTGTTTGATTCCTTTGATTTGTTTGTAAGATTAAATAGATTAAGTTCAAGATACCACCAAAGGAAAAGGGCAGAAAAAAACATCTCAGGACCATAGCTAGAAACTAGACTGTGAAAGTAGATAAATAAAGAGTCAAGTTTTGATGCTCATTTTGGTGGGAATCTTGTCTGGGGATCTTGGCAGGAATATGTGAACAAGTGTTACTCAAAAAAACCACCACTTTTAATTGCGCAGGTTTGGGGAGCAAAGATCTGATTCACTGTGTACTCTTAATGCAGGAAAATCAAACAGTAGAGAGGAGAGTAAGGTGTGAGAGACTGACACCCTGAGACTGAGACCCTGGTTTGGGAGATCATGGCACTGAGAACTTGAGGTGGAGACCTTGCTTGAGAGGAGGCATCTGGTAGAAGGCAGAGCAGAGGGCCAGGCTGCTACAGCTGCCAGCACTCACCCAAGCACAATGAATGATCAGGGTTTAAAATGCATTCCTTGGTATGCCAGGCATTTGGAAAGGACTGTATCTGAGCATCTACTCTTAGCCCATCATCAATTAAATAAGATGTCTCTTAATAATGTGCTAAAATACTGTCTTTCTCCAGTTATGTCATGATTTTATTGTGGCTGCTTGAGACAGAGGGACAAGTCTGTAATATGTGTGGATGGGACACAAAACCCAGTGACAATGGTTAGGGACACAAAACCCAGTGAAGTTGTTTAGAGGTGAGGATGCCATTTACCACAGCTCTCTGGAGAACTGCAGTCGCTGTGTGTCCTAGGGGAGTTGAAGCTACATAAACCTGGGCTAAGATTAAGGCTGAGCAAGCCTAGTACTCATAAAAGCTGGTGCCCAGCTTCTAATTAACACCACACTGGAGGCAGGACGGACTCAGTAAGGATGGAAATCAGTTATCCCTGCTGCCTGGGATAACGTGACCAGATGCTCCAAGCCCTCCAGGTTTGGAGGATGTTTCTTCCTGTTAAAAATACCATGTGGTGCTTCAGTAATATTTTCCATTTTGTCAATCTACAGCCTAAGAAACTACCATGTATCTATGTAGAGTACTAAAAACTGGAGCCACCTCGCTTGTTTTCCCCCAGGCAGCAGAGGCCCTTATCTGAAACAGGCTGTGAACCTGCCCTTGCTGCAGGGAGCCTCACAAGGCTCTGCTTGGGTTCAGTAAAGAAGGCAGGTTCAATTTTCCTGAAGGCAGCAGGAACAGGGCAAGCCCATGGGGAGGATGGCAGCAGAGCATCCTGGCTACAGCGTGGGATGAGGAGCTGGGAGCACTGGGAAACCCTTGTTTTGACATGGACAGTGCTGGGAAGACTTCTGGGATGGCATCAGCTTTGCATCTTGGCTCCTCTATTCCTGCGGCATCCCTGACAGAGCTGCCAGTGCATGTAGCTGTAAGGTCCTGGATCCTGGTAATCACTTTAGGGATTTCCACAGCTTTCCCCACCTCAGTTCAGCGTTACCAGCCCAACCCAGCTTGCTCACCTAAGCGTTCAGCTATCGTGAATTTGGGGTGTTGTCATTTAAGCTGTGAATTTAGGGTGTTATCTGCATTGTATATCTGAGGGCTGCTGCTCAATGTTGCTGGCTTTCCTTTGTTTCTCCTCAGCGTTTAACAACTTGCCTTTTCAAAACTTCAGTGGTGCTGGACTGATTTTTGGATTGTCATCTTGGGGATGGCTCAGTAAAGCTCTCAGCCACCAAAGGTCAGGCACGCCATAGAAATGCCTATTAATAGATCTTAGGTGCTGCTTGTGTCTAAACCGGCATTTCTTGGAAAGAGAAATATTTCTTGGAGACCAGTGGCTCTCTGGACTACTGTAAAGGTGCAGGGCCAGGCTGCCATCTGTAGGGTGTCACTGTGCAACCACACCTTCTTCAAATGGGGGTCACAGGGTGCAGGGGGGGAGTTTAGGGAAGAAAATGGCTGTTTAGCCACTGCTGCGTGTAGAACGAGGGTGCACTCGCTGTTGACACGCTGCGCGCTTAGCCGGTGCCCTGGGAGTTGTCTCCTGCAGCCGGTGCCGCCGGGGAGCTGGGCAGTGGCGGCATCTTCGTAGGCATGGGCAGCTCTCCCCTTCCAAGGGGTGTCCGGGCGCCTTCATTCCGGCAAACACAGATGTTTAAAATAGGATTTCGTTCCGCCGGCCTAAGTGACGCCGGCTCTATGTATAGTCCGCGCCTGGGGCCGCCCAAGTGAAGACCGTAGGACCCGGGCCCGTCGCGGGATGTGCAGGGCCAGCTCCCCCGCGGTGTCCGGAGTGCCTGCCCTGTGCGGGGGATGGCTGCGGGGGGAGCTGAGCCCGGCCCGACCCCTCCGCCCCCCGGCGGCGATGCCCGCCCGGGCCGGGAGCTGGCGCGCCGGGCGGANGCGCCCCGACGGCCCCGGCATGGACGCGCCCGGGCAGCGGCCCGCCAGCCCCCGAGCCGGCCCGGAGGGCGCGGCGGCGGAACGGGACCCGAGCACAAGCCCGAGCCCGAACCCCGGCCCGGAGGTGCCCGTCCGGGAGGAGGAGGAGGCGGCGTACGTGGAGATCCGCGGCTCGCCGCAAGGACCGGAGGAGAGCCGCCAGAAGCCCGACCTGGCTCCGGCCGGCGGCGGAGAGGGAGCGGCCGGGCTCGCACCGGACAGCGGAGCCGGTGGGACCGTGGATGGCGACTCGGCGAGCGGCGGAGCTCCGGGGGAGGAAGTGGGGCCAGCATCCTTGGACCGAGGGCGGGATCGCCCTCCTGCCCCGGCGGCGGCGGAATGCGGCGCTGACAGCGGCCCCGGCTCCGTGGAAGCGGCGGGGAGCGGCGGCACGCCGGAGGCGGGGGGCTGCCCCGAGTCCTCCTCCTCCTCCTGCCCGTCGCCCGTGACCAAGGCGAACGGCTTTCCCGCGATGGGCGACCCGGTGTCGACGGAGGGCAAAACCTCCTCGTCCTCCTTCGGCTACGAGAGCGAGGTGGAGGATGAGGTCGCGGGGCGCAAGGCGACTCCCCCCGGCGCCCCCTCGGGCACCCCTCCCGGCGGCGGCCGCGACGAGGCGCACTATATCAGCACGCAGGAGATCCAGCTCAGCGAGGTGGACCACGACATGGACTTCGACGCGGGGCTGGCCGCCCGCTGGGACTTCGAGGATAACAACGTGATCTACTCCTTCGTTGACTACGCCTCCTTCGGGAGCGACGAGACCCCGGGGGACACGCTGACGGAGGAGGAGGAGAATAGCTGCTACCTTAGCACGACCACCAGCGACCCCAACAACCAGACGGACAGCATCGACAACACCAGCAGCACCGAGATCGTCAGCCTTACCTCCGAACACGACACCCCCGGCGGGGACAAGCGCGCCAGCTCGGGGGAGAGCCGGTCCAAGCAGCCCGGCCGCCCCGGCGGGAGCCCGGGCGCCCAGCTTCTCCTATCAATCAAAGCCGCTTCCCGGGCTATAAATGAGTCTAGCAACGTGCACGGAAAGCAAAACACTGTTTACGCTGCCAAGCATGAAGGCGACATGAGTCTCCGTGTCGCCGCGGCTCCCGACCGCAGCGCGAGTTTAAAACAGGATGCGGTCCGCGACCACGCGAAAAAGTTCATCGCGGTGCCCGCGCGGCTGCAGACGCGGTGCGGGGCCGCCAGGGCGGGCGAGCACTCGAGCGGCGCCTCCAGCGCCGTCAGCGAGCTGGACGATGCCGACAAAGAGGTGCGAAACCTTACGGCCAGGGCTTTCCGCAGCCTGGCGTACCCCTATTTCGACACCCTGCGCCCAGGCTCCCGCGCCTCCTCCGCCTCCCTGTCCGACAATGCCCTGGGCATCAACCGCTGGTCCACCTACCTGGACCTCAAGTGCGGCAGTCTGGGGCCGAGAGCCGAACCCAGCCTGCTGCGCTCCGGCCGCTCGCAGACCAAAGCCCTTGAGTTCGTGGTCAGCAAGCTCGACGGGGAGATCGCCCACGTGGAAACGCCGCGGCGGCTGCGGGCGGGCTCCCGAGTGGTGACCCTGCTGGACCTCGGCGATGCCGCCGAGGCCGGGGAGCCGCCGGCGGCGGAGGGCGGCGGGAAGGGGTCCAGCAAGAAGTCCAGGTTCGCCTCCAGCCTCCTCAAAAACGTCATCTCCAAGAAGATGCAGCTGGAGCACGAGTTCAAGATGGAGCGGGGCGAGATCACCGACACCTCCTACACCAGGCCGGGCGCGGGCCGGGAGCCGGAGCCCACCGGCGGCAGCGCCGGCCGGGAGCGGCAGCGGGAGGGTGGCGTGCAGCGGCAGAATTCCCGGCACTCGGAGGGCGGCTCGGACTGCGCCGCGGCGCCGGCGGAGGATGCGGGCGAGGGCGGCGGGGGCCGCTCTCCGGCTTCCAAGGCTTCGACGCCCCGCGAGGGGAACCGCAGCCTGGACCGGGCGCTGACGGAGGAGCTGTGCGAGGTGAAGCGCAGCGCCTCGGAGGCCATCAAGGCCACCTTCCTCCGCAGCCAGAACAGCGCCTTCAGGTCCTGGAAGGAGCGGGAGGCCGAAAGGAAGGAGGAGAGGGCGCCCGTCGGCAAGCTGAAACTCTCTCCCAAGCACGACTGGCGAGCCGACCTGGGTGAGATCTCTGCCGGCAAGTCCACCAAGATGTCCCGCCTGTTCGTCCCTGCCATTCAGCACACCCCTCGTGAGAAGGAACCCGGCAAGAAAGCGACCAAGTGCTCCGCCGCGGTCGCCGCCGTCTCCTCGGCCGCCGCCGGCGCCGCCGCCACCTCGCCCCCCGCCGCCAAGCCCAAAGCCCCCGAGATCAAGATCAGCCTGGGCAGCCTGCAGCAGCCCCGGGACGCCGCTTTCAGCATCGCCCAGCTGCTGACGCCGCAGATCGCGGGTCGACCGCCGGAGGAGGGCAAGGGACAGCCGCTCAAGCCTCTCAAGGCAGGCGACGGCCCCGACAAAGTGCCACAGTTCCTGGTGCGCGACGTGAGGGACAGCAAGTACAGAGCCCAGGGGATCCTCCACCAGGTGCGGGACGTGCGGAAGCTCATCAAAAGCTCCTACAGCGCTGACTCGGGGGATAATAGCAGCGACAAGGGCAGCGGCGCCTCCGAGCAAGGCGGCCCGGAGCAGAAGCCCCGGCAGCAGCTCGTCATCGCCGGGGTCCCCCGGTCGCTGTCCCCCGTGGTCATCACCTGCCAGGCGGTCGGCCACACCGGCACCAAGCCCACTGAGGCGGGGGCCAAGGCGGCGGGCAGGGCGCCCGCCTGTCCTCCGGAGGGCACCGTCCTGGTGCACCGCACCTCGGGCAGGCTGCCCGTGGCCACCATCGCCCCCAACAAGAGCGATGCGCGCCAGCCGGCTGTGCTCAAGATCGTCTCCAAATCCTCCGCGCCCTGGCGGCACCAGCCCCCGCCGCCGCCGCCCGCCGAGAGGGGCCGGGGACCGGAGGAGGACCCGCGGGAGGAGAGCAAGGCAGCGCCGGTGCAGAACGCGCTGGAGAAGCTGACGGCGGCGGTGCGGAGCATGGAGGAGCTCTACAGTTTCAACAAGCGCGAGTGGAAGCGCAAGAGCGACCCTCTGCCCATCACCGACAGCCACGTCCTTTCCCTGATCGCCAGCCAGGAGCGGGACGCCGGGT
>VXBU01019339.1:123070-195682 GCA_013400315.1 Bombycilla garrulus
GCTCTGCCCGGCGCCGCGCCGCCGCCGCTGCTCTGCTTCTCGCCCTCCGTGCCCGCCCCGGCCACAGCGGCCGAGCCCTTCCCGCAGACGCAGCGCAAGGTGCTGCTGGACGTGAGCACCGGGCAGTACTACGTGGTGGACACGCCCGTGCAGCAGCCCCTGAAGCGGCGCCTCTTCGACCCCGAGACCGGGCAGTACGTGGAGGTGCCGGTGCCCCAGCAGCCGGCCGTGGCTCCCGTCCCGCTGCCTCTGTCGCCCCTCGCCCTCAATGCCGGTGCCTACGGCACTGCCTACATGCTGTACCCCGGGCTCCTGCCCGCCGCCGCCGTGCTGCCCGCCGGCGCCCTGCAGCGCCCGCTGTCGCACTCGGGCAGCGATGCCAGCGCCCCGGCAGAGCCCGGCAGCCCCGCCGCGCCAGAGGCAGCTTTCGCCGACAGTCCCTACTACGTGGCTACCGGCAAGGGCCCGCCGCCGCCGCGGCACGGGGCGGCCGAGGCGAAGCCGGTCATCAGCATCACAGCGCCCGCCTCCGGCCCTCGGATCGTCGCGCCGCCCTCCTTCGACGGCACCACCATGCGCTTTGTGGTGGAGCACCGGTGAAGAGCGCGGGTGAGTGGTGCTGCCTGTCGGGCACGGCAGTCGCCGGTGGCGGGTCGGGGCAGACCGGGCTAATGGCCAAATGGTACCTATGGCACAGCTGGAGAGGGGACAGGGGTTCCACAGAGGAGCCCTCACCAGGGCGTAAAATATAGAAAAGTTGGGCACACCCCTTGGTGCAGTTCAGTATTCCTTGGAGTTTCTGTTTTTGGCAGTTTCAGAGAAGCACGCCATAGCTGCTCATCACACAGCCTGTATTTGTGCAGCCCCACGTCTGGGGCACCTCCCATTGCTGCCAGGGATGGCAGTGTGGTTGGGCACCTCTGCATCCATCATCTGGACCCATCTTGCAAGCCATGAAGGAGCCCCTTCAACTTGGCATCACATCCTCCTCTTGTCTCACCTCTCATCTCTTCCTCCCAAGGGGAGGTGAGCACCTCTCTCTTTGCCCTGAACCTGTTTCTCCCCAGCCTCAAGAAAAGTGGGAGAGGGGTTTGATGGAAGCAAACCCTCATTTTGGGTCCTTGTTGTTAGTGGGTTAAAGGAGCGGGATGCATGGAGCAGTCCCAGGTGTGCTCTCCCAGAGCCAAGGCACTGCTGGCAGGGGCAGAGGTGCCCACAGCTGCCTGTGCTGCAGGAGGGCTCCCCGTGCACAGCTTTACAGCTTTACACAGCAGCTCTGAGCCTGGGCTGCCAGAGTCCTGACAGTGTCCAGATACCTGGGGCTGCAGCCCAGGGCCAGCCTCCAAATCCAGGGATGTGCGTGCAGGTCACCGAGTGCCTGTCCCAGAGCAGGGAGGAGGGCATGGGACTGGGCATGCAGCATGCGCTGAAACCAGCATGGTGCAGTAGTCCTGTGCAAAATATCCAAGGAACCATCACATTGCATTTTAAAAGACCTGAAATGTTACAGAAGTGCCTTCAGGACTGGTGTCACTGCTCCTTCTGCCTCTTGCATTAGAATGCATGGCTTGTTTTTATCACATGCAGTATTAGGCAGAGCTGCCAAATCCTCTGGGGCTCACGGAGTTGGCTTTTTGGTGTATATGGAAAGGCAGAGAGAAAGAGTGGAAGAGTGGCAACAGTCAGAAGTTTGGTTTGCCACAAATTTGTGCTGAGTTTTGTCCAGTCACATGCTTGAGGGTAAATTTTTTCTTCCCAACACTGGGTTATTTATTTTGCTTTTTTTTNTAGTTTGCATCATCTACTATGTAGCAGATTATTTGTTGAATGAAACCTTATTGATGTGATTTATACACTTGCTTCTCTGCTTGTAATTATTTTCTCTTGGAAGTTCCATTCTTTTATCCTGGCTGTGGATGAAGTTGTTTTCATTGGCCCTTATGGGTCACTCCAGATAGGCAACATGCCAGTTTGACTTGAGCTCTGCTGTGCTACTTGAGTTCAGCTTGCCAGTAAAGTCAGAGAACCAAGATGAAATGGCAAAAAGTAGTTCATCAGTTTCCATTTGGTCTGGAGGCTGCATTGAGAATGCTGGCAGAAGGAATTTGTTAGGTTTCAGATTAGACACATGACGTTTTTGAAAAGGTGGCGTATCTAGTAGATGTATTTGTAGCAGTAGGTCTTTAAACAAAAACCTCCAGCTTTTCTTGTGTCACTCTTTAAAAGTGAAAAATATTGTATTTCCTGGTGTGCTCTGCCTTTCAGGTCCCAGGAGGTTATCCTGTTATCATGCACTTAGCTTCCCTTCAGAACCTGGTGAGGCAGGTGATGCTCTCACCAAATTGCTCTTTCTCACTGGTGAAGTTAAAACAGAAGCTCTGTTTTGTTGTGCTCTGTCAGAGTTCTACCACTGCAAAACTGGGTGGGAGCTGTCCCAAAACACTGGTGATGCAAAAGCATGCATGCTCAGTACAGAAGGTCATTCAGCAATGTGCAGACTTTAGTTTAATTTAGTTTAATCCTTTCAATCTTTGATCATGCCAAGGTCTTGTTGTCTAATACAGACAGGGATGCCCCCTCTGGGCTGTCTCAGACCTGCTGAGGGAGGTGTCCTGCTGCTGGACAGTGGATGCACTTTTTACCCTTGACCTGTTCTGACAGTCAAATAATAAATAAATATATTATAAATAATTTATAAAAGTAAATAGTTTTAACTGCATGCTGCAGGATGTGTTTAACTTGTCATTACGCTTCTGTTATTCTTGTATCTTATCACTCAGTGGAAAATTAGGAATATGGCAGAGGGGAATCACATCTGTAGCCTTCTTCTTCCTGTTATTTTCATTCACCTACATAACTTTCATGTCCCTGTGGATAATTTTTCCTCTTCTTCTCTTATTTATTATCTACTTTGTCTTCTGTTTTCCATTATTTTCCTCTCTCTTCTGTCATTCCATTCCTCATAAAAAGCATTTGTTTGCTCAGCGTGGTGTTTTTCCCCTAACAAGAACAGCAGTATAATTTCATGTGAATCTAAGGATTTAACTTTTTAAATTCCAATTAGTTGCTTTCACACCAGACCAGGTTTTTTTTGATTGCAGCAACGCTGTGCAGATCTTAAAATGGATTTTAAACAGCCAGATTTCATCCTTTGAGTGTGAGAGTTGCATAAATTACTGTCCCTTCAGATCCCTTTTTTTTTTACTAGGCAAAATGAGCTGAATGAATGCTCTTTTTCTCCACTCCCGAATTCCTTTCTGCACTGCACATGTTATCTTCTTCCCTTCTTTGCTCTATTTCTTTCACATCTTCATTCACAAGCTGTATCACTGTGTTAAGGGCTGCTCCATCTTGGTCTCTGTCACCTGTGGGAGGTCAGTGTGACTTGAACTTTTGGTAATGGTGTGATGCCCCTGGTGGATTGACACCAAATCCTCTGCACATCTGCTGCTCTTACAGCTCTTCCCTTTGTATCTGGTGCTCTTTTCTGCATAATCATCGGAATAAAATCGATCAGATCAATTTGTGTTCTGACAAAATCCAAGCTGACGTTTCTGAACGATTCTTAAGTTTCTGATATGCAGAAAATAGTGGAGAATATGTGCATATTTCTGAGCAATATCATAAGGCTGCTGCTCTCCCTCCTCTTCCTCACTCACAGTCAATGGGGAGCTTTAGCAACATCATCCTTGCCTGCTGCACTTCTTCCTTGGTGCTAATTTTCAGTTCAAATAAACTTGCATCCATCCAACCTGTAGAGAGTGAACTGCCTGACAGGAGCTCGTTCCCAGCATGAGTGAATGAAAATATGGTTTTAATGTTTGTATCTCTGCCCGCATTTTACTCTCTGGAGTTGCTGCCTCATGTTAGGTAAATAAATGAGAAAAGAACAGGTAGCACAGTAGAAAGCAACTGTAGTAAATTGTACTGCCAATATTAGAAGGGTATTTTTCATTGTTCTGTTTAAACCATGAGCATAAACACCTTATAGGTACAGAAATACATATGCAAACATACTTATTAGTTGTGTTTTCTTCCTGCTATCACATAGTCTATGCCTACCTTTAAAAATTCATTTTGTGTGGATAGCATATAAAAATTATTTTAAAGGGTCAGGAACTGATATGCTTAAACTCTGTTTTAGTTGTTCCCTGTTCAGCAGGATGTATGTTCTACATTACTAAGTCAAGAAGTCAACTTCCAGTGTAATATGCAGTACATAGGATTTACTTGTGCTGATGCCTTTGCTGAGAATTTAGTAAATTTATCCAGTTTTAATGGGTAATACTGAAATATTCCAAGAATCAAACAGGGCCTAACATTTGATCTAGTAAATCAGTCCACAAATGGAAATAAGCGTGACTTTGTGTTCAAAACTGTGGCTACTTAGGAAACATTTCAGTAGTGCTGAGCCTTGGTGCCAGTAAAAGTTCATGGTGGCCTTAATGGCTCCTCCTGCCCAGGGTGATTTCCTGAGCCAGTATTTAAATGTTAACTCCACAAATCTTGGAGCACGTTGGTTGTTTCCCTTTTCCTGATGTGTCCCATGCTGGATGCTGTGCTGGGAAGGAAAGTGCCCAAGTGTTTAACTGAGCACATGGATCCCTTAATCCCTCAAGGCTGACATTGCCCTCTTTCCACCTGTGTCCATGGGGCTCCTCAGGCTCAGTCTGCTGGGAGCTGGGGGGTTGTAGGGCACAGCACGTTCCACACCTTGAACAGCAAGGATGGGTTCTGCTCAAAAAGCCAGGGCTGCCCAACAGCTGACTCAGTCTGAAATGTTGGATGCCCTTGTCTGTTGGCAGTAGCTTAAGAAATGAGGAGCAAGAGTAGTATGACAACAAAGGAGGCATTTAAGCACTTCTCTAGAGGAGTAAGGTTGTTCAGATAGTTGTGGCAGCTCTCTAAAAATCTGTATTAATGATGCTTTCCCTGGGTTTGTTTGTTTGTTTTTTTCCACAGGGATAAGGAAGAAGAATTACGCTTCTTTAATTTGAAAAACACTTGGTAACTCTTCAACATTAATCCTAAAAACTGCTTCTACAGTTTTCTCAGTTGTTTTGCTTCATCATACAAAGCAAGCGTGTAAGTTTCTTGTTTTCTCCTAAATGCCCCCTGTTTTGGAGTACATTTAATTATATGAGCAACACTAAATTACTGCGTTATGTTGTGCAAAGTTCTTTTTGTACTGAAGCCAGCCTGCAGGCTTTAGCCATTGCATCTGTGCAGGTAGCTGATGGTAGCGATGCCACCTCAGCTGTTTGTAAAATGCAGGGTGCAAATGCAGCAGTGTTTCAGTGTGGATCATTCAGGTCCCTGAAATGTGCTGTGATGATCCAGTGCAGCCCTGCAGCTCTTCAAAACTAAAATAAGGCCCTCAGCTCTCTCCTATTGCAGTAAATGAGGGTTTTCCATGTAGGTTTTAGTCACAATTTGCAATCAGATGTTTTTTTGTACTCTCTGCTTCTCACTTAGAATTGCAAATGAAGAGAGCTGTAGTGTTAAATTTATCTTTAGTTGAGTTTTTTTTTTTTGGCATGGTTCAAAACAAACTGTGTAAATGTCAGAAAACATGTTTGATTGCTTTCGTTTTTTGTTTGCTCCTCTGTACTGTGTTGAATATCACAAGTTGCCTTAATTATGACAGCATTCAAATACTGGGAAACCAGAAATTGAATGTAATATTTTAAAATCCTGGTTCTAAAGGAGAGAACTGCATTTATTTTTCTTTAAGACTGCAGTCTATTCTTCCTTAAATTGCAATTATTGAAAACATAATCCTAGTCACTGCCATGTGAGAAGAATTTTTAAATGTTACAGCCTCAGTGCTATGTAGTTGTTCCTTTAGCTGTTTGGCAGGTTTATCTGAGGGCTACAATTACAATTTGCTAAGAAAATATTTACCTTTCAAACAAGAAAATATACAATAAGATTACTGACAGTGCAGTGATTTATAACTCCGCTCAAACTGATTATTTTGTTACCCGCAACTAGTTTGTCTCAGCAAAAGAGAATTGTTATTATGACAGTAAAACTAAAATTCAGTAGTCTGTTCCCTGCCCAAAATTTTGGTTCAGTGAAGCACTTTGGGAAGCAAATAAATGTAAGAGCAAACCTAAATTATATAGCATAAAGCTTTTTTGGGGTAACAGATTAGAATTTTAAAGTCTAAATGCAAACCCCAGAAGTCTTTATTTAAGCATTTGCCCACAGGCAGGATTTTCCTCCACCTGTTCTCGAGGTTTCCTGCAGCAAGGGTAGTTTCAGTGTTTCCCATTTTTAAAATAAGCCCTGGGTTTTCATTTTCCTGAGTAACTCACAAAGTAAGAAAACTCAGGTAGAACCATCTTTAACCATATATGTGAGATTGTATCTCAATGCAATTTATTTGTTCACAGGCACAAATTGTAATTGCCCTCAAGATGAGATGCACTACAAGTGTGCAGGTAGCCAGTGATTTTCTCATGTATCTTCTCACTCATTGTCATCATTGTGGAAATCCAGTGAATATTCTAACCCTTCTTAAAGAGCTTGGTGTGCCCAGCTAGAGCACATGTCATGTAAGGCCAACCCCTGTGCTCTTCAGCTGGACAATCTGCATTACAAGCTTTAACTTCCCGCTGGGATTTGGGCTGACTGCCTCTTAAAGGAGATGAATGCTCCTCCACCTCTCCCGTGACTGACAAGTCCATAGGTGTTGTGATTAGAGTATCAGTGTTGAACAGAACAGTACTTGGGACTGCAGGACAGTGCAGGTACCAGAGTAGATGGTTCCCTTTGACACACACGTGTGCAGGACATTCAGTATAATACTAGCAATACTAGCATCCCTGTTCCAAAATGTTCCTGTCCTACCTTTTCCTGTATCGGTGCTCGGAGCGGAGTTTCACGTTGCAGTTTACGAGATATAGGTTTGCACACACAACCTCAGGTTTACAGTTTCACCCGGTGTACTTGAAAGGAAAAAAAAATATGCATAGAAAACAAGTGCCCAGGATTTCAACATGTATTTGTTGGAGGAAAATTTTGCAGGTTGGTTTATTTTTTCACTGCCTGTGGAGATGAAAGCAATGAAATGAGGGAATACCAACAGCTATTTCTTTTCTCAGGGGAGATTACTTCAGTGGAATGTGTCAATCGTAATGTCAAACAGTGTTTACTTGATTACTAAAAGACTTCTTGTTTGCATCAAGGGGTCAGTTTTGCAAGGTGCTTCGCTTCACAAACCCAGCAAAGTCTTCACATGCATCTCCAACTTCAGATATCTAAGCAGATTCCTGGGGACTTCAGTGGAAGGATTTTTTCCTTCACCCATCTATGCAAAGCTTTGCTGAACTCATCCCAGAGTGCTGAGTACCTTGCAGACCTGAGCACCAGGTTCTTCACTTTACAGAACCCGAGCTCTGGGCTTGAGTCAAGCCGGACCCAGCAGATAATGTCACAAAAGGTCGCCAGAAAAAAGCTCTGGTAATATGGTGCTCCTCCATGTATACCCAGTGGTGAATTTCTCCAGTGGATGGGGTGATGTGTAACCACATATCTTGGATTAGAGTCAAGCCCTCCATGTCAGGGCCCACAAGCTGCTAGTATTATATGTTTCACGGTGCAGTCATAGTATGTTACACCCGAAATTCATCCCATGTGCAAAGCAGGGCAAAATTCTGGGCACCACTCAAGTTCAGGGTTTGAGGGCTGCACCAATCAACTGGCCATGCACTTTAGGTCAGGATCCAATTAAAAGTTTGAGCGGGACTGGAGTGATGCACCAGAATGTTGTTCTGGTCTTTTGCAGGGTTGGTTTCACTCAATATCAAATTTAGCCCTTGGTGAATCAATTGGTGAATGATTTGAAATGTATTTATGGGTTGTGTGGGATGTTTTTCCCCCTTGTCTGTATTCAATGCTACCTTTATTCTTCAGTGTTGATGGCCAAAGTGTCATTCCTCATGCTTATATATTGCCATTAACTTGTGGCTACCCGAAAACACATACTTCAAAAATGCTTGTGCTTTTTTTTCACCTACTTCTTTTTTTATTTCTTTTTTTCTTCCCCCACCCCTTTATTTTTCCTCTCATTTTTCAAGGAGTGGGTTAGTTATCGGTGTAAAGATATTTAAAAGTGGAAATGTGAAGTAAGAATAATGACTGCTAAGAGGATGTGGGTGTTATGTCTGATGAGGGAGGGGTGGGCTGTAAGGCAAACGGGAAAATGCTGTGAACGCGTTGTGTTGATGATTGTTGCCTGTGGAGGAAGAATTAAGAAGCAGAAGATGTATAACTGGAGAGAAATGGACTCTTTGAGCTGCTCTCAATGGAGACAAGCCCGTGGCTGAAACCCAAAGTGATCCCACTGCAGGGTGCAGGGGCCTGGGGTTGAAGGACGGCAGAGTCGCTCTGGGAATTGCACAGTGGGAACACTTCAGTGTGTCACAGCCATGTGAGAACAGACTGTCTGAAACTGCCAAGTACCAAAGCTTGTCACTGAATGAGTTGGCATTTGTATTATGTTGGGTTTGTTTTGTTGGTTTTTTGTTTTTTTTTCTTGAATGTTATAATAAATAAAATGTATTTTTCAGTAAAAGACAACTGCAAGTAAGCCTGCAGTCCTGCTTGTTGTATATTTGTGAAGTTGCCTTGGCTGTTGTGCAAACCAGTGAAAACAGAGGCATTACTTGGTTCAACATGTAAACAGCAACAGAAAAAAGGATTTCACCAGAGAGCAGATCAAATCCCCGCACTCAGAGTCTCCCCGAGCTTGTCCCAGTATTGAAAGTCTCTTTCTAACCTGATCTCTCTCTATTCTTTCCTCTTAGGACAAAGGGAAGTTGGCATTGCTTATTTTTTTACCCAAGTATAATTTAAGCAAGAACTCCCCAGTTTCAGTAACTAACTTTGACGGGTGTATGGGTTTGGGTATCCAAAGAACTGCATCTTTGTCAGTTGTAATGTGTTCAGAAAGAGCAATTGGTGGGGTTAATTACTTTGTCTAATATTGCAATACAAGCAAAGATAAGATGAGTTTATTAGTAGATAACATTATTGCTTGAACTATTACTAGGAAAAATCTTTTGCTGCTTTAGTGTTCCTTCTATCTTCATGGAGATTGAGAAGGTTTCTGTTGTTAAGTCCAAGTGTTTAAATAAGCATGAGTCAAAACGCCAAAAAGCCCCAAAACAGACTTGAAAAACTAAATTATTACTTTTGCAGTTCAAAAGAACACTTTTGCTTCTCAGTTTTCAGTATGTAGGGGGCACATTAAAACGGTCACTCCTTTAAATCATGTGCCTGAGATGCTTAAAGGAAAACTGATTCCCACCTCATTATTTATCTACAAGCAATACAATATGAAGACATCTGCTGTGAATTTGTTTATCATTCCAAGACATGGCTACATGACCCTCCCATCTTGCTGGAAGCACAAGTTCACTGGTAAAGCAGTGCTTTGGAGTTTGTGACTTTCTCCCTCCCTCTCTTTCCAGATTAGTTGGAATTTGCACTTTAGCACTGCAGCCACAATAGGTATCATTGGTGGCTTCACTGCTAATGTCTAGGCAGTGATTCCCATACAGAGACATGTGGCAGCCCCAAAAGACACAAGAATGGAATGAGAACAGATGTTGAAAGGAAGAATGGGGAAAAGGGAGGAATGAACTGGGAAGAGCACAGCCACACCTGCTTAGCTGAACAGGAGCAAGCTGGGTTACCAGGGGATAAAGGATGACCAAAACAGACAAAAAATAATAGTGGGTGTGTAGAGCAGAGAGAAAGGCCTTAGATCACTTGGTTAAAATCAGAGAAGTCTGAAATTGCAAAGGGACCTGGTGTCATGAACTGGAAAATTTGGGAACTCTACTTTTCTTGAAGGAAAGTTCCTGGAGCCTGATTTCATTGGAGCTCTGTTACAAGATCTTCACAGCACTGCTGGTTTCTCAGAATAGATGGAAAAATTAAGCTGAAACCTCTACAAAAGACAGGTTAAAAGAAAACAAACTGAGAGACATGAACTTTAACCTTTCCCTATGACGCGCAGTCTTGCAACCAGTGTTTGTCCAGTCACAGAGTGACTCACACCACACGAGTACACTGAAATTAAAAGTAGGAGGATTTTTTACTATACATTAAATAAACTGAAAGGTGGAATATGTCTGGGATTTTCCAGGATTATTGAAGAAAATCTTGTTTCTACATAGCCATTAAAATAGCACTGGTAGGAATGAGGAGACCAAAATGGTAAAAGAGTAACTCTATTGTCAAAAGGAGTTGGAACTAAGTAAAAGGAGAAGCAGATAATTCCTTGATGTCAGATCTAAACAAGCTATCCAAACATAGAACATAACACTAAAAAAAACCCTTAAAAAAAAAAGACACCTATTTTAGAATTGCTGACCCCTGGGCTTGTTGCTATTGAGAACATGTAATCTGCCTGCCAAACCCAACCTGTATCCCTACACATAGGAATATTTTTTTTAAGAGTAGATGAAAAATACTCTTTAAAAATTAGCATTCCTGGAAATCTGAAGGGGTAAGTTGCCAAGTCTCAATTGCAAGTGGGTTGCCCTTTGGACTCAGCTGGATTATCATTGCACAGTTCCTTCTGTGGCTTCCAGTTAGAAAAGACTGAGCATTTGTTTGCTTCTCTAAACTTCATGTATGAATTATTGTTTGATTGCTACCGCTGCTGATTACTTAAAAGTACTTGTAATACTGTTATTAAATATGTATTTTACATCTTGATTAACCCCCACTGATCTGACAAACACTTAGAGCACTGGCTTTGTTTGTAACCCTAAGTGTGTTTTCCCTTCAAATGCAGGCTCATGCAATGTATTAATTTCACCTTATTTTTAGAAGTTTGTTACTTTTGTTGTTTCCGTAGCTATGGAGCCCAAGTAAGAAAGCCGTGGCCTTCCATTACCCAGCTGCTGGACTAAACCTCTCCTGGAATCCCCATTATGTCCAGCTGTTGGGGTCAGATAGCTTCAGAAGCATCTGCTGCCGTGCCAGGGGGTATCCACGAAGACACGCATCGCTTCTGAAGGAGCAACGTGGGTCTCAAGGGCTCTGTTTAAGTGTCAAAGCTGAGGGAGGTCCACAGTTTCCCTCTTCAAGCTGGTTCTTCAATTTGATAAAATTGAGAAGGGGTAAGCCTTGCAGTGGGATTGCTGGTATCAGACAAAGATCTTACAGACACAAATTGCATTATCTGGAACCTTTTTATTCTGATTTTGGGTTGTAAGTTGATAGGCAAGCTGGGCAGAGTGCGGCTGAGGTGTCATCTGTTGGTATCTCGACTCTTTCCAAGTAAAACAGTGATGGCAGCTAGTTCATTGTCCACCTTCTATATTTAGAGTGTCAGGTCACTGCAGGAGGAGACTACCCCTTGCTAGGTGAGTGAGTAAGCAGCTCTGCTCCTTTTTTGTTTGGTGTGACACAAAGAGCAAGTAGCAATAACACATGCAAAAGCTTGTGTTCAGTTTGTTCCTGGAACAGTGCTGGAGGTATCAGAGTCTAGAACACAGCGGGTGCAGCCTGTGAGTGGGTGTTGAGGGCAGTGCTGACCTGAGGAGGAGTGCCTAGGTCTCACCTCTCCTCTGGGCACAGGGTTTGGGCAGGCACCTCCAGCCCGTGGTGCATCCATCCATCTCACTCCTGGTTAGAGAGGAAACCCAGGACAAGTGAGTGCCCAACTTCAGTTATTGCTTCATATTGTGAAGGTGAGTAAAATGCTTCCTCTTACCCCAATCAACAGCATTCCTTCCCCAATGAGAGGCTTTCCCTATCCAGAAAATAACACACAATAAGACTGGAAACAACTTCTTCACACTGTATTTTTACCTGTTTTATTTAGGCTTTGACTAGAAATGTGCCAGCATTTTCAGGAAAGACAACAAGCAGACTTATGATTTTTGCAGATTCCTGCACTCTTGGTTTTTTACATCACAAAAGAATTTGTTTGGTTTTTTTTTCTTAATCTTGTAATAATTTTTTATTCATGACAATTCATGAGCTTTTCCTGCCTGTTTTTGAGTTTGGGTTTTTTAAAAATAAACAATTGTTCTTGACTTTTTATTTTACTTTTTTTTGTGGCACTTGCCCACTTTTTCCTATAAAAATTAGATAGATCAGAGATCATCTGAGCTGGGATGGGGTATTCTTTTTTAATCTGCAATGGTGATGTAAACGTAATTTTTTTTTCCACAGATCCAATGAAGACACCTCTTGAAGTGTATAAGTAATTTTAATCAGAGGACTTGTCTGAGTAGTGATTATTTTTTTGCTTTGAAATACAAGCCTAGCTTACCTAGAAGAAAATGTTCTGGCTCAGCACAGGCTTTGCTACACTGTGCTTCCAAAATCTCTTTCTTTCAAAATCCTTTCCTTCTTCGTAGTTCAGAATTGCCTTAGTGGGTGCTCATTTTTTGAAATGCGCCTGCCTTGATTACACACACAGAGACAAATCTTTAGGAGGCAACCTTGATGAGCAGCCAGTGTTGGCTTAACTCTGCTTCTGCTTCTGAAATTATACCATTGATTTCAATGAGAACAGAATTAAGGCAACCATAAGTCCTTCTGGAAACATAACCCCACACTGTTAATCAGTTGTATTTAACTACAGAAGTTAATAAAAAACCTTCAAAAGATAAATAATAATAATTGAGTTCAGCATGCTTAAAAAAAGCCCACAAAATCCTTTAAAATAATGTAAAATAAAACCTGCTTTTTTGTAAATAGACAATACTGAGTAAGCAGGAATCCATGGTCCTATCTGGATGTTATTTGTACTTGAATATTTGAATGGGGATTGGTCATAGACCTGAAACACCTAAATACTTTAAAATACATTTATAAATAATCATTCTTTATACATCATAATGTATGATGATCACATGTTCTTCTTGCACATTAAAAACACAGACTTCTGTATTCCCCAAGAAAGAAAAATGAAGGATTACTTTTGCTTTTGGCACAAAAAAGTAAAAATTAAGAACAAGCACCACCCTTAAGGGAGTGCATGGAATGCAACCAAATTGGTCTTTATTTGCCTTAGGGCTTGGTGGTTTTTACAAAAGTTTTAAATACAGGTTAATATGTAAACACTGTGCACGCACTGAGAGTTTGATCCTGGCCCGTTGAAATCAATGGCAAATTTCCCATTAACTGCAGCAGCGCAAGGTCAAGCTCCACGCTGGTAAGGGACGTGCAGGCCTAAGTCACTGAGGGATGCGGGAAAGCAGGAGCTCGGGTCCTGCCTTCAAAACCAGCCGCCATCGGAGTCAGACTTTGAGCCGAACACCTTCTTGCACATGTTGGAGTTTTCCTGGTGGAGAGGGTATTCATTGCCTGCCAGCGTGGCTGTTTTCCCCCTCCTGGCAGTGTAGCGCCGGCCAGAAGGCAGGCTCTCGTACTTGGTCACGTGCGTCCTGCAAAGACACAGCAGCGGGCTCTGCCATTAGCAGGTTCATGCAGAGCTCGCACCTCCTTACAAACACCTGGCACACCAGAGGTGGCACTTCCACAGCCAGCAGATAGCATCAGCAGGTGTTTTAGTAGCTGCACAATAGCAGACACTGTTTCCTTAGCATTTCCTGAAGATTCTCAAAGTCTTTTATTTCCCCTCAGGTTTTTATCCACCTTTTGGATGAGAAAAACCCAAATGGAAATCTGCCACGGGCTCTGCAAATGTTATCTTCCTTCGGTCTTAGCAAATAGGGAATAGGAGAGAGCAGTAAACCAAATAAATCCAATGTAATTACTACTCTTTGGCTACTGAAGAGCATCTTTTTAACGTTATTGCACAGCTGTTTAGTTCTCGGGAAAACTGCTGCCTTAATAAAGCACATTGTATTCTGCCATATTTAATAAAGTATGATAGAACACAAAGGCTGCAAGAGTCTAACAGACCAGGTACTTTTGTTGACACTAGTAAATAGCCAATGATGAAGAAGACTTTCCACTTCAGCTCATTTATGGCTTTGCACTTCCTCTCTCAACAGTAATAGACAACTACTGGTGGCAAAGCCTTCGATCACCATCAGAACCGACTGCACACAAGAACACTACTGTCCTGCCACTTAAGTTAGTTCACCAGCAAAATCAAATTAAAAAATTAGACTGAAGTGCACAGAGCTGATCAGCTGGGATATTCAAAAAGGTTATTTCTGACTCTCAGGGGTGAGGGACAGGGAGGAATGGGTTAGCAGAGAGGTCAGTGTGTGTAACAGCCTGCCCTGCACCTGACTGTGTTAGGCTGGAATTTGGCCTCAGTGGTTAATCTCTTGTGTCTGTGAAAACCAAAGTTCCAGCAGCTGGCCAGAAGGACACCTCAGAAAATGTGTGCCCTTAATTCTTACCTGAACGGAGAGCCCACTCTGTCCATCTGCATACAGACCAAAAATGGGTACTGTGAAAACTGCACTGTGGAGATGAAGTCTAATGCTGTTTCTGCTTCCAATGTGGTTTCCATACCAGTTTTTACAAAGAAGGAATCCACCTCTGTGTTACCAGCTACAAATATGGCTACCCTACAAAACAAAAAAAAAAAAAGAAAAAAAAAATCAGACATTATGATTATTTCAAAACACTTTAAAAAAGAGGAAATTTAATTATAAACAGTCCTACCATATATACATAAAAATTGCCCTCAAAGGAGCCTGTTCTTCACGTAAAGGTGTATAAATTCACATGAGACAAGTGGTAACTGGTATTATCCAGGTGGAAAGGAAAAGACAAGTACAAACCTTCTCCCACGCTGATAACTATTTAATTCTATTTATTTAATTGCTTAATTCTGACTCATCTGCAAGGTCTTTTACATTTCCATTTGTCTCACTGGTGCTACCACGGCTCAGAAGCCTGAGCTGTCTAGAGCTGGAGTGCGTGCTGGGAGTATCTCACCGGTTCTTGACGCTGGTTTTGGATTCCCGGTACCACAGGCTGAACTCCATCCCTCCAGAGATGTCGATGGCCAGTCCGCCCATGAACTCCGCACTGGCCGTGGGTCCAGACTGCAGCTGGATTTCCTGGAGCCATGGGAAAGCACAGGTTACTGACTGCAGGCCTTTGAGGCTTCCTTACTCCCTTTGGTACTGCGCTCACACCACTTGTCACTTTGCAGGAACAAAAAGGAATAGAGGGATTTTCTGAAAGGACGGACAAAACATCCTGATGCACCTCCCTCTCTCAAAAATGCAATGAAGCTCAGCAAGGCACCTTGCATCCTTCACCTCTCCCCTGTGTGCCAGCTGGCATCATTCCTGCATAGAGAGTGTCACTGCAGGGAGTATCAAGTCTCCAGGAGCTACCACACAAGCCCCACAGAGGCTGTGAGTCCAGCTAAATCAGATTCAACTCCTTGCTGGAAGCCCAGCACAGGTGCAGTGCAGGGTGACTTCAGCACCCCTGGGCAGATCTGTACTGGCAGTAGGATGCTGCCACTTGTGCTCCAAACCCAGTATATGACAGGAATTATGTCTTCAGTGGCTGGGTTGCCAAACCCATCAGACAATGCACCTTAATTTGCATTTAATGCATTTTCTATCAAATATCAAATGTGCTCATGGCTTCATGAAACCTGTAAGGCTGGACTGGAAACACATCCATAAAGTCCATTTCGGAAGTGGCAATATAGCTCAGGGTCATGGCAGTTCATTCCTTTTAAGGTTTGACACACAGCCAAGATTTTAAGGTTCACTCAGCTTGGCAATCCAGCTCTCTTTATATAGTTGTCCTGCTTCCATAAGAACTAGTGAATTAATTCCCCATTTTAAAAGAAACATTAATTTGGGAAAAGCTTATTTTGATCATGTGCTTCACATACAGGATGCCTTCTCCAGTCTCACAGATGGTTTTTTCCCTCCTCCGAGGTTTCTGTGCCTGTGGTATCCTCAGCACCTCTAATGCTGCAGGCCTTTATAGGACACGTGGAAATGTGAATTTCCTGGCCCTTTTCGATGTCCAGGCACCCCAGAAGTGTCTATTCTTTTCTTAGCTATTCAGTGATCCAGTGGCTCCAACTAATGCTGTCCCAAGATTTAAGAGAGAAGCAAGCAGAGAGTCAGTCCAACTTCCTAATCCTTATAGCAACATCAGGGAAGATTTCTCTTCAGAACGTTAAAGTTATCCAGCTGTAATCAAAGATTCAGATAATTGTGGTAGCTGTACATGGTTACTTCACCTTTTAGGGTAAGTTAACTATCCTTGAAATTATTTCCTTGACAGAACCAGCTTGGCAGAGCCATCTTGGCAGTCACTTGCTGCTAAAGTGAGCTTGAGATTTAAAGAATGCAGTGGGCTGGCTGTGGCTTATAAATCCAGCATGACCCCAGCAAGTGTGGTCATATGATGCTCTGATTTCTCATTTTCACCCAAGCTAAAATCATGGATTAAAATTGTGGTCCTTCTGAAATCAAAGGGAGTTTTTATACTGACTGCAATGGTGCATAAAATATTTCCCTTGTTGGTCTGTTTAGGTGTGGACATAAGGCTCATTTTACTTTGCTTTTAATTGGGACTGGATTGGTGGGTAGCTGCTAATGAGTGAGGAGGTAACAGTATACATGCTGGCAGAGATACGTACACACAACCAGAGGAGCAGATATTTTTAGATGCATTGTCAAATTGCACTCAAGAGTATTAAAGTCGGCTGGGTTTACAAAGGCTGCACTGTTCAAGACTTAAATACAACCTAGAATTAAGCTGTATTTGCCACTGAAACCAGCAGAGAAGCCAAAGAGCACTTGTCTTGTGTTTTACTAGCTCATCTATTTCCTTATTTATAGCTCAGCCCTGTCCCTCATCTCATGTGCAAATCCAATCCAGGCTGATGGGAGGTGTAAATCACAGGGACCCAGCCTCCTCAGGAGAAGTATTTTCCTTTCCTTTCCTATTTTAAGCTTTGTGTCTCATTTGCAGAGGAAAATGTGATCCAAAAGATCAGAATCAGCCATTTGTTACTGTTTAAAATGCTGAAATGTGCCATGTTTCAATAAAAAAGTGTCTTTATGTACTGCACTGTAATGCAACCTTACTGTAATGCAACACAGAGATGGTTGCAACAAGCACTTCTCTGGGAACTGGCTACCTTCCACTGGGGTCTGGCTTTCAAGTGGCTTCTCTGACCTATTAATACAGCATTTAATTTCTCTGGGCTTCTGGCAGGTGTGTTGCCTAGGAGAACTATTAACACTGCTGAACTTTAATGCAGGTGACTTAGGAGTCTCGAAAACAGTTTTATGAGAGCTGTTTATTTTACAGCAGGAATATATCTTCTGGTTATTCTTAGTCCTCAAACAACACTGTGGCCACATGGAAGTGCCAAAACTATGTTGATGTGCTGTTGAGCTGGAGCATAGTTATAAGACCATTCTCAGAAAGATGGGCTGTGCTTAAAAAGGCAGCTCAGCCTGAAGCTGCATTCAACTGTGCTTTAAACATTCCTGCCCTTGTGGGGTGTGGAGGTAAGACACTGCTGCCAAGGCTTCCAAAAAGGCAGTGGTTGACTGAAAACACTGCACCGTGATTTTGTTAAAAATGGCACACAGTCCCAGCCCTGGCTGCCCCGGACTTTTAAGAGGTTCTCCAAAGACAAGGAGTGGAGAATTTGCTGGCGGACAGAGCCCTAGGGGTGCCCAGCCAGCTGATTCAGCCAGAGTATGTCTGGAGCTTGGTGCATGCACAGCAGTTGGAAATATTTAGTTCTCTAAATGCTCCCTATGCTCAGACTAGACATGATTATCTTTCTCACCTCTGCGGTCTGTTTGTTAAATAGGTCACGGTAAAGTTTTTGCCCATAATCTGCGTGTGAACTGTGAAGCACTGTTGGAATGAGCTTTAGTTAGCCAATTTGGGCCCTACTTGGGAAGCCCTCTGGACTTAAAATACCATTAGAAGGAGCTGAGCTGGGTTCTGGATGTGGGAAACCTGTCATGTGCAGAGGGTGCTTCTGTGTAATTCTGACAGAGTGGATTGTCTCATCATCTACTTTTGCCATTTTCTTTTGCCAAGAATTAAAGGGAAAAGCCGAAAGTAATGTTTGAGACTGCAGATGTTTCATGAGCTGAGTACAGCTGTTAGATCCACAGGTTCTAATGAGATCCCTGCTTGGGAAGAGCAAAGATATCACCAAGTGGTGACCCTGCACTTTGAGAGAGATATCTACATTCTTAATCTTCCAGTAACACTTTATGTATATTTATTTATATGTGACTCTACTTAAACACAAAATTAGCAAATAATTTGTGGTGACAGTTGCATAAAAACTGTGTAATCCTCATTTTAATCCCTCGTTTTGCCTAGAAATAAACAGTTGAAATTTGGACCTCCTAGCAATGTTCTTTGTAGGATAGTTATCTGATTCATTCGCCTGACAATTATTGCCTAATTGGACACAAGGTCCCTGGTCAACTTGTAAAGAGGAAAACTCAGGTGGTCATATGGACAATACCGTATTACAAGAAACTGTGGGAGGGGGAGTCATAGCTGAGAGCAATATGAGTTTTCAACAGGAAACTCAGTTGGATTTGCTTTTGTTAAGTTTCAGTTTTATTTTTTTAGAATAACTGTTCTCACCTTTGTTCCAGGTTGCTCTTCATGTAATTTCATTCTGATTTTTAATAGCCAGGACTTTTCTATTGCTCTCCTAGTAAAGGCAGCCTGTGTAACACTGGTCAGGTTTATCAGCATTGGAAATAAAGAAAATAAATTGTCCTACAATAGCAGTGTGGGGGAGGAACCATCTGTGCTTAAGAGACAGAAAAAGAAGCAAATAGTGTGCTGTTAGTACCTGTAAGAAATCTGTGAGGAGGACAAGTCCTTTCACCACGTTCATGGGATCTCCAGTTGCCGAGAGCATTTTAGACATTAAGTCACCATACCCTTGGAAAAATGTCACTGGCCTGAGCTGGAAATCAAACAGAATGGCTGACATGCCAGCAAAGGAGTCCAGATTTTCCTCGCCTTCATCAGGAGTTGCAGCTATTATGGACTCCAGACCCTGAGCTTCGATCACCACCTACAAAGGAACAGTGATACAGAATCAATGAAAAAATCCTGCCTGACTCAGACTATAACAACCCCATATATTTTCTTAATGTCTAAGAGCCTAAATTACGTAGTTGTAGTGGAAAAGGTATGAGGTAAAGACGTAATGGAATTAGGTAGAGCACCTAGAAAAACGGAAAAGAAAATAATCTCATGCCATGTTTTTGCTCTTTAGGTGCAGAGCAGGATTTACCCACATGCAGATCACAATCCTGAGACTAGTTTTCTTCCAAACACATTTTCCTTTATTCACCTGACTATTTTTCATGGACAGTTGGGAGGAAAAGCCAGAGATGTCCTAACTGCACAGTTTTTATCCTGCATAAATTCAGGAAAGTTGTAATACTGAAGATTCTTGACAATATTAAGATTATTATGATGTACTTGATTCCATTCTATGACATACATGAACTTGGACTTGGATTTTAAGAACTCACAAAGCTTTTACTAATTACATCAGATAAACAGCATAGGCTTCACACAGATACAGACCTCAATGTATGATGCAGAAGAACATTTGTTGTTTTGTTTGTGGCAAACATATGCCACATTGTGGGGTTTTATCCTGTTATGGGCTATCTCTCTGCCCAGGGCAGCAAACCTTATGGTCTTAAACATTAGCTGGATTGACTTAGAAGCTGTAAGAAAAGGACCACATACTGGCTAAGTGATTATGTGTGTACAGTGTGGCAGTTACCTGGATGGCATGAAGTTCAGTGCTTCTGTCAAAAACATGGATGTTCATATTACTTCTCCGTAAAATGCCAGAGCCGGAGTAGAGGATGTCGAGGCTGTATGTGGATGACACATCAGGACCACCTTAATTAAAAAAGAAGAAAAGTACCTGTGACTAAACTAGAGGATTAATCAAATATTTGGGAGTACAAAAGGGGTTCAAAGGCAGTTTCATGGTTACATACGTGTGATATATCCGGTGTAGGCAGAGGAAGAGCCCATCTTGGAGAAGCGATCGTAGTTGTGGGCACGCATGTCCTTCAGAACTTTCCGAACTGTTTTGCTGTGGTATTTCAAAACAAGCAAACAAAACCACTGCGATACAGAAATGTCACAGTACCAAATGTATTACTTTTTGATAGAAAAATCAAATTTGAGAAAGGGTGAATTTCCTAATAGGAAAGAGGGCCTTCAAAACCCTTACCTTTTTGCACTAAAAATCTGCCCTAACCTAGAGTCTCTCTTTCAATTTCAGGTACTCCCTGCAGTCATAAGAAGAACGGCAAGCAAAGGTCTTGCTTGAAAATTAATGGTTTTGAGAAGAAGATATGTATTGATTATTTTCAGTCTCACACTGTGATTTTTAAAATTTTTCTACATCACTGGTTCTTAAAATATAAAAGCAAGGGACCCACTGAGAGAATTAAGACCAACAGATGACACTTTTCACAGTAATGTAAGTCAGATACCTAATTATTTTTTTGTACTTGTGAAAATGTATAGCTATTAAATTAATAGCTGCTAAAAGAATTACATTGAAATTAAGGGATTTATCCTGAAATAACAAAACAAGGGACATAAAAATAAGATATCCTTTTATACTCTCCTTAAGTTTTAGTAATTCATAAGAACCTGTGTGTTCTTTGCAAGGAAGGGCTGTATTTATTTACACTGAGCTTAATGTACCTGGAAGGCATTTCAAAGTGCAGTATATCTTGGATCATGGAGAGCATGTACTTGTTCATTTCCATAGGCAGTTCCCCAATGGAGAGCAGGATGTTTTTCACTTCCATGTAGGATGGGTTACTGTTTAAGATGATGGCAGCTGCTGTGGTTCTCACTGTCTTTTCGTGGATTTTGCGAGTCTGGTGGTATATCCTGTTCATTGTTTCCTTCACCTGGTCAGGAAACACATTCACTCAATGCTCATGCAGATGACTGGGCAAAGTACAGGTTGGAATCTCGTTTATAATATCAGCTTAAGTTAGCTTAAGTTAGCTCCATAGCTAAGGCTAATACATAAGGATATATTTTCAGCATCATATTTTTCATGGTCCTTTTGGAATGTTGAGGCATGTATAGCTCAATGACCACAAGGACAAGTGGGACATCTGTTATGTTCTCTCAGCCACAGACCAAATACAGCCTTACACGCTGGTTTTCAAAGCGGGGCTGTAAATAAGTAGCAGCACTAAGAACAAATGTGACAGTGGTAAGACAGAGATTTTCTTGACTGTTCAGGAAATATGTCCTTTAAAAATCAAGAATCTGGTTATTTTAATTTTCTAGATAGTGCCTGTGGTGGCCTCATGTCCCAGAGAAGATTGTGACATGATTGTCTCCACTGACAGAATGGCCTCCAGCACACTCATTGTAGAGCAGCATCCTGACAGCCTCAATCCTGGTGGCCAGCAGCAGGTATGAAATGGAATGCAAGGTAATCCAGCAGACGAAGGACCTCTTGTCCTTCTATTTTCTATGTCTTTTCCTACTCTTGGAGGCTGCATGGTAAAATGCAGCTATTTTACCCTTCTTTTATTTTGTGTGTTTTCCCTGATGATGTCAAAGCACAAGAACAGGGGTTGCACAGGTGCCCAAGCGCTCCCTCTGGCAAGCAGAGCCCAGTTTTCCCCACAGACTGCATGCCACCTTTGCTGGCTGTGTGTGACCCTGGAGCCAAGGGCTGACTAGCACGTGCCCACCAGTCCATTCCTTGCCTTCAGCATGTTGACTGCACCACACAGCTTGCTGCCATCAGCAAACTTACTGAGATTGTACTCAACCTCACTGTCCATGTTGCTGATGACAAGAAAGAAACTCTGTATATTTATCATTTACTTTTAATACAGTCACCTGCACTTCTTTTCTTGGACAGTATATTTTCTTACCTCTTTGGTGAGAAAAGAAGGATCATATCTCTGCAAGGCAGTGGCAGCAAGGCTGCTGATGGGCCCTTCTCCTGACTCAGCATACTTCAGAAGCACTGGAATTGCTTCGGGAAGGAGCGCGTTCTTCAGTGCCAGCAGGTACATCTGCACATTGTCATCCTTCTTGGCCTTCTCCAGCCTATTTAGAATCAACCTTTTGGCTTCCACAACAGCCTAAGAAAATCAACAGCGCATTAAATCATGAACATAAGTCTCCCTTTTTCCCCTTGCAGGAGCAGAAGGGGCAGGGCTGGGTTGTGGCATGTTTTTGTTGCACAAAACCCTGGTTTTGCAGAGTTAGCAAAGGTGTCATTTGTAGTCTGATGGTTTCCTTCAAGCATAACCAAAGTGACTACAGCCACAGCACCTCATCCAAAGTTTTATCACTTGCCAACTGCTCCTGCCCTAATTCAGGGACTTCACAGGTCTTCCTTATGGGGCCAACAAGTCCCCACTAAAAACAAGGCAAGGGAAGTGTTCTTCAGTGCCTTATAACATAATGTTATAAAACTGCTTGGCAACTAACAAGGGAAATTAAAAGGACCTGTTCAGGTGCTCTGTATCTTTTCAGCAGTGTGCTGCAGTGCTGAACAACACAGATCCAGCAGCCTTGTCTGATCATTCTCATCCTCTAACACCAGTATCTACTCAGTTCATGCTCAGAGTAAAACTATTCCTCCTTCTATGCATGTCTGGGGCACAGTTGAGTACTTGAATCAATGAATTTTCTTCACAGCAGTGAAATAACCTAAGGTGATTGCAAATAATAAATAGATCCTGAGTTTGCCAATGTTTCTCTGAGGATATGCAAAGCTTTTGGACAAGGCAGCACAAGTAGTGCTTGTGCTAACAGATTCAGCCACAGAAACGGGAAGAGACAGGGTTAAAGCCTAAATCTGACAAAGCAGAAGTCATTATTTAAAAAAATGCAATCCTCTTTCAAACATAGGAGTTGATGGGCTTATTTTAAGTGGGAGAATCTGCTTCCCATGTCTGTCATGCTCTCTCAGTAACGTCACCAGGGATCAGTCACGTGTGTTGCAGGCCAGAATTTGGGCAGCAATGACCATCAGATACTCACTGGCAGCTTGCAGCCTTCCCTGTCGCACAGCTTTCTAATGAGCGCTCCCATGACAATGACAAGAGTTTCTCTGATTTCCTCACTGGCGACATCCCCCTTGAACTTCTCCTGCCATGCAAAAGCAAAGCTGTTTAGTGTCTCAGTGCAAACATGACGAGCCACACTCTGCTGTGGGTTTAATAGGCTCCCTCATTTTCTGTGAACATTAATGCAATGCAAGGGCAGTGATCACCATGGTGGCTTGGGCTCAGGCTAAGCACAGCACAGCTCTATCGTTACATATGTATTACATATAATAGCTCAGTGCCATTTTCACCTTGAATTACATTCAGTGTCTCAAGTAGATTCATTTGGGGAAAAGAAAATGGAGGATTTACAGTTCTGGTTACAGTACTTTCACAAGGTAACAACCAAACAATCCTCAAATTATTTTCCTAACATTCAGTATTATGTTTCTTTTCCAAGTACTGGATTTTGGTAATATTTTACAAAGCAAATAGACTTTCATTCTAGACCTAGGAACTGTTCGCAGGCTCTATGTTAATGGCACACCTATGGGAAACCTTGGAAGGCATAAAGAAAGGAAAACTAGAAACAGCAACAGTTGTTTCTTCTTCTCTTTCCCTTTCACTGGGACAAGGCATAACACTATTAGCTCTGTTGTATTTTTTCTGTCCTTCGACTTACAGTTAATGATTTCAGGAGCTTTTCACTGGGGTGAGAAGCAAATCCACAGGCATACAGGAACCGTTCCTGCAGGATAAAAGTGCTTGCATCCTTAAAGTCAAGAAACTCCAGCACGGCCTCCAGTGATTCTGGTGTCTGAGCTGAGGTTACAGCATCCACTACCTGTGGACTACAAAGAAGTGGAAATTAAATTAATGTATCATTGCAATGAGCTAGTCAATACTGAAAAGACTTGGCTACATATTGAGAGAAAGAAGCTAATGTACTGAAACAACTCTTCACTGCAAGTAAGTGAATATTTTACTCTTGTTGGAAAAAGTGTCCTTGAACTCTCACCTCAAAATGGTACACAAACTCATATCCATGGATAATATTTGAATTTATGCAAATAGGGGACCCAAAAAAAATATTAAAAAACCCAACAATCACAAGTGTAATAAAGTTTACAGGACAAGGTTGTAAATATAAGGAAGTGTTTTAGTACTGCATGCATAATGGCACATAGAGAAAAGGCTTCTATGCTACCTGAGTGACTCTCAGATTTATCTCTGCTGCTGACAACTGCAATTTATTTGAAAGATCCCAACCATATGACTCATAAATGCTTTTTGACTCTCAAGTCTCAGTGTGCTGTTCACAACCAAACTCTAACACTAGGACAATTCCCAGGCATCAATCTTCCCCTTCTTTGTTGTATTTCCTATTGAAGGAAACAAATGGGAAGTCAAGAACAAGTTATAGGGTGTATCAGAACAAGTATTTGGTTTGAGAACCTTTGGCTAAACTACAAAGCATGTTGGCCTTGCACTGTAGATGCAACCCTGGTGGCTGAAGGGTGTGCTGAAAATTTATAATATTGCAAGAACAAACGTAACTTTAAAAAAATTGTTTTCCTGTAGATAGTATTGAACACTAGGTTTTGCATTGCTAAGACATCATCACTAGAACTCAATCTCTTCATATGCAATTTGCCCTTCTGCATTTTTCAATGGCTTAAACTTTTTTCAAACTTGTTCATGGTAACTTACAGAAATTCTTTACTTTCACTTTTAAGAATTTTCAGTATCTCTTCTTTTGTAGCTTTTCTGATGTTCTGAATGAAGGACAAAAAGGTTTTTGCTGCCTCAGGTTTGGAAAGTTTGTCAGGATGCATATGTTCTCTGATGCTCTGCCAGTGCTCAGGAAGCTGCAAAACAATTCATATTATGTCAAATCTCTCAGGCTGTGGTTCCAGTTCACAAAATCAGACTAAATAAATGCAGATACGTAGGCCAGCTGTTGCTCAAATTAACTGAAGTCCAACAACTTGATGATCCTTTAGCTCAGTATTAGTTAATTTATTATATCTCAGCACAAATATATTTGAAACCTTTCTATAGCTGTCTCTCTTCCAACACTTTAGTATTTTCCTGATGTTGTACATGACCTTAAATGCAATCTCTTTTGGAACAATAAAATTTATCTATACTGGAACTGGAATGAAGTGAATTCTCTTCTCTTGCAAATTTACTATGCTTTCTGGTGAATATGGTGTTTGCCCTATGTTCCCATTTTTTCCTAAGTAGATTTTTTAAAAAAGGGAGATGCACAATCCCCAGTTCACCAATTAATCGTATTTTCTGAGAAGATGGTAATTTTGGGTTAGCATAGAACAGGATTAAATGTCCAAGAAGTTATTCCCATTTTTTATTCATAAACTTGCATACAAAAGGATTTGTAGCTATTGTACAAAAGGAAAGGTGAGGTGGTATTAGAACAGGTGATTGGTGGTTGCTGTATTAATTTCCACACCACATTTTTTATCTGAATGAGCCAACATGGTAGCAAAGCACCCATATCTGTCCTTACAGATACACTCCCATCAGAAACTGGTGCTGGTATTTTGACCTTTCCTCTTTCCCTCACCCTTGCTTCTGTTATCTCAAATTATAGAGAACATTCCATGGTGAAAACTCAGCTGTTCTTTGCAGCAGTCTTTACTGCAGCTTTCCTGAGTGGGAAATAACAGTAGCACCCATCTGACCTTTACTAAAATACTTCTCCTCTGTGGATTTTGTATTGGGCAATAGCACTTGAACCTGCTGGCAATTAGAAATATCATTCATCAGTACAGAGTGCAACTTCTATTGACTGTAACAAACAATAATTAGGCAACAATGATTGAGACATAGGATATTTCCTGAGGATTAATGACCAGCTGGGAGGAGCTCAGGTTTTGAGGGACAGATGTGTCTTTTAACCCCAATTGGTGATTAGTGCTTAACATCAAGGTCAGTGTTGCTATTATTAACTGAAATTGGATAAACTATGGGGCACTTTTTATTCCCCCTGTTGAAGCTGCACCAAAGTTCAGCAAAAAAACCTCTAACCTCATTACTACTGTATTTTCTCCTGTGCAGAGCTGAGCTGTGTGGGCTGCTCTTAGTTTAGCCCATACCCTAGAGACAAGCAAGGTGGGAGATGCAAGCTGGAGCCATCTCAAGCAAAAGAGAGTGGAGACCAAGCCTTCCTCTTTGAGAGGTGCTCAAACTGTTCAACAGCTACAAGGAGCAGTTGCCACCTCCTGCAGTGACCATGGCATTAAAAACACCATTCACAGTTGACTTTTATGAGGGCCCTCATTCTCCTGATGTGAACATCAGGCAGTTCGGATTTAATAATCTGAACATTCAGGCACAAGATGTACACACTCCCACATGGCAACTCAGCATGGACATGGACCTGTGTTTCTCTGACAGAGATCAGAACAGAGGTCTTGTGGATGCTCTATGAAAACTCCAGCCAAACCAAGAGGTTCTAAACCAACCAGGAGTTGGTTTTGAATGGCAGTGCCTGACAGCTGCTTACCAACATATAAAGGGTGGCTGCACAGGACAGAACAAACCCACCTCACCTTCAGAAGGGGCAAGAATCCTTTCCCATAGGAACCATGAGCATAGAAGACTGCAAGATGCAGAAGCTGTTCTGAGAAGATCATGCTTTATGTTGCCTAAACAAAGAAATCTAGACCTGATTTTAAGTGTAAAATTTGCCATAACCTCAGAGAAGGTAGTGCTGCTGTCTGGGAAATGAGGATAGTAATGGCTATTTTACCAAATTAATGAAGAGAGATAAGACCTGTTACAATTTAGAAAGGGCTTTGAAAATGTAAAGCTCTAAGGCATAGCACGTCAGCAGGGCATTAATGTATACTATGATATATAAGTACCATATGCTATGTTGCTGCTTTGGATACAGCGTTCTGTTTATAGAGCCCATCTTTTCATAGCAGTTACTGAAAAATACAGTGAGAAAGCAGAACTTCATTCTCCTCATGCCATTAGGTTTATAATGACATAGCTCAGTCACCAGGCAGTGCTCTGGAATTATACCCTGTGTTTGTTATCTTGGTCTGGAAATTATAACTGTTATTACAAACTTGGTCCCAAGTGACAAACTGGTCAGCACACACCCCACTGGGCAGAGTCAGGGAAAAAACACCTGTCCCTACTCTGTTTAGGATGCCTCAATATTCCCTGCTCAGAACTGCTCCAGCACAAATGCAGCATCATTTCTATATTCTCCAAATATGTGATTTTGGTCTTCTCTGTGGCTCAACAAGCATCAGATGAGATAAATTATTATAGTGTAATGCTACTTCCAAATAACTAGCACAAATTCCAATATAGGAACATATTTGTGCTCATAAGGAGTATCTCTGGAGGACTAAAATTATGTGTGCTGAATAGAGACTATATCTTGCTTATCAATACCAAAAATAATGATCCTTAAATTAATGTTCCCATTACTTCCTCAACAGTAATAGCATTAATATTGTTTGCTAACAGTCATTGTAGTAATTTATTTAGTTTATGATGAGCATCATTAGTAAAACAAAAGATGATTCATTTACAGTGCCATGCTCTCAGCCTTCAGATGTCTTAAATATAAAAAAAACAAGCCAATTTTTTCCCACGGAAAAATAAGAACATTATTTGACTTCCCAAGAATACTAAATCCCCATTTTACTCTTGTAAAATACCTATAAAATCCTTTAAACAAAGGACTTCCTTGGCATCAGGTAGTAAGAAGAGGTTAAATATGCTACCAAAAAATGCTTAGCCTGCCTGAGGAATGGCTAATGAACTTGAATTCCTAGGAACAGTTCAGCTCCTCCATGGCAGAACTGTTTACAAACAGTAGTCGACCATCTTAAAATTAATTTTCTATCCCGAGGAAATAAGCTTCTGCCAGCTCAAGGTTGGCAAAGGAGAGATAAAACAACAGGGTGTTGTATTTTCTAGAGATCTGGAGAAATAGTGCAGTCTTTAAAAGAGACCAAAAAGGCTGGTACTTTTAGTGGTAGATCTTACGACACTTTGTGGGGTGAGCACCATTGCAACACTTCTGTACTACCTACTCCAGGGTGTATTTTATATTGATATGTTGGACCTGTCCTAGTTCTGCTTGGACAGAAAATTTGCTTTCACACTTGTCCTGCTCAGCTAAGCAACCTGATGTCCAATGAACTTGTGGTTACTTACTGAAGGGCACTTTTTGCATTTAGATTTCACTGGCTCTGCTTCCAGGGGCATGGCAACATATTTGGGGTCCAAGGTCTTGATCACAGCAGCAACTTGCTTTGCAGCGACCAGTCCCATCCCAGCTTGGACTGACTTCAATTCCAGCCTCTGCCTGTACATCCACACAGTGAGGACACCATTAGAGCTCAACCATCAGCACAGAGATGCAGAAATCACACCAAGAGGAAACAAAAAGCCCCCCATAGACAAAACAGTATAGAATACAGACTTATTGAAGTCTTATTTTTAAATCATCCGAACATGGCAAGTCTTTGGGATTTTTAAGGTAACAGCAATATCTGATACCAGCAAAATTACTGCTAGAGTTATGTGTGATAAACTACTGTATGAGAGACTTTCTAAAGCACTGATTTCTAAGACTTGATAAACAGCCTTCAGTACTCACATACATCCTGAAATGTTTCATATATTTGTACTTAAAAGATCTAGAAAGTGAGATTTTTGAATGTACTTTTTCTTTTAAATATCTATTTTTACTGAGATGCCTCAATCATTAATCTTGTATGAGTATCTCCATGCTTTCTGTGCTTTGGGGTCCGGCGTCTAACACTGTTGTTTCCTTTCTACGCAGTAGATTTTATTTTCTGTACTTCCAAACTCTCACATACTAGAAATAGAAATCCATCAGAAGTATTTCTTGAGAAATGAGAAGACACAACACCTATAGCACTAATGGGTAGATTAAAACGTTTTGGCCAATTCCTGCTGTTTTCAGTTTACTTCTTATGAATGCCATTATTTATCATTTGTAGTGTGGTAGAACCCATAATCAAAGTTGGACCTGGTACCTGGCACAGTTGGATCTGTATATGGATAAAAAAAGAGACCTAAATCCTTACCTGGAGAGTACACAGTCTCAGATCTCAATACTATATGACCTACACATATAACCTGACTTGAACTACTAGCCCTGCTACCATCAATGACAGTCCAATTGCCCAACTTACTTTGAAACTATTTTGGTGCCTGTTTTTCGTCGGTAATTCAGAACAAAAACAAAATTTTCTTCTGCCTTAATGGATTTAATGAAGCTGTCTTCCAGCACATAAATAGTAGCAGATGTGCCTTTTGTACCAACATCCAAGATCTGAAAATAATTTAAAAAATAAAACAGAAAGAAGGCTATTCAACAAGCAGCAAAATAGGAAAAGAGCTCACAGTTCCAAATGAGGGCAAGACTTGTAATGAAGTAGAGCCATATGAGGAAGGTGCATATAGGCTGGCATCTCAAATTAAGCCTATGAACCAGGTTTTTGAGAATTTCCACTGCAGTAAGAAGCCATTCACTTCTACACCATGTGATTCAAATTCAGTATGTGCCAGGGTAAAAGACAGTAGGAGCAGGCCAGGAAGTTATGGAGCAGGCTGCATAACCCAGTACTACATTTTGTTTAAGATATGCTTTAAAGAAGACAAGAATCTTTTCCAGAGAAATGTCTTGTGAATGAGATTGTTATGGTCACACTTCGATCAAACAAGATGGCTGGCTTTGCTTTGTGTTTTGTAAACAAGATGATGTCTCTGTGATAAGTGTGAAAATTGGGAACCCAGTCATAGTGTTAAGGCAGTTTATTAAGAGAGTATGTGCTGTCTTTGCACTTCTCTGAGCTGAGAAAGGTCAGTTTCTGATGTGGAGAATCCCAGTGCCTTCAGCAGGTGTCCAGCCTGCTCTCAGCAGTGACTACTTAGAAAGACATTTACTAACAGTGGAGGACCATTATGGCTGTAGTAGGGCTTCAGTTACCTCTATGGCCCATCTCCTGTATTACACCTTAGGGAAGCCTTTAACCTGATCAAGCTCCATTTAAGAGTCATCCATTCACTCATCTTGCCAGCCATTTCCAGCAGATGGGTAAAAGGTTACTGTTATCACTATGACTGCATCTGTATCAGCTGAGCCAAAGTGGTTTACACCACAGGAGAATCCGTTTCCTGTTCTCTCCATGGGAACTACATATGACATTTGGGCTAGTAAAACTAGAAAATTTACATATAGAATTTGCTTTCGCTAAAGCAAGAAGGACTTCTGAGAAGATGAGTAGTAGCTGCTAAGAATATATTTTAAATAGGAAGAATAGATTTTATTTTGTTAAAGAAATCATACCTGGTTGTGGCTGGTAAATTTTTTCTTTTCTATTTCACAGGAGTTCAGGTCTTTTATTTTAGTCACTTGATCTTGCCGCACATGGTAAGTAGTGTTGCATTTCCCAGAAATGTCCACCTTGGAAAAAAGAGTTAGATTAGGACAATTTCTTGAATTTATCTTTGGGACCCTGTGAGACCTTCCAAAGATGAAGCATTTTCTCCACTGTTGGAATCCTGTAACTAAGATGCTGCACTTCTTGGGTTTATTTAAGAGTTTTGAGGATGTCAGTGGTTCTAACTATCTGCTTTGGATTGGCAGGGGTACTATTCATTAGATGGCTGTGAAGAAAAATAACAATGTTTGTTTAAACAAAATAATCAGGAAATACCAGGCAGCTCACACTATAGTCACAAATTTGAGTTAAATTCAAGCTTTGTTCAAGGGGATGGGTTTAGAAATTTAACAGTGGAAGGCAACTTAAATGGATGCAGCTAAACCAGTGCTGACTTTGTGTGGGTACTACTAGGATTTAGAATGGGACTCCACTGAATTGAATTTAGGAATCAACCAACTTTAAACAGCAGTATAATCACTTTTATAGTGACCTGGTTTAAGGTGGTTTATTACCAAATTGTGCTAAATGTATAAAGGCATTTTAAATCCAATGGACTGCACTACTCCCTTATGCTAATTGCAGCAATTCGACTTGTGCCACCAAATATTTGGAAGACTGTCTTTATGTCCCTAACCTCATATGTGTTCAAAGGGCTGATTTCTACCACAATTCACTCCTTCTAAAATTAGCAGGAGCCACAGGTCTGCCTTTCAGAGCAGATCAAGCTCTGCCTGTTCCTCAGGTGATGAAAATCTTGCCTGATAGAGCACCATACCTCACGGGAAGAGCCAGAGTGCAGCTGTAGCTGGAAAAGGCTAGCCAGACCTCTCTTAATGTTCTGAGTAAAACCAGGTTCATTTTGATATGAGTAGAAGGTTTTGACCTGTAGGAATAATAATAAAAAAAAATTATATATATATATAATAAAGCATTCAAAAGTGTATAGCAAATCTGGTTAAATGAGAAAGCAATAGTGAGGATCCAGTCTAGAAAAACTCCCTTTACTTTTTTCTCTTACTTTTACTTTTTTTTTTTAGGAAGTTGAATTTTGATCTGTTGCCCTTATTTAAGCAGACTGCAGAGGCTGCAGGGCCTGACAATAACAGTACAAACACGGTTGGCCTTCAAACTGCAGGCCAGTTTCAGTGCAGTGAGCATCTCTCCTGGAATTAGAGAGAATTTAGACAGGAAATGGAAAACTTTTCATAATTTTACAAGCAACTCAATTTTCTGCATAATCCTCAGGTAATCACTCCCCACAGGGGCATAATATCTGTTGCGATTTAATAACAGGTTAGAAAAATTCAGGATGAATCATAGATAAATCACAGATAGAATGACTTCAATGACGTGTCAAATATATTATAACCTTTGCACTTCATAGGCAAACTGTTGTGCTTGAGCCTCTCCTCTGGTAAGACTTTGCACCTCCACTTTGCATTCAAGGTGCTTTAAAAGTGCCCCTTTTTCTGGAACTGTAAGCACAATCCGTGTGTTATCTCAGGGCAATCTTGAAAAGCGAAACTACTGTGCCAGGGATGAAAGTGTCACACTGAAAAAAATTATAAAAGGAGTGTATAGACCCTACTACCTGAGAAAAAGCCCAAGTTTTTAATATTACATCTTAGCATGTGAAAGTGTACAATGTATGAGGAGCAGATGCATTCTGACTGTGTTTGGTACCTCTGTTCTCATGTAGGGATGTGTACAGTTCACAGCCAGTGCTGTCCTGTTTCTTTTTATGTTGTGTAAAACTGATGACAAGGCTGAGTCTGAAAGTTATTGAGCAGGTCTGATAGCAGCTGCAATTCAGCAGGCTGAGCTGGTGGCCAGGATATGTGCTCAGTGCCTATTTACAGCAGGAGGTAAAGATCCTGCTGGGATAGAGTGTCAGAGCCCTCACTCTGCTCTGCAGAAGGGAAAAGGGAGTGTGACCTTCAACCTTCTTCCTTTTTCACAGCTCCTCTGCCCATGCCCCACCTGCTGAGCATTGCTTGGGCTGCAGAGGGGAAAATGGGGCTATTGGCCTAATGCCACAAGGAGCAGGAGGGGGAAGGACCAGGGGCAGAAGGCAGGAGCAGCCATGTCTCAAACCTCACCACTCCCTGGCCAGAAGAGGAGGCTGAGTAGAAGGGGACATAAGTACACATAAGCAGCTCTGCATGGAAAAAGAGAGTGGGATGGATGTACCTGAATCCCCTTCTCAGAGAGATGGGGACTCTGAGACCTACAAATGGACATGGTGCTCCTGTGCTGGGACAGTGCTTTGGTGTTCTCTCAGGACACAATATAAAACTCAGGCACATGTTGAGACACACCTGCTCTCTGACCCTTCTCTTCTGCTTTTTGGAGACAGTCGCCCAGTGGGGGAAAAACATGTAAGGCTGTAGGTCTTTCAGAATCAAGCTCATCAACTTGGGACCACTGGAACTCCAGGTGACAGCAAGCCAAAGAGCTGGGAAAAGCAGTCCTGGTAAAATACTGCAGAAATCCCACATAGCAATTGTACATATATCCACATCTGTACCTATATCTTTGTGGACAATCTGCTCTTCACTTCCCTACTGTGTGATGTTCTCAGCACACAATAGGCTTGGGCTTGAAGGTAAATTACAGTCTGTTCTAAACTACTGTATTTCACATAGAATGATAGGACACAATGGCTTATTAAAAACCCTGAGTGAATAGTGAACTGGTAAATTCTTCAAGTCTGTAACAGAAGATTTGTGTCATGTTTACTTAGGAACTAAATTTTAAAAGACAGGGTCTTACTTTTCCACGGATTAGCTCAATCACTATGGGCCTCTGTAAAGCCTCCAGATACTCCTTCCCAATGATCTTCTCTGTGCTTTTTCCTTTGAAGATGTTTTGAGCAGCTGGACGTTCATTCACATTTTCCACCTGAACATCTTTTATCTAGCAAAGTAAAAGCAGAGAAAATTAATGTAGAGAGCAGTGTAGAATTGTCCTGGAGCAGGCTAGATATACTAAATAACATAATAAATGTTCCTTATTTCTGCATTCCTGGTTCTGAAGAAGTTCAAAGTTTACAAAATAAGCCAGTGCTCTACACTGGGGAAATAAGTGTCAGAAAATCTCACCATAAAGCTAAGTACCAAACCCAGTTTTTATTTAGAAAATATCATGATTTGTAGCTAGAACTGAGGGCTTCAGACAACATATTGCCCCTCGGGTAAGGGCTTGCACACCAGTTGTCTGAAGCTATAGGTGCTGCATGAAGCAATTTCTAAATACAGGAAATATTTTGAAGTTCTGGCTTGTGATGTTAGATAGATACTTGTGAAATCTTATTCTATGGGAATCAGATCATCAAAGCAGCTGGATTTAGTTGATGAGACTACTGAATAAAAGGTTTCACTTGTGTTCTGAAAGTGAGTTCTCTGAGATTAGATTAACAGCTAGATGAGTGCAGAAAAGATTGTGTGTGGTTTAAGCTGTCTGATGGCAATAATTACCGTAATTTTGATCAGCTGGTCATCATCATTGTCAGGATTTCTCCATAAGAGGTTGACATCCACACCAGAAGAAATTCGATACCCTGCACTTTTCTGCAGGGATGCTTTCACCCGATCAACATAGACTTCAGCTGAGTAAGCAAACTTATATAGCTTGTCATTATTTAGGCTTGGCCCAGTAGTGTGCCCTGTTTGGAAAGCAAAAACAAACAGCATTTTAGAATTGACTAACTCACATCATCTACCATTTTCTCCAAGAAACACCTTTAGAAAAATTAAAAATTAATTACAAACAAAGATTTATGGGACTGATCCTGCTACTCTTGATTACAGAGACTGTCCTACTGAAGCAGCTGGGGTTTTTTTATTGAGTTGACACTGATTGTACATATTTAGCATAAGAATGGTCACAAAATCCTTTGTTCTAGCTCTTTACTTTAAGACTGTCAGATTCTTTTCTTCAGCTATGTTAGCATTACAAATTAATCCAAAATTATTTGCAACTCAAAATACTGTTTTTAATCATGCAATTTGTGAGCTCAGCAAGGTGAAATGCACTGATGTGATTTATTGGAGCCAACAGAAATCATTCTCTGCATCTCTTGCACATTTATTGGGAAACTTTCCATTGAGAGTCTTGCCCAAGGGTAATGAAATGCATTAATGTAATGAAAATATTAAGACTGTATTTTTTAGATTAAATATTTAAGCTCTTGTCCTTTCAACTAAATAATTGTCCCCATAGCTGTGTTCTGCTTTTAAGTTATATATTTAAGGAATATAAAAGGGAAGGGAAGGGAAGGGAAAAGAAGCTGGCTGTACACTAAGTTCTCTTAACATTCTCAAAGCAAACACACATAAAGTGACCTTAGGTGCTATCTGTAAGCAGCACAGCACCAGCCTCACACACCCAAATACTCCACCACTGACTGCACTGGAAATTTCTTCATGGACATCAGAAGGTACAGAGCAGAAACAACAAGTTCACAACAGAGTTATCTAAGAAACACAAAGTGCTGTTCTCAGGGAGATGCATCTCAGTCTTATGACAAGTGCAGGGAAGGGCGGGGGAAAGAGAAAAATCTCTCACAACATCTCAGAAAAATTCTTAAGCAGGCTATAATGGAATCAGTGTCTTCAAAGTCCCTGGCAGAGATTCATCAGGCTATTTGGATTTATGTTATATCCCTCTGTTTTATCTGACTCACTTAAATAAATTTCAAGTGCATTGATAGAAAGGAAAATCAGTCTTATTTCATTTTAATATTTTAAAGCCCATTTAGGAGGCTGCACAGGGCAGTTCCAACATGGCTGGTTGGATACATTCTGCAGTTTTTAAAGAGTCCAAAACCCCTGCTTCATTAAGATTTTGCTCATATCCTTCCCCTGTTCACTCAGATACCATGGCAGTGGATTAAGGTCAGCTTCAAAGAACCTTTCTCTGAGCAAAATGGACACTGCACCAAGTTTAGTCTGCAAGTTGTGTAAACTGGCAAAGTTACAGAACTAAATGGATTTATACTGTATGCCAGCTGGGGATGTGGTGCAGCAAGTCTGGTGATCCCAGTGGGCGCAGCCTGTTCACGTGTGAGAGGCCAAAGCTGTAACTATTGATTTTTTCCCAGGAAGGCTGAAGGATTCATGTTGGCACAACACACGGCCTGTCTGGTTTCACATGTCTTGTGTGTCTGTTTCAAAACAAAGTCACCAAGAGGCATACAACCCTTACTGCAGGTTTACTGTGAATTTCCTAGCCAACTTCCTTCCCCAATTCCCTGCTTTGAAGCTACCTTACCCTCGAGAGCAGAGGGTGCTCAGTGCCTGCTCAGAGGTGGCTATGCCTTTCAGGGACACTCTGGTTCTCTGAGGTCCCTCAGAGCCAGCTGCTTCCTGGTTCAAAATGTCCTTCACTTGCAGCAGAAACTGTAGTGCAAAGGACTTAGTACTGGCTGAGATTTTAGGAATATCACCCACTAGGTGCATTCTAAACACAGTCCCATCTAAAGAAAAAAAGTAGGGGAATAGCACATCCAAGAGAAATCCAGAGACAAGTCTCTTTTTAGTTAAGGTGCATGTTGTGGCTTTGCTCCCTCCCTACTTTCAGTTAGAAGCACCTTTCACCTACCCTCTTCCTTTCCCCACAACCGAACACATACACGGTTTTATTCTCCTTTTGTAAGAGTTCCTTCCCTCTTCCTCCCTTTTAGCATTTGCTTGTCCCCACATACAGAAGAGCTGTTCCATTCTAAATGGATCAGATGAGAAAATGATGCAGCAGCTTCTTGCAAGCGTCATGGAAAAAATGAATAATTGCAAAGTATTCCTGGGAGCTAGAAGAGCATGAGGTTTTGAAAGCCTTCACTATTTCACACAGAGAAAATACTGCAGGTGCCAGGGCAGAAGACACCTTTAGTTGCCAGACTGGAAAAGGGTAGGCCAAAAATGGATCATGATAAGAGAAGCAGCAGGGATGAGGCAGTATTGAAAGCAGTCCCAAAGAGTTAGCACTTATCCTTGTGGAAATGGGGAAGCCAAGAGAGACAACTGAATAGTGTGGTCAGGCTTTGAGGCGAGTGGGATCTTGACAGATGAGAGACAGAGATACAGGGTCACTGACCACAAACCAGTATCCAAAACAGCACAACTAAATTTTCATGCAAATGTCCATGAAGAAAACACCAGTACTATTTTAAGAGGAATATTGCAACACCTTTCTGATGTAAACTTTTCTTAATAGAACGCCCTCCTTTTAGAGGCTTCTTCCTTTGTATTCAGCACAGCACTGGAATCCTTGCTGCCTGTGCAGCCATTGACATTTCAGCTGATGGCAAGTGTCCCACTGCCTGAGGAGGGAGGAGACACGGACACACAGACCACCATCAGCCCAGCCATGCTCTCTGGGGGTCAGAAGTGCTGCTTCCAAGGTGGAGTGCATAACACATAGCTTGACTAGTAATGTTAAGTGTCTGTCATTAAGGGTAACATGCCAAATCTATAATTAAATCATGATACTGTATAATACAGAAGGTTACACTGCATGAGTAGAGACAGCTGTCAAGTCCTGTGCCTTTTATTAATACATATGGCATGCACAGCATGTGTGTCTCTAACTACTTGCTAGCTCTACCTTCATAAATCATACTTGCCACTGTCTCTGATACCAGATAGCTTTAAAAAGCAAATCCCATCCGCTTATTTGAAAACATTTTTCAAGTGGAACTGCTGTAGGAAATTTTTATGTGTGCTGACCTACCTGAATTGAACAGAATAATGTTTCAATATTTCCAAAAGACAGCATGGCTTGATGAAAAGGCAAAACACTAATCCTAATCCCAGCTCTCACACTGAGGCCCTAAGTGGCCTTTGGGCCAATAATTTAGCTCTCAATCTCTCTGCACAAGAGAGAGGGGAAATCTGGCAGAGCTGAAGGGATGAATAACTAAAGAGAAAATGCTTGTTCAGTATCGTAGGGATGTGACAAGCAAATATTACTTCACATTAAGAAGCTTTGCTTAATTGATATTAAGGGGAAGCTGGGAAGATCAGACACCAGAAATGTGGCACACTGGTACCTAGCCATAAACTGAACATGGCAGCCTCATGAAATAAACTCACAGGCCTGCAAATTTCTCTCTTTTATGACTCCTGCCATGACTGTGTATAGAGCCAGGGAGGAAGGAAGGTTGCTGTTCTGTGCTTAAGGTGTCCTGGATTCCCTGCAGGTAGCAGGAGGTGGCACCCATGAGAGCACCTCTACAGCCTTTTTAACAGCTTAACCCAGGATAGTGTGTCCCCCCTGCTTCTCATCATGATGAAACATCCTCATTAAACTAAAAACTCAGCTTACGTTATAACGTTTCTGTTCCTCTAAATTTAATGTGAAGTTGTACACAAAGAGTCACTACTGCAGACACCTTTCCTTGCTTCATACACTGGCACTGCTGAAGCAGACAGTCTCAAAGATTTCATACCCTTGACTTTGTCAGGACACCTGAGCAAAGCTCTGCTCACAGGGTTTCTGCAGACATCCAGATTTTCAAGACTTACTACAGAGCAAGGTTCTCATGAAATTAACAGGATGCTTCTTACTGACTTCAGTGGTAGCTGAGTCAACTGCTCAGAAGCTGAAACCTGGAGATGCCTGAGCACTTCCTGGCTCTGCTCCACCAGAGCACTCTGTGTGTTTAACTTCTGAGCGTGTGAAAAGTCCCTTTGAAGTCGGTGCCCCCACAGTATGTCCTGATTAAGCAAGGTCAAGATCCCTGATCTCCTGGTTACACCACTGGCCCTGTGCACTTGAAAACATCATCTCCTCCATCACCTCTGCTGAGAGGAATGCCACAAGCATTTAAACCTAACTACTAAACGCATCTTGTATTACTCAAGCACATCTGAGTAAAGCTGATGATTTTTGAGGCAAAACAGATCTGCAGACACACACTGGTTATGCCTCTGCTGAGGCAGAAGCTGAACCAAGCCCAAAACAGACCTACCTTTAACAGAGGCAGAGTAGGTGGAAATGATGCAAAGGAACAGCACGGTAAGAAGAATCATGCTGGACTCTGCAGAGCTCCTGACTGCAGCATGAAGTGTGAGAACCTCCAAGAAATGAGCTGAGAGTGGAGCCTGCAGAGAGAGCCACAGGCTTGGCCACACTGTTTATCTAGATGTAGTAAAGGTCAGATTCCAAATTCCACACTTAGGTACTAAGTTCATGAAAGGACTTCCAGTTAATTATTAAGAACTAAGGTAACTGGCGGTTTCTACCCCATTTTATCGATTACCTCGGCTTTCATTTTTGAATACCGAGCCCACACAGATGCATTTCTGAGCAGCAGAACCCACCTCCAGTGCTGGAAGAACCAGGAGATCCTGCCACCACTCCTCTCTCTGAATGAAAGGGTGATTAGGTCTGTTGCTGCCAGATCTTGACCACTGTCTCCACTGTTTTGCATCATCTGTCATCATCTCTGTAAGCAACCACAAAAGCAGAGGTCTTTTAAGGGTCTTCCTGGAAGCAGAAGTACACGGGATTTATCAGTGCCATCCCAAACTGATTCTACTTCACTACAGACTCAGATGTGATGTCAGTGCTGGCTACATTGTACCCTACTAAATCAAAGTTCTTTCTTTCAGCAGCCCCAGCCCCCATCTTACATCACTGCAGTGACAGAGGTTAGAGCCTGAAGGATGTGATAAACAAAGACATTTTGTCCCATCTCAGTGAAGGGTACCTGCTTGGCAAGGTCTGGGAGCAGGGCAAACCGAGCCCTTTCCCCTTTTCTTGTGCTTACTTCACCACCTCCTTTGAGAAGGCCCTGGCTGACTAACCCACATGCTTCCCTGTTTCCTCTGGCAGTAAATCCCAGGCCCTCTCACACTAACCTCACGGCCACAGGGCTGCTTAAAGGATGTCCTTCAGCTGTCCCACAGGTGTCAGTGGGGCAGCAGGCCAAGCCCCCGTGCTTCTTGGCACGCCCTGGCACATAGACTGCGAGGTTGCACGCCTTTCCCCCAGCACACAAAGTCTTCCCAGCTCTGTGAGAGGGCAGGATCTGCTCCTGCCAGTAAAGGAAATACACAAGTGAGCCATCATCACTGTCTTCCACTTCACTTCCACAGGGTGATTTCACACGACTGTGATTTACAAACACTCCAACCCAGCAAGTGCCACCCCAGGCTGCGACTAGATGCTCCCTGAGGGCCACTTCTGCCACCACGTCCTCTTTAAGGGATGGTAAAGTGAGAACAGCCTTCACCTTGAGTGGTATAAATGCCTCCTCTGTTTTCTTGTGGTAAAAGAGAAGTCAAACACTGTGGATGTCAATCATTGCCCAGCAATGAAAAACAGGTCCATGCCACTGCTTCTCCCCCACACTCATTCGCACCTTGTGGAAGTTCCCCCTGGACCTCTTTCTGTGTTTTGTTTGTGTGTGTGCACACGTGGGAGGGAGGAGATTAGGAAGCCCCAGGGGTCTGCTATTGCTTCTTCCCATTTGTGGTTGGTTATGCTGCTTTCTCAGCACAGGTTGTGACATGCTCCCGAATTCAAGGGGCTGAGGCAGAGGACTCTTTTTGCCGCATTTAGTAAGCAAGGAGCTTGCCAGGCCTTCTGGACTGTTTTGAAAAAAAATAAGGACACTATCTTGGTGCAAAACCGACTCCATCTAAGGAAAGACTAGAGATAAGGATCCTGCTTTAGAAAAGCAGCATCGACACTTGACTCAGAAGGGGGAGGTGACGTTGGTCTGAAATCTGAGGAAGAGCAACTGTCCTCTTTCTATGCTTGAGACACAAGAGATTTATTTCTCCCTTCAAATTTTTTTATTTTTTTTTTAACCCCACTCTGTTAGAATATCCCTGGCCAGATTCCCTGCTGGTGTAAATCCACATCTCTCTTTGGACACCACTGTAGCAGTGCCAATTACAGAACTAAGAATGAAACTGCCATGTAAAGAAATTTTGTACAAACATTTCCATGTGCACACACCTTTATACACCCATAGGCACAGCTATAACACAGATCTGGGAGTGCTCTTCAGATATCTTAGCAACAGGAGGCCTGAGCCTCACCTTAGTTATGGCCAGAGTTAATCAGCAGTGACTTCCTTTCAGTCTGATGACACAAGTGAAACCAGCGCTGTGCCCACCAAAGTCCACACCACGCGGAGGTTGGGGAATCAGCCCCTCATGGATGCTTCACGCCATGCTGGCATATGGACTGGGGTCAAAGTATTCCTGCTGCTCCACATCTATTTTCCAGAGTCCAAACTATCGGGCTTATATCTTTATACAGCCTAATAAAACTAATGCGATTTCCTCCCATGTTCTGAGGTCAATAAAGTGTTTCCTTCTGCCTTCTCTTGTCAAGCAACAGCACAAAGACCTTGCTTTTCAACTCAAACCTTCAGGTATGAGCACCAAAGTACCCAAGCGATCTTTGCCCTTCAAGTGGTGCCCGTGTGCCCCCAGGTTTTGGGTGAATAAGACACCCCTGTTTCTGCCACAGGGGACAGGAGGTCAGAGATGCCCATCCAAGCCACTGACCAAAGCTGGTTTGCAGCCTAAGCCTTCCTCAAGAGCACTGCAGTCAGACCCAGCCCACAGGGAGCAATGTCATTGTCCACACCTGAGCCTCCCCTGAGTACCTTTTTTCCTCTCTATAGTCTGCATCTTGAGCTGCAGCTTTAAGTTGTGGACTATTTAGTTCTTTCTGTTGCTGGGAGGAAGGGTGAATCACCATTGGGATCAGCATCTTGAAAAAGTCATGTTAAGGCCCTACCAAAATAATGAAATTTAGACAGATAGCTCTTTCTCAATGTTTGCAACTGCTCAGCCTTTCATTTCACTTTGTCACCACTTGGCAAACTTCAGAAAACATTGCATTACCCTGTGTCAGTGTCTGAGGACACAGGGGGCTGAACGAGCAATACTGACGCTTTGCAGAGCGCACTGGGAGAAAAACAAACTGCATAAGCAGGTTCTTCATTCTAGGAAAAAGCACATCTGAGTATTATGTGACTTGGTCAGTTGTCTTTTGCTTTTTTTTTAAAAAAGAGCTTCTGTCAGTAACTCATCTGCTGCCTTTCAATGACCAAAAAACACCAAAGTATTCTCCACAGGGAGACTGAAGCATTTGGACTTGTGTGATGCTGGCATGTCAAGCTAGATATTAATAGTAATAGTGAGTGAGTGAGGTTTTAAATAGACTCCAGCAAATGCAAATCTACCTAATTTTAAAGTAATGCACTGAATAGGAATCACAAATTAGATCAAATACTTCAGCAAATATTCAATTCCAATAGCGGTTGAAAGGTCAGTGTCTCACTATAACGATACCACAGAGTTTTGTGAGTGCAACACAGCTGTAGCGAACCTGAAACCAGCACTAAAACTGTACGAGTGTGTATATCTGGCACCAATGAAACCTGAGATAAACACTGATGCACATGAAAAGGGGATTATGGTAGCGCACTCTCGTGTGTTTGCTAACTTTGTATGCCTCGTTAACCAGGGGCAAACAGACATCTACATACTCAGGCGGCCCAAAATACATTGTTCCCATAGAATATAATCCCAGTCTCCAGAACCGACTCTTGTGATAGGGCAGCATTCTTTCATGAAGTTATCTGGCGGCGAAAGAACGCTGCCCTTCGCTGGGCATCGACACGGGAGTTTAAAAAGCTAATTGTCGGAGGCCTTTAAAAATAGGAGCACGAAGGCGCGTACCTCTCTTGCGGGGCCGGAGGGAGCGCGGCACTGCCGAGGACCTCCGCAGCCACAAATGTGCCCTGAGGAATGCCACCAGTTAAAAATACTCTGCTGGCCCCTGCGTGAACTGCGCGGTGCCATCAGAACCATCAGATAAAAACAAGGTTTTCTCTTCCTTTTCGGTGCCCTTTATCCCCGCGGAGCCCCCAGAAGCCACGGCTGGGGGTGGGGGGGAGCGCGTGCCCCGACACCTCCGGCCGCTGNCAGTCGTGAGGGGCTTACGCCGTGTCCGTGTAGAGATACGCTTGTGCGTGCGTGTGTAGATAACACGTGTCCGTGCGCCGATATACGCTCACGCAGGTGTGCGCGCAGGGCTTGGTGTGTGAACGCCTTCCGGCAGCGAAATCGGGATTGTGCCAGCAAAACCTCCGCTGGTTCTGTGGTACTCTGGCTCTCCTGGTTCTGTGTGTTTCCTGTCTGCTGCCACTGCAGGAAGCCAGGGGGTTGCTGTTTCCTGCCTGTTGTCCTTGGGGAATCCTGTGGGTGTCGAGCACAGAGGAGCTGCTAGTGCAGAAAAAGTGCCTTTGGAAAGGAGTGGTTACAGTGGCAATTGATTGGAACCCGGAGTGATTTGCTGGATAACAGTTGTTCATCCTTTTACTTGTTGTGTTTGTCTACTGACAAACTGACATACTGGCTGGTGTCTCTTACTGTCCAGTGTCTTCTATTTTCAGGAGAAATTAAAATTAATTTTGATAGAGTACAGCTCGTTCACGCCTTTCCCCCCACCCCCCCCCAAAATAGCTTTAGTAACTTTAAAATTACATTTCTCTAACATGCTGCTGTAGCCATATTGCAAGATACATATTTGATTTTTTTGTGTTTGTGTACACGTACTGCTAATGCTTTTTTTTTATTATTGTTACATTTGATTCGGTATGATGTCTTAATTTTATGCTGTTGTTCTTTTGCAACCTTTTTAATTAGAAGCTATTCGCTACCTGCAGATCTAGCAGGCAGAATTTTAGACTATCAGAATATAGGTTATAATCTTTCTAGAATGTTCTGTGTTGCTATTTGCAGAGGCTTTAAATCAACAAAAATTGCCGTCTCTTATTCTTTATTCATGCTTATAGTAGGTGTTGAGCAGTATTTATTCTAGTTGAGTATCTTGTTAATCACACTCATATCACTTTGTTTCCTAGAGAATTGGTGAGCGGAAAACTTGTTTTTAATGAAATACCCACCATGTGCTGAGAAACAAGTGAGAAAACCCAGCCAAAACCTAATGTCATCTGAAACACCCACAGACAGTCCAGAGGTGCCAATGGAAAACACCCTGCTCCCTGAATTTCCTGATGTGGAAGGAAAGGCAAAGTCAAACGATAATCCAGTAGAGAGACTGGAGGCAGGCTCGGGCAAGGAGGAATGCCTTGAGTCCATGTCCAAGAGGCAAAGGAAGAAACTGTTGAAGCAGAAGCAGTGGGAAGAACAGAAAGATCTACGGAGGTATGGTTTGCAAAGGAGCTTCCCATGGTTCACGTACATGTAACATTTAGTGCTAATAATAATGACATGTCAGCAGAATGTGCTTGTGAGTTGCTTCATCAAATCAAGGCAGTTGAACCAGTTTTCTCCCACACCAGGTTTAAAGCAGTAGCCGCAGGCTACTTCATCTGCACTTGAAGAGGCTCTAGAGGTAAGCATCTCCTCCTCATCTTGGAATTGTTCCTTGGCTTCAGGAGGATGTCAGGAGGGATTCGGACGCACCTGTGTTTCATTTGTCAGAAGGGAGACAGAAGGTGTGGCCTTGTTCCTTTCTGAATGGGCTGCACCTCTTATCCTGGTGCTGTCAGACTTGAGAATCTTACAAAGACACTGAATAAAAGCAGCTATGCTTGACACATGAAGTGCTGTGCTGCATGTTACGTTGACAAATACGGAGCTTCTGTTTAGTTGTGTGGAGAGGAAGTGTATCTGCAAATGCACTGATGGTGGTTTATTCTTATCCCACTGACTGCTGTGCTCCTTCCCAAGACAATGGTTGTTGCTGTCTCTGAAATTTGATCTCCCAACTGCCTGCTCCTACCAGGAGGACAGGAGGATGGAACAATTTCTTCAGAAGCCTTTTGAAAAACTGTTCAGTGAAACGGGATGTAAATGGCCTTCCTCATTCTGATCCTGATACTGTGATTTTGTCAATCTTAGTTCTGTTATGAGACTTGACTCAAAGCACCCTTAAATCTGTGAGACTTTCAGTATTGAGTTAACTGAATTTGTGTCAGATGTTTGTCTTTGTAGGTATTTACAGACCTTCACAAAGATGGGGGGTTGTTTTGTGCTGGTCTCACTGTAGCACAGAGGGAGGCCACAGGCTGAGTTTAAACTATCACAGTCACAAGACAACCACTTTGGCCCTAGAAATCTGCATTTGTGTGCGTAACACAGTACCTCAGCAGACTTGGCAGCACTTTCTGAGGATTGATTTGTTTGTTTACTTAGGCAGAAACGAAAAGAAAAACGCCAGAAGAGAAAACTCGAACGTCAGTCAAAATTGGATTCCAGCAGTGAGGGGAATGACAGAAAGTGCATGCGCAGGGAAGTTGTTCCTAGCACGCTTCGCCTCATTGTGGACTGCAGCTTTGATGACCTGATGGTGTTAAAGGTAAAAGGAACTTCGGATTAACTAGGTATATTTAATTTTCTTAAATATAGACTGTACGTTCTCAGGATTTTCCCATAGGTTAAAGACCAAGTATTGTCATAGTGATAGACCTGTTTGAATCCTCAGATTATTTTTATATGTTAATTAAATCCCTGTGATTTTTTTTCCTAGAATAATGTAAATCAAGCACATGCATAGAGGTGTTTAAGTACATCTGTGTGGAAAATGTGTGTCTCCTTATCAGCATAATCCCCTCACAGTGGGTGTTTTTTCTTTCAGGATCTGATGCCCACACTTTCTGAGTAGTCACTTTTGCCAGTAAAAAGCTTCCTTTTTCTCTCTTTAGCTTCTGACTGGCTCATGATAAAGCATTTTGTGATGGTCTGTATGAAGAACTAAATAAAAACAAATTGTGTTGTGTACAGGATGTTAAGAAGCTTCACAAGCAGATTCAGAGGTGTTATGCAGAGAACCGCAAGGCATTTCATCCTGTGCAGGTATGTTTGAACAAACTGAACACTGACTGTTGCCAAGTACCAAACATGAGAACTGCAGTAGGAAAAGAAAATATTTAAGCTGTCTCTTTCATAAGAAAATTACTTCTGTTGTAACGTTATAAAGATACCCCTGTATATGGAACAATATGTGCAAACACAGATGAAAAGTGCCAGATCCAGTTATGCCACTAAGAGGCTGTTGATAGTCTTGGTTTTAGCTGTAGCACATTTTAAAAAAAGTCACTCTAAGTCCAAGTTTGTCTTTTAAACATATTACTAACTATATTCATATGGTCCTAGTACCACTTCCATCTGAAAAATATTAAGAGTTTTAACTAACAGTTAAGAGTAGAAAGAGAGGAAACAGATTGTGGCAAATTTCTGTATTTTGTACCTCTTGTTTGTTCTTTTTGAAGTTTTACTTGACCAGCCATGGAGGACAGTTGAAGACCAACATGAATGAAAATGACAAAGGATGGGTGAATTGGAAGGTGAATAATTGAGTATTTCTGTTAAAAGTCTTGATTGTAGTTGTTAACTATATTGTTACTTGTGAAGAACATTTTTTTTTTCCATATGGGATTTTCTAATACATGTGAGCAATAGCATAATTGAAAAAGTGTAGCTTTTTGTTATTTCAATTGATTTAACTTAAATAAGCCAAAGACTGCTTCTCTCGAATCTAGATTTGATTTTTGCTTGAAAAAATACACATGGATCCATTTTCATGTATTTTTATTGAACAAATTCCATTCTTGATAGACTAAGCAGGACTCCTTAATTTCGGCAATTCCAGCAGTTGTCTGTGTTGACAGTGCTCTTTTATCCATGTCCAAGATGACTTGCCAGTTGGGATGTGATTCTCTCATGTGCACCTTCACTTCCATCATGTTGCCTCTCAGCACTGAAGTGTTCTGGAGAAAAGTAGCTTCTCTTATGGTCAACTCATGTTGATTTTCCTTGTGACTCCCTGTTAAGCCACTATTTCAACAACTTCAATGGAAGAGTGCTTTGAACAAGTGAAAGCAGTCCTGTTTCCAGCAGTTCTCGTGCAATAGCTGCTTCATGAGAGCTGAGCATAAACTTCTCTTACTGAACAATTAATGTTAATGAAGCATTTGCTTCTGGGTTTACGGTTTTTAATCTGTAGGAGAAATACGGCAACGTTTGAAGGGAATCACAAGAACCTAAAAATTTATAGAGTTCTTTTGTGGTTTCAGAAAATTTCCTGTTGATTTTTACAAATCACTGCTCTGGGGACTGAATTGTTTGCGCAGAAAATTAATCTGCACTGTGCTACGTATTTGAATGGGAAGGAGGAATGTGGAATGACCACATACTGTTGGATTTATTTTGCCGGTCCCATCTTGGGTCTGTAAAGCTTGGCCAGCAATTCATCAGTTGAATGTAACTTCTTTTAACTACCTTTTTTTGAGGATATCCAAATTAGAACAGAGCACTATAGTGAGCTAATAAAGAAAGAAGACCTAGTGTATCTTACCTCAGATTCCCCAGATGTTCTCAGAGAGCTTGATGAGAAGAAAGCCTATGTGATTGGAGGACTGGTGGATCACAATCACCACAAGGTAAACTGTGGGTCTGTCTCTTTGCAGCTTGTTTTTGGCACCTTATTTGGCATTATTGCTGTTCATGTGTAAACTAACATAATTAATAATAAGAAAACTTCTTCAAATAAGAATTTAAAAAGATGTCGAAGAAACATGAAAAATGCTTGTGGTGGTAGCAGTGGCTTTAGTTCCAGAGTTTCCTCATCCTTTAATCTTCGTCTGAAAAAACTTCGAGGAACTACAACCTGAATAACTTTGTACTTTAACATCAGCTCACCTTTGAAACAGGCTGTGGCTGATGGTTCTAGAGCTGCAGCTACATGAACAGGTTCCATTTACAATCCTTTTGACCACAGGTCACAGTGTGACATACATAGAAACCAATGAGGTTTTCCAGAGGTAGTAGCCCTTGAGGCAAGTGCTGTCCAATTGGGGTAAGTTTCATTTTGTAACCAACTTCTAAAGCAACATCGTATCAGCACAGACAAAACTCTTGCCAGAAGGCGATACTTGTAGTAAATCTGTAAGGGCTGATCTGAAACAGTAATTCTCAATATATTTGTTTTGGTATCTTTTCCCCAGGGAATTACTTACAAAAAAGCTGTAGAGCAGGGAATTGGTCATGCACAGCTCCCACTTGGAAATTTCGTCAAAATGAACAGTCGGAAAGTGTTAGCTGTCAATCATGGTAAGTTCTAAATCATAAAATAATTACATTGTTTTAGAATATACCTGTGATAGTCACAGTTCAAACCCTCTGCACTGTAGTGCAGATATCTAAAACCTTGGTTATGTTGATATTTCTTGAATTTAGTTGCCTTGAGAATATACTAATTGCCCTGACGTTTAAATATTATAGCTATGGTTAAATGTAAATGATGGTATCTTAGCCATTTAGAAGTGCACATTGTATCCTGTTGCCTTGTCTGAGGATTATTTGTGGCTTTCTTATTGTCCTGCTCTTGTTTCCAGGCTTACTGTATAAATGACTAAAATGTTGGACACTATCCAACATTGTATTTTATTGTAGTGTGCACATTTTATGCCAAGGGAGGATGAATGTTTGTGATGTTTTCACCTCTTTGGACAGCTTTGTTCAGCAGTAACTGCCTCAGTACCTGTAGACTTTCCTCAGTTGGAATCAGCAGTACTCCAACTGCTAAACTTTTATAACTGTATTTTTACCTAATTTCCTGGTTCTGATTGAAGTATTCAGTTGCTTAACCAAGCCTTGAATCCTGCTCCTTTTAAACTTTCAGCTTTATTATTAGATTATCTTTCACTGTCATTAAACAAAAATACTTGCAAAATGGAGCCTACTCAGACCTTCATGGAAATCTTTGGCATGGTGTCAAAGTCTTTATTGTGCTCCACTGCACATTCTTTAGCTTATCTTACCTTGCTTTATTTCAAGTTTATTTTTTTATATAACACATTGCTCAATTATAACTTTATTTTCTGAAAGTGACATATTAATGAGCTTGGCATTTACACAATATTAACGATTATTTAAGCAAGGAGGAGAACAAAGTATGGCACGGGACTTAAATATTATCAAACCCTATTTATAAGATTTTACATGTTTCTAAAATTGGATCTTTCACTATTGCTTTGAACAGCTAATTAGAGCTAATTATAAGAGGAGTCAAGTGCATCCACAGCATGATTCCTGTCAGACATGTGAAAGCATTGGTGCCTGAGCAGAAGGCACTGGTGAGACTGAAGCATTTGTCTCAGTCCCTGAGAGAAATATTGTCATGCAGTTGGAGACTTGGGGTGTGCTGGGCTTTGGGCTGCAGTAGTAGCAGAATTGCTGTCTGTTCCTGCCTGCATTTCATCAGCTCTGCTCTGAAGATGCCACAAGAGAATGCACATAAACCTCTGTAAAGATGGATTTGGGGGTGTGTAGCTATCAGCAATGCACAAAGCTCCCTGTAAAAGAGCTGATGGGCTTTTCTGATGTTGCAGTGTTTGAGATCATCCTTGCATACCTGGAGAAGAGAGATTGGAAGGAGGCCTTTTTCAGTGTCCTGCCACAGAGGAAAGGGGCTGTTCCTTTGGGAGAAGCCAATGATTCATCCAAACATGCTCTGTCTGGAAAAGAAGATGAAGACAATGACTCAGACAGCAACTAGGCTTCACAATCAGATGATGAGAAAGATGAGACATGCAGTTCATGGAATAAAACTGGGACATGAAGCAGTTTTACTTCAAAGACCATCCTGTAATGATGAATTGTCCCAGTGCTCAGTAGTACCAGAGCTGTTTCTGTGTATGAAGGGTTAAGTTAAATGTAGGTTTTTACCCTGAAACTTCAATATAATAGCTTAAAAAAAAAAAAAAAGGCAAATGCAGCGATTCTTTTTACCCAGGGAAGCTGTTTAATTTAATTTTTTTAATATTATTTTTTATACATACCAAGTTGGATGTAAATGCCAAGAGCATTTGTAGCTACTGTTTAAATGTATACATTCTTGTCTCCATTTCTGTCCAAAAGTTTTCTTAAAAGCAGTGAATCACAAGTGTTTGTTTGGCTCCAAAACCTGTACCACTAGTGCCTGCTGCAAAGTGTGCATGAACACTCAAAACAAAATATTGTGTTTAGTTAGCTGGGGTCAGTAGGAGAAGTATTAATGTGGGGTTAAGCCAGTGCTTTATACTTGAGCTTAAAAGGGATGGGTGTTAGCACAGGTGCAAATCATGTGCCTTGTTGGCACATGGTGCAAACTGAAGTGACTCAATCACTTTTGATTATTTCTTCATCTTCTCAGCAAAATTTATCACACAGCCTCAGAACAACACCAGGAGAGAGAGGAACTCCTTCTTTACAGGTCACTCAGACTCAGTATTCCTGTGTAATCACATGATCCTGTATGTATTGTATTGTCTAGCAAATATTTTTCCTTTAAAAAAAGGTCAGAATCTTAGTCTTGTCTGGACACTCTGATTCGGATTCATCAACTGACTTCAGTGCTTTGGAAAAGTAGTGAAGTGGACACCTTGGAAGTGAGGCTTTGCTTCAGCCCTGTGAGCCTGCCTATCCCTTTCTTCTCCAGGGAGTAGCCGGGTAGCTGCAGTGCCTGAATAAGTGCAGCTCTCACACAGGTTTCTCATGCCTGAAGAGCATAAGGGCACAGCATCCTAAGTGTTCCTCTCTGCTGAGCTGCAGTCAGAGCGCTGATTCAATCATGACTTACCTCTTGCCTGTTCTTCTTCTTCCCTTCGTTGTTACTGCTTTGCAGTGGAGACTGCAAGTAGGATCCCTGTGGGTCCCTATGGTCTGTAAATGCTTGGCAACCAACTGCTTATGACTTACACATTTAGTGCACTTCTCTCTACGCTTTCTAAAAGGCCAATAGGAAAGTTTCTTCTGTTAAAAGGATGCATTATGGTTTGTTGCTGAAGTTTCATGGGGCTTTTCTCAGGCTTTACAAAATTGTGATTGCTTTGTTACAGAAACTCGATCAGCCTTTTCATAAAAGCAGTGCTGGTTTTATTTCTGTAGCAAAATAGGCAGCATAAGTGTACCCAGAATGTATTACACTGATTCTCTAATTGAAATGTGTAAAATTGCAAGGAATTACACCTTCACAGCTGAGGTTCTGCCTGTTAATGCATGTAGCATCTATTTAACCTGATCTAAGACTCCTCAGTCTGTCCAAGGTTTCCTTAAGACCATTTCATACATGTGCCTCATTTACTCAGGTTTGATAGTGTAGGAGCAGAGGGCTCAGACAAACTGGGGACATTTAGAGACATGCTGAAAGGGTTCCAAAGCATCTTACAGAATTGGGCAACTTAAATCACAACCTTACAAATTTACAAGTGAAATTATGTACATACACAGGTGCTTTTAAATTCAGCTCTTTAAATATGAAGCTTTCCTGTCTGTGGAGAAATAAAAGGAAAACATGGTCTGGTGTGTTGCTGTTGAAGAGCTGCTCATGCCAACTGCACATTGTCACAACAGCTCAGTGTCTGCTGCCTGTTCATACCCATTGCTTGTCTCACCCACCTGGGCTTCCTGTCCCCCATCACAAGAAGTGTGGCCAGCAGCTCAAGGGAGGTGATCCTCCTGCTCTGCTCTGCTCTGCTGAGAGCCCACCTGGACTGCTGCATCCAGAGCTGGGGCTCATGACCTACGACACCCATGGACCTGTTTGAGCAAGTCCAGAGGAGGCCATGAAGATGCTCAGAGTGCTGGAGTACTTCTGCAGTCAGGCTGGGAGAGCTGGGGCTGTTCAGTCCAGGAGAAGAGAAGGCTCTGGGGAGATCATACAGCAACTTCCAGTACCTGAAGGGGGCCTATAGGAAAGCTGGAGGGACTTTTTACAAGGACAGGCAGTGATAGGACGAGGGGGAGTGGCTTTTAACTGACAGGGTGGGGTTAGGGTAGATAGTAGGAAGAAATTCTTCATTGTGAGGGTGATGGGTTTTAATTGTTTTTCATTTTGGATTTACATATTGTATAGAAGTTATGGCCCTGTTTGGCACTCTGGTGTTCTAGCCTGTGGCATGCTACTTAAGAAAGTACATTGATTCTTCATCTTCAATCTACTGCCCTGGCTGTTCTCAATATTCTCAAGATGATCACTTGCATATTTCAGGCATGGCCCACTAATGCATTACACTGGAAGCAGAGATAAATCACTGAACTGTTTTATAATAAGAATTTACAAGGAATTTGTTTGTGATACCAGAAATAAATACTTATATGCAGTGCTTTAGGCACTTCTTAAAGAAAGATCTTTCTTTGAACCAGCTTTAGCTGTACAAAGTTAATGAAGCTGTAGGAAAACACACTGGGAAATTCTCTGCTTCACCCTGCTATCCTCAGGGAAGATCAGCTCTGACATGCTTGTCTAACCAAGACTTAGAGACCTCCAATGTGGTTTGTTGCTGGGCCACCACAATGTTGAAGAGCAGAACATTAAACAGACAATCTGCATAGAAGCTCTAGAACAGGATCCATGTGTTTCACCACCAGGTGTCATTGCTGTGCTTAGGAAAGCTCTGATTTAAACCACTGAGCTTTGTACAGTTTCAGGTCCCTGAACTATTGCTCAGCAATGTTCAACAGAATACATCCAGGGATCTTTAAACCTGTGTAGTAAAGCATTAAAAAGGCAATAAAGAAGGTATGGCTCAAGGAACCTGAAAAGAAAGAAACAAAATAGGAAGGGGATATGGCAGGAAGTAAAAAACCTTTGGCTGAAATGGGCAAGCTTTCTTTTAGTTGCATGCAGTGGGGAGGTCACAGCAAGATCCCATAAGTAATCCTGTTTTTTTACCTTCCCACTGAGCCTCAATCCCCTTGGTTCAGATTTCTGAAGTCAGGGACCCCTGCAGTGTTCATCTGTTCATCCATTGTGACAATTTCGCAAATGCCGTACTGCTGCAGGTTACTGTACTTTCCCCCTTCTTGTCCATTTCCTGGATTCAGGTCAATTTGCCTTTGCCTTCCACATGTCCCATGCCATAATATCTGCTCATTGACTCTGCTTGTGGAGCAGCAGTGTTTGATTCCTGCAGAAGAGCATCTGAGTGGAAAAGAGGCTCTCTGAGCAGCCCCGTTTCAGAGGCTTTTGGTGACAAAGTTGACAACAGTGGTGGGTTTTGCAGTGCACTGGCATGCTGCACAGCAGTGTAGCTGTCCAAGGGGATCCACGTTGATGCTTATTCCAAAACCATGTGTGCATGACAAGGCACATGCTCTCAGGGCAGTTTTGGGGCAATGTGACTGCCAGCTGCAGGAGTGCAGGATGTGGCATTCCTAAAATCCTTGAGCATGAGAATAAGGTCAGGGAAGTCTGAAGAGTTCCAGTGTTTCTTTGATTTAAACAGGACTTTTTATTGCTCAGGCTGTGCTGCAGATCACACTGAAGATTACAGGTTCACTGCACCACTATTGGTATTGGTTCATATTATTGTAAAGTATCTATTTGTTCTGCAGGAGGGTTTTTAAATCAGCTATCAGTAAGCACACATTCTTCTTGTCATAAGTTATTCTGAAAAGCAGAAATGGACTTCAGTGTGATTTCAAAATCTAAAGCTGAATAAACTTTGGCCCATCTTTGAAATGTGTACCTTAATTGTCTCTCTTCCAAGAAGGTGTGTTAGCTGGAAGAACAGCATCTACTACTGACAATCCTAAAGCCAAATAATCAAATGTTTGATTCATATTCATTCCCTTTTGCTGCATTTTTACTTCAAGTATTGTAAGATGTGCTTTTAAATTTCTTGTTTGCCTTGTTTGGCTGTGGTATTTTCAGAGACCTAAAAGGGAGAAAAGGCATTATTTAAAAAAGCAGTGTTAATACTTGATTGAGTACTCTCCTTGGATATTATTTTTCCCCTTCAAATTCTTTTAATACTTGCTCTAAACCCAGAAGTAAATTTGCACTTTCCACCTTTAGCTTTTCTTTAGTTTACTAAAATGAATAAGGTATTGTCCTGTGAGCTGTTGATTTGTTTCCTGTGTATTTTGGAAAGGTGTTTATTTCTGGATGTCTTTGTTCATGTTCTCACAAAACTGGATGTCATCCTATATGTGCTTAATTCAGCTCCATTGCCATGTCATACACATTTGTATAATCTTCAGATATGATCCCTAAGCTTTTTGAGGGGTATATTCTGCCCTGCCAGCTAGTTCTGCTCAGTCTCTGCTTCAACAATAATGACTGCTTGCAGGGTTTTGTATTTTGTATACCTAATCTTTTGGATATCATTGAATGTGCAGGTGGAAAAATACAAAGGGGTTGGAGCGGTCACAGCTTGTATACTGTGTAAGGTGAGACTTCAGAAATGTTGCTTTTTTTTTTTTTCCTATCCTCTCCTAACATGTGTACCAGACCTTTTGTGTTATCAAGTTCTTCAGAAGTGACTTTAAGAGGCTAACTTGGAAACTGCTGTCACATAGTAAGAAGAACTGCTGGATTTTCAATTTAAACACCCTCCAGAAGGTTTATTTATCTTAACAGCTAAGTCACTGTCTGACAGAAAGAAAGGTACCTTTGTAAGCTTAAAAATCAACATGGTAGATAAGGAAGAAGTAACCTGTTTTTAAAGATGCTAAGGGTTTAGCTAAAGCTAGTATGCATTTTATTATTTGTAGGACAGAGTGTATAGTTGTCAGTAAAACCTGTGATGCAGAACTGCCATTAAAAGCTTTTTTTTTCTCTCTCTGAAGAGGTCACTTGAGCTGTGGTTAAAACAGTCTCCTGTTAACTAGAGCCAGGTTCAGTGCAGAACTAATTTTCCATTTAAAGAAGTCTGTTTATCTTCACTAGCTCTCTTCACCTGGAGTGCTAAAGAAGCATGAGCTGTCTTCACCTGGAGTCAGGCGAGCAAGCAATGCAAGGCTGCTCAGCCCTGGCAGGAGTAAGGAGTGGGAAGCAGTGTCAGTAAAGAACCCCTTTCCCCTACAAGTGCCTTGCAGTCAGAAACTGTAGCTATGGCTACAGTCTGCTGAGCATGGTCAATGTTTCGTAACATTTGCCCCAGTTACAGGCCCAAAGTGAAGATAACCTGCAGTTGCAAAAACAGCCCTTTGCCCTCTCTTCTAACATTTTTTGGGTGCAAGGTTACCAGCCATGAGCATCTTTGTCTTCAGCCTCTGACACACACTTCACTGGAATCTGCTGAGGTTGATAAATCACTGGGGAGGGGATATTAATGCATCCTGTTCAGCTGGATAAAGTGAGATTAAAAATGATAAAGGAATTATTTATCATATTTCCATAGAATTACAGGCTATCCTGAGCTGGAAGGGACCTGCATCAAAGTCCAACTCCTGGCCCTGCACAGGGCAGCCCCAAGAGTCACACCCTGTGCCTGAGAGCATTGTCCAAGCCCTTCTTGAACTCTGTCAGGCTCTTGCTGTGATCTTTGCCTTGGGGAGCATGTTCAAGTGCCCAACCATGCTTTGGGTGAAAAACCTTTTCCTGATATTCAACTTAAACCTCCCTTGACACAACTTCATGCCATCCCATTGGATCATGTCACTGGTCACCAGAAATAAGAGATTATAATTGCACAACATGTAGATAAACATAAATAAAAATTCTCTTCATAGTGAACAGCCCTGAAAGTGGAGAGGTCTAGGGATAGCTAAGTATTTTCTGGCAAAGGGTTGAGCTGAGGGCCTGTGCAAGCAAGTTGTAAAGGGGCGGCACTGTGGTGTCCCTGCATGCCACGGCCACTGTATGCCCAGAGCTGGAGCCTCACCCTCATTTATCTTTAGAAATGGGGCAGAGCAAGGCAAATAAAGCAGCTTCTGCAACATGGTTATGCAAGTCTGCTCATACTTCACTGCAACCCTGTGCAATCTCTTTAGACCATGACACCTATCCCTGCACAGGCTGCAGATAGGATCCACTGTCTGATCCAGTGTTCTTAGTTGGAGAAAACATGTCATGGCCTTGATATGCATATAGCTAAAGATATGAGGAAAGTTTTGAGGGGAAAGGAAGCATAAAGGAATATGAGAAATAAACCAGTAAGAAAAAGGGAAGGGAACTTTAGAAGATTCATAGAACAGTTAAGGTTGGAAAAGATCTCCAAAATCATCAAGTACAAAAGAAAGAAGGAAAGAAAAAAAACAAACATCAAGGACTTGAGTGGACTAGAAATACTTAATTCTGATACAAGTTATTTTAGGAAGTAGTTGTACCTCCTGAGAGGACTGAAGAGCTTTGGCTGGAACTCAGAACAAAAGAAAGGGCCTTTGGAAGAAAGGGCTGAGAGCCCAGGAGGATTACAATGATGTTATTGTTATTGTAACTTTATGTTACAAGTTTTTGCAGGGAGAAAATTAGAAGGGCCGAAGCCCAACTAGAACTTAATCTGGTTACTGCCATTAAAGACAATAAAAAATGTTTCTACAAATACATTAACAGGAGTAGGGCCCCATCATGTGTAATGGTGACTTGGGAAGACAAATGCCATCACTCCAAATGTCCATGCCTTCCTCCTTCTTTCCCCACTTTACAGACTGAGCATGATGTCATGTCTTCTGAGATAGCCCTCTAATCAGTTTGGGTCACCTGTCTGGGCTGTGCCTCCTGCCAACCTCCCACATGGCCCCAGTTTCCTCACCAGTGTGGCCATATGAAACACATGTAAACCATGCTTAACAATAACTAAAACATCCCTACATTATCAGCCCTGTGTTCAGCATAAATCCAAAACCCAGTCCCAAACCTATGAAGAAAGCTAACTCTGCACTAGCCAAAAGCAGCACAGAGGTTCAACACAGCCAAGTGCCAAGTCCTACCCTTGGTAACACCAACCCCAGGCAGCACTACAGGAAAAGCCTGGAAGAAAAGGACCTTGGGAGTGCTGGTTGACAGCAGCTGAACATGAACCAGCATATGCTCAGGTGGCCAAGAAGGCCAATGGCATCCTGGCCTGGATCAGAAATACTACAGCCAGCACGACTAGGGAGGAGAAGAAGCTCTTCTTTAAGTAATTACAGTCATACCGGTAAACATGAGAGAGTGCTATACTTACTAGTCAGGTTATATGCAGCATTTTATCTCTTTTTTACTTATTTCTGAAGGAAAAATCTTGATTTCAGAATGCTGGGCATAATTTAAAAATAGATGAGGCTTGAAGTCCGTAGGAAAGGCATGCAGTGCTGACTTCCACTCAATCCCTCGCTCAAGCATGTAGTGCCAGGAGAAGGCAAGTGTGTGGGCATGTGAGCAGTGACGGGGGCTGTGCTTGTAGCTATTGATGGAACCAATAGGTCAGGGACTCACAAAACAAGCAGGCTGTTACACATGGTAAGAGACATTCTGTCACAGCACTTCTGAGTTACTGATTTTTGTTTTCCCATCAGTATGATTGGCACATTGTCCTAGGACACAGTGAAGTGACAGCCATTCCAACAGATTAATGAGTAGCTGGATTGTAAAAGGAAGAAATCAGGAGCAGATACAGCCACAAACAGCTTGCACAATCCTATGTTTTAATAAATGAACTGGGGTTTTATAAGTGTCATCAAAATTCACCAGCAAAGCCTTCATATTCTCACTGTGTCCCTGCTGCTATGAATTCAAAAGCCACTCTCTCAGTTTCTCTTTGCACCTACAGTGCCATTGAGAGTAGTGGGTTTGGAGGGCAGCTTCCAGGGAGGTGGAAAAAGGGAAGTAGCTTCCAGCCAGGGCTGTTGCCTTTGTCCCATGATGTTGAGGGCAACCACAGGTTGCAGGGCTGCAAAAAAGGGTAGAGAAGAGCATGCCAAAGGAGTCAGGAAGATGGAAGCACTGGAAGAGTGAGGTGTCATCAGATGAATGGTTCACTCTCATTCTAGCACTTTTTCTGGTTAAGGGGTGGGACTCTGAGCTGGGAGGCTTGGCTAAATATCAGAGCAGTCTACTCGCAGGAGCGCTTCACACAACCAGCGTCCAGTGTCCTGGAGAGGACTTGTGGTACCAGCCACCCAGCTGCTCTGGGGGTGACTGAGTTCTTGGTGCAAGAAATCAGCGGTGGCAAGATTTGAAACAGACACACCGGTCAACATGAGCACGGCAGGCAAAGTAAGCAACAGTTTGTATGAGGAAAGTTTCTTTGCTGCAGCTGAGTAATGTATTTTTAAATGTGAATTCTTTGCAGGGACACTGTAAAACATCTCCTGGTGGTATAGCAGAGATTAGAGGTTAAGATAAAGCTTGTACAGAGGAGCTGCCTTTATTTGCAAACTAGGAAATGGTTGTTAACTCTTCAATGTAACAGTTTATTTGAGGCAACATAAGGTAACAGCACCAGAGCAAGAGTAACATCCCATCTGGGTTAGCAAACTGTTTCAAATCCCTGATTGGATAGTTTAAAATATGACAGAATGTACTGAGTGTTTAGATCAGTGTATTTATCTGCTCTACCAGTCCCCATTCTGAGATCCTATGGTAGTTTAAACTATTTTTAGTTTATTTATAATTCTATCAGCTTATTTTCTGAAAAGAAGATATAGCTAATATTGTGTTAAATTTCAGGATGAATTGTGTTGGCATTAGGACAGTCATTAAATTTGAATATGCATAGAACAAGTCTCAAACTTTACATAATGAAGACCAGAAGCAAATGTCACATGCAATGCAATACTGAGCTGGGATTGAATGAGTAGTTACATCTTTGCTAGAAACTAGATGACAAGAGAGATGGAGGTTGATACCAATACATGTTCCTTCTTGCACTGCTGGCGAGATGCTAGCAGATACCCAGGGACCTGCAAGAGGGGTTAAGGGACAAGCAACAAGAAATGGAAAACAACTGAAAGCATGCACCTTGCTAGAATGTGCCTTAAGAGAGTTCCAGGATCATTTGCTGAAACTGCCAGCTTTCTTCACTATTCTAAAACCAAAAGAAAAAGGGAAAATAAAATTGCTCTCTTTAACCTTGAGTTACTGCAACTGCAAAATTAATTGTAGCTTACTTGTAGGTAAGTTCACCAAGTTCAGTCCTCTACTCAGCATTGGACAGAGCACAGTAAATGAAGGGTTGTGATGTAGCTTAACTGCTTTGATTTCACCCTTGGTTTGCATTGGGTACAATGCAAACCAAGCAGCATAGTCCCCGTGTTCTGTACAAGCGTGTGTTCCTACACCTGCCCTCCCTCGCTGCAGTAACTCACATAACTGGTAGAACACATGAGCAGAGAAAAAGTCATTAAGCCAGTGTTTGTATTAGCAGCTGAAGTGGGTGACAGTGGGCTGTTGCTGCATCTGTGGGATCCTGTTGCAATCCTTAAGAGCTCTCAGTCAGAACAACACACAGATAACTAATGTCTAATTACAGGAGAAATTTGTTTGTTCTTGGAAATCCACACTTCTTGACCACCTTTGTTGGTAGAAACAATACATGTGCTTTGCATGTGCAAGTTATAAAATCATCACTGTGCTACGTGGGATACAACATAAATATATTAACTGCCTTTTTTTTTATATATAATTTTCCTAGAAAATGGTGCCCTTTGAAATGTGACCTTTGACCACACCCGTGAATTTTTCACTAATCACAGTTGCATCTACACATTAAATTTCAATTATTGCAACTATCTCTTGAGGCAGTTTTTTTTCCAAAGCATTGTGCCCATCCCACTTCTGTGTCTAGCTGCGGAAAGTCTGCTATTTTATTTCATGTCTGTAGTATTTCCTAGTAATTATTTACTTTGTTACCAGTGTTCAGTTTGTGGATAATCAGACATTATTTCTACTTCTACTGCAAAAGCTTTGATACCAAAAATTTCCTTGTTTTCCCCTGCAAATTTTGCAGCACACTAGTGTTAAGTTGTCCTGGTCACACTGGATAAATATGCATGTGCTAAACTTCTTGCATCCTGCATTTGACTCCCCTCCATTTCCTTCTCGAGATAATGCCACCTAAACACTTGCAGTCAGTAGACTTAACAGAATGACTGAGGACTTTATAGTGTGTCAACCAGGAAAATCATATTTCAGGGACTGGGGTTGTTTAAAGACCTAGGATGAGATCTTTAAACACCTCCAAGGAAGAACAGCAATTATGAGGATAGAGTGGTCTCACTGCTTAAGAATACACTAGCATTGAGCTTGCAGGGAGGAAACCTGTTTGAGAGTCTGGGATGAGGTGTGGACAATCCTCTTCTCTCTTTTGAGGGCGTTTTTCTCTTAGTGACAGATGGTCAGAGGAGCCCTAAGGCCTGTCATTACCAGGACAAAGGCTGAAGAGTTAATGGACAAACTTCAGTCTATGAGATAGTTGGGCAGTAAATCCACCCGAGTTAAATATCCCTGCTGAGAAGGAGGGTACTGTAGCACGGATAATACTGCACTTAAAGGGACTACTCAAGATGACCTCTGGGTAGTGCTATATCAGGTGTCCTTTCAGCCATCACCTCACGGGTGAACTTGGGCTCTACTACAATGTTTATAAATCTCTACTAGGCTTTGAATTCCATTTCTAGCAATTTTGTCAGTTCCCAGCACAGACAGTTCTAGGCAACACAGACTTTATCACAGCCTGATAAGTGACATCATTCAGTGTGCCATCTTCAAGAAGATACAAATACAGACAAGTAATCTAACACAGCAAAAGAAATTGACCAAGGAAGTTAGGAAAGGAGCAATGAGAATGGATAAGGTATCCCACTACCTAGGACACTATTACACATGCAGCTGAAAACTTGATGTGACAGAAATATGAACAAAGTCAAACATGGTCTTGGTGGGGGGAAACAGTGGTGGCTTACACCGACCTTTGGTGTCGACTTTTTTGTTGTTGGGTTTGGTTTTTTCCCTGTAGCTTCCCTCCTTCTCCAAAATATGAGCAGGAGTTTCACATGCAGAATCGGAAGAATCTGTCTGTGTGGTGACTTGAAAATGCAAGTGCCATTCCCATTGTCCTTGCTCTGTTTGCAGGTTATTAAATGCAAGGCAGCAGTGCTGTGGGAAGCCAAGAAACCATTCAGTATTGAGGAAGTGGAAGTGGCCCCACCAAAAGAACATGAAGTTCGCATAAAGGTATTAAATGTAAAATTTAAAACAACTTCTATGACTTGCATTCTATCTTGCTTTTAATCAGAATTAGTAATATAAATTTTTAAGACCCAGTCAGAAAACATTCTACTAGAATGTAGTTACTAATCAGTGAGCAACTATGGAACACATTTAAAGTCCTTAATTAGATAATGAGGTTCTTTAAAAAAAAGTTTTTCAGGATTGTATTTTTTGTTTACTGACATCTGTTTTTCTAATAGGCTGAAAACATTACAGTACAAGCAAAATCCGATTAGAGCAAGAAAATTTCTTTTACTTTGTTTAATTCTGTGCTAGGAAATAGCTCATTAAGCCTGGGAGCTTCCTTTTTTATCTGGATATTGGCCTCACTGGAATTCATCAGCTACCTTATTTTTGAGCATTTGAAACACTTGAGCAGTTTCAAGTGTTACACACATGAGGAAAACCCTCTCATGGGGTTGACAAATCCATTTGTCAGAATAAAAGTTGTAAACACATACCAGAATATTTCAAAAGAAATAGTGCTGTTCTACCTGCAAGAAAAGGCAAAATGTCATTTAAAACACTGTGTAGCTTAAATTTTTTTAAATGTTGCAAATAGAAATATTTTAAATATATACACAATATGATAATATCATTATTATGTATTTATCTAGAATATGAAACAATTGTATAACACATAATTTATATAAAATATCTACTATTCATTGTAACATAATCTAAATATAATAAACATAAAATATACACAATATTTTTATGCTTATAAATAATTTGTGATGGTTAATTTGTATTTACATCATTTTACAATATATATATACTATTACACACTTTTCTTTTTAAATGTTTAGATATAAATATTAGGAATAATTTCATTAACTCTGGTCTCCCTATATAACTGTATTCCTAGAACATCGGTTCTACAGAAAATCCATCGGACTCCTTATAGAGCTCAGTACTGCATAGCAAACATTCACAAAGGAGCTTTGTCCTGTAGATTAGAGACCAATAAATACCACAAAAATCTTAAATCAGACAACTAAATTTGTTCTACCTGGAGACTTATGTGCATATTGGATTCTGGAGAGAAGCAAGTGGCTTGTCCAAATCTAGAATATAATTTCACTTCTGCATATGACCTGACCTAGTTAAATGCAGAAATATTCTTGTCTTTCCTGTGAATCAGATCGTGGCCACTGGGATCTGCCGCACTGATGACCATGCGATAACTGGGGCCCTGGTTACACCTTTTCCAGTAATTCTTGGGCATGAAGCCGCTGGTGTTGTGGAGAGTGTTGGGCAGGGAGTGACTTCAGTCAAACCAGGTATGAAACAGCACTGAAAATAAAACCTGTGCTGAGTTCCCAGACTCCTCCTTAGGTCAAAGATTACTACATTCATGAGTATTTTTACTGCACGGGAAAATATTCCAATTTCAATTTTTTCAAGGATACCTCAAAGGATATAAACCTGCTGTTTACACCTTTCTGCATCCCCAGTATTTCTTTACTTTCAGATTTTCTACTCAATTTCTTTGGTTTTTGGCAAAAACATCTGCAGCTTGCTTTCCACCTACATAGTGCTTTTCCTGCCGTGGGACTAAGAATGTAGAGTCTTTGCTGCTGTTCATACGAGATCAGGCATTGGCTGCAGGTTCTCTGAACATAGTTTATACAGCTCACCTTTCTCAACAATAAGGAGAAGCAAAGCACTAGACGACAAATGTGTCAAAGAATCTTTTAATTTTTCTAACAGCTAAGTCATCCATTGACTTCAGCTGACCAGAACTTAGGCCTTACTTCACTTTAGAAGCATCAGGCACAACTGGGGTGCCCACCCTGCTGCGGGCTTTGCATGTGGCCAGCACCAGTGTAGGTGAGGCAGCACTGCTCCCTGACAGCTGGATTGCTCTAAGGACACCCATCTGGACCAGCTGCGCCTCTCCCTATGTTCTCTTTGAACCACAGTGTGTGGACAGTCAGGGAAAGGAGACAATTTTCAGCCAACTGCTGCAAGATGAGATGGGATTCCTCTATGATTTTATAGGACAAAAAAAAAATCTAACAAGGGCTAAATTTTTAAGAAAAAGTATGCAGTGAAAAAAATTCTACATGGAATCACTCAGTTTCCAGGCAGTTTGTTATGATACCTGAGTAGCCCACTTCTAACACCTCTGTACTTCCAGTGTCTTTGTCCATACTGACAAGTACGAAGTCTGTCCAAAGCAGGTTGGTATGTATAACATAAAATTTTATTAGAGATTTCTGCTTTAACTCCAAACAAAAATGCATATTGCAAATTTCAGTGACAGCTCTAGCTGCTTTTTCTCTTATGCCTGGGTTCATAAATGTCTCTGTTGTCTAATTCTAGCTTCCCCGTGTTTCCAGGTGAGCTGAAATAGCAGGCCTGAACACATACATGCACAAAATCACATTTCTCAGATGCTGCTTAATTTACACCTCCAAGTTCCGAAAAAAAAGGCTCACCTTGTGCAGCATTTCTTTAGCAAAATGAAGCCCATATCACTGTTCTGAGTTAACTCAGGATCGAGGTAGTAGGGGCATTTAACGTTCTGTAGGTATTTTTCATTTTTTGGTGGAAATCAAAAATTACCCTTGACTTTTAGTGTCTCGAGGATTAGCCATATTTCAAAACTGACAAATCATAAACTGATATGTATTAGGAAATACCTGTTTAGAGATTATTAGTTATTTACTATGTATCATTGCTGTGGAAATTGCATAGGAGTAAAAAATTGCACTGGGAAGCTATGTGCAACTTTGTCAATCACATAAGTGTGCTAGAGAATTAGAGATGCTGGCTTAGACTGTGTGTGCTACTGCTTCTCAGACAAGTATTCTACCTACCTTTGCTCAACACAACAGTAATAGGACTGCTGTGTAGCAAAGATGCTCAAAAGGACTGGCAAATGCTTAATTCCCCATTCTTTGAATGCACAGTTTACAGCCTTGTTATCTTGGCACTTCCATCTGCTGTCCTAGTGGATGTCAATTTTTAATCTCAGTTTCTTTACAAAAGAAGTTGTATTACTACCGTCTTTTTTACACAAAAGGTGCAACAAACTCCTGAGCAAGTACTTCAGAAGTGTTAGTAGATAACATGGTTTTATGACGTAGGTCTGACTCAGTTCTGTGGAAATTTTGCATATCAAAATTAGTTGGCATAATTTTGCCCATAACTTTGTTAGGGGCAAAACACAGAGAGATGGCTCATCTTACAAATGCAGCAGAAGGAAACAAAACCATGGCTGCATTCCTAGCATGTATTTACCTGGGGATAAAGTACACTTGCTTCATGTTTTTACCTGCATGCTTCTTGTTTGCCTTTTTTAATCTTCTGTCATTGCTGTTTTATTTCTAGGAGACAAGGTCATCCCACTCTTTGTTCCACAGTGTGGGGAGTGCAAGAGTTGCTTAAGCAACAAGGGTAACCTGTGCAGTAAAACTGAGTGAGTTTTTCTGGATTACTTACAACCCTCATTTGATTTGACTTTATCCAAACCTGATTACAAACAACGAATTACATTTGCCATTATTTCTGATCATCTTTCAAACAGCCTTTGTACAAGTGGTGGATTAATGCCTGATGGCACTACCAGATTCACCTGTAAAGGAAAAACAATTCACCATTTTTTGGGTACAAGTACCTTCACTGAGTACACAGTAGTGCATGAATCTGCTGTGGCCAAAATTGATTCTGCTGCTCCTCTGGAAAAAGTGTGTCTAATTGGCTGTGGATTTTCAACTGGTTATGGGGCTGCTCTGCAGACTGCCAAGGTAAATATTGTGGTGGGTCTTGCTGATATTTTATGGTGTCTGTTCCAGATTATGTAGCCTGCAAGGGGGTTATCAGCATGGTAGCCAGGAGGTATAGACTCTGTTTAGTTCAGTGCAGAAAGAAGATACCAGTTCTTTGCCTACTTCAGATTCTGTTTCTAGGGTACTCAGAAGTCTTCAATTCAATTACTTATTACCATCTATAATGTTTTCCTTCATAGCTTTACCATCCCTAGGAAAATGTTGCAAGGAGTTCATTTTTTTATTGTAACTGAAGTCTAGGAATATATAGAAACCTATATAGGCAACCCTCACAGTTGTAGCAATATATGAAGGTGAGTTTTAAGAGCTGCCACTGTCTCCAGTTGAGTGACATTATAGATCTTAACACCACTGGAATATAAACCGTCATAAAAAACAGGTGTGTCTAAACCTGAAGCTGAGACATATATTGAAAACCTGGTATTTTAGGGACAATTTGTCTTAGTCACAATGTAGCATTATAAGAGTACAGCTTGTACTAGCAGGTATGCACGTGCAGATACCTCTCAGCAGGTAATCTCTAAATTGCAAGAAGTGGCTTAAGTGAAATCCTGTTGATAATGAGGAAATGCACAATACTTTTCCTAGCCTGTAACAAAATGCCATGTTTATGTGGATGTGATTATAGGTGGAACCAGGCTCCACCTGTGCCGTCTTCGGCCTCGGAGGAGTTGGCCTCTCTGTTGTCATGGGCTGCAAGGCAGCTGGAGCTTCCCGCATCATTGCCGTGGACATCAACAAAGACAAGTTTGCCAAGGCCAAGGAGCTGGGAGCCACCGAGTGCATCAACCCCAAGGATTTCAATAAGCCAATCCACGAAGTGTTACTGGAAATGACAGGTGGGGGTGTGGACTACTCCTTTGAGGTCATCGGCCGGACAGATACCATGGTATGCAACCAAAAGATGGGGTGACACGAGGCGTTAGTTCATCAGCACTCTCTGCACCAGGCCACCAAGCACTGAGGAGGAGCTGCTGGGAGCCACTGGCAGAGCACCGAGCTAACTTCAGTCCAGCTATGGGCCACTGAGATGCAGGGACATAAGCACACTCAGAAATTTAGGAAAGGGAACTTCACTGTAGTGCCCCGGCTAAACCAGGGTGGCTACATTTCATGTAACCCATTATCTGCTCTCCAAAATTGGCTTATCACTAATGGTTTAGACAAAATGGGAGAGAAGAGCAAAGCCAGGAGAGAGGCTCTCTTAACCAATGAGAGCTGATACAATGGTGAGAGCAGATACAATGGACAATTTTTAATGTGGCTTCAGTTAAAAAAAAACTAATCACAAGCAGAGCCCTGAGAGAAGGAGATAGAGTTCAAACTTCTGCACCCCAAGGACAAATGTTGACTGACACTGAGTATCCCTCTGTTTCTAATGCAGACTGAAGCCTTGGCCTGCTGCCAGTGTAACTACGGAGTCAGTGTGATTGTGGGAGTGCCCCCTGCAGCACAAAAGATATCTTTTGATCCCATGCTCCTCTTCACTGGTCGAAGCTGGAAAGGCTCTGTCTTTGGAGGCAAGGACCTGGAAAGATGTGATTTAACTGGCTTGGGAAACTTGCAAATCATCTTGAGTGAAACAGGATGTATCAAATTAATTCCTTAGGCTGTCTTATTGGAAGTAGTATTGATGGCTATTTTGCTGACAAAGATGTTGAAAGGGAACTAATTATGGGAATTGTTAGTGAGTGGCAAGAAAAGGAAGGAAAAAGGAGGGGGAGGGAGGGAGGGAAAGAAAACAGAGAAAAAGAGGGAGGAAAGAAGAAAGAAGAGGGGAAAATGAGAAAAAAAGAAAGAGAAGCAAAAGTGAAAAAGAAAATGAGGGGGAGAGGAGGGAGGAGGATGGATAAAAATAAAGAGGAGGGAAAAAGATAAGGAGAGAGTTAAGGGGAGATAAAGGATAGAAGATAAAGGGGGGAAAAAAGAGAAAATCATATTGACTGAGAGACAACAGAGGGAGGGGAGAAAATAAAGCAAGTGCAAAAAGGAGAATGAAGAGAGGGAGAGACAGCAGGAGAGATGGAGAGTCAGGACTGTAAAGGACATCAGGGCTTCTACTCAGCTGATTTCCACAGAGGTCAGACCCCAGCTTAGCCCTTGACCTGCTGCCAACAGTCCCTTCCTGTTCTTTCTTTTTTTGGAGCTCTCTCAGCAAGTCCTAGCTCACTCAACACAGAAAACTTGCCTCCAACAAAAGGTTTTCTCACTCATAACCAGTTCCTCCCATGTATTCAAAAGACACCTGAATAAAACAGCAGAGACAAATCAGGTTCCTCTGGAAGTGCATCCTACTATTTATGACACCTTTATCATCTAGAGGTGCTTGTAAGGAAAGAGAGACACCTCCACCATCCACTCCCCAGTTTTAAGCAGACAATCAAGTTTCAATTTACCAACATGGAGTCAGTACTCTGGCTTTTCTATGAAATGTGATTAAGTTGAAACAGTATTTAATGTAGGGGAGAGTTTGGATTCTGTAAAGACTGACATTTGTGCTGGTCTTCTGCTGGGTTTGTCATATGTGGAAGAGCCGCACTTTGTCCCATATTTCCTGCTGGCACCCTGTGTTACAAAGGTAAAGCCATGCTGCCACATTTCATCCTATTACTCCTATAGAAAGGTTATCTAAAAATTTAATCCGCCCTGGGTTTTAGGTATTTCCAGAAGCATTTAATTTCATTATGCATTTTCTGGGCTTTTTTTTTTCAGGCTGGAAGAGTAAACATTCAGTTCCTGAACTGGTTGCTGACTACATGAAGAAAAAGTTTGTTCTGGATCCATTAATAACCCACACACTACCTTGGACAAAGATCAATGAAGGATTTGATCTTCTAAGGACAGGAAAGAGGTAAACATTGTTTCATTGTAAAGGTTCTGTATAAATAACCTAATGGAGATGTATGGTAAAACAAAGTCTGACTTCACAGCAGAGAATGGGGAAGGCAGCCCAGCATGCCGCTTAATCCCTCCCAGTGCAGAGGGATTTGCATCTGGAAAATGCAAATGAGTTTTGCAGCTGGAGTAGTAGAGCCAATAAACCTTCAGCTTTTGATATACAGTGTAACTTTCCTTGCAGAGAAGCTTTCAGATTCTAGTGAGCAGAGACACTGGGTGGCAGAGAGAGAAAAGATTACACAGTTGAGGAAGTCTCTTTCCAGTACCCACTGGAAAAAAGCACACAACTAAGGGAGCATGGGAGTGCCAAGCTGTAGAGTGCCACGGGTTAGCTACATCATAGTACAAAAAACCATTTCAGGATGAGGAGCAGGAACACAGAAATAGCCTGTTCCTCTTGTGAGTTAGGGAACAGAGTCCCAGCCCAATTGGTCCTAAAGTCAATTGGTACTTTATCTTGAACATCAGAGCTTTTAAAAAGGAATGTACTTGGTGTGTATATACGTTGCAAACTCAGAATTTAGCTCTTGTGCTTTCCTCAAATATTGTGAAAGTTCAGCTCAGACTGTTTTCACAGGGTATTGAAAGTGGAAATATTTTTTGACAGAGACATTTTACAAGATTCACCATAGGAATTGAAAATTGTCATTGACAGAAGTAGGAGATACATTTGTGTATCTTAGTATGTGTGGGGACTGCCCTTTGATGTCTATAACTTACAGAGTCTGGAGAATGACATTCATTGCTATCTTTTCATTGTCATTTGCTAGCAGTTATTTTAGATGTTACTTGCTCTGAATATAAAAAGCAAGTAACAGAAGAATTTCAGCCCCTGGGGTTTGTTCTCAGGTTCTAATGATGCTGCACACACTTCATTTTCTGGTTGTCCTTATTTTATACAGACTATAAATGTTAGTTTCAGTTTTTTAGTATAACAAACAGGAAAGTGGTGAGGACAGAGATGCCAGCAGCTTTGCTAGGATGCTGACAGTCAGCCTGAAGATGGAGGCACGTTGCAGTTCATTTTTACAGAGTATAATACTTCAGTATTTCAGTGCAGAATAAACTGTACCAGTTCCCCTTTAACTGGAAAGATGTGTCTAAGCACCTCTTTGAGGAACTTCTCAGGCTGTAGCTGGTAATTAATTACCAGGAGTCCTGGGTTCATCAGTGAACATTTTGCAGTCTTCTGCAAATTTTGTTCTCTACATCCGCAGCAAAGTTTGCACATCTGCATTTGCACATCTGCTCTGTCATTTTGCTGCAAGCTGGGGTGGGGACAAGCAGGGAGGGAGTACCTGTTTGACAGCAACAGCACAGACCATCAGAAAAAACAGAAGAGTTCTGCTGATGTCAGCCCAGGGGATTTTCTAGTCACTAACTTGTCATTTTATATTGCAGCATCCGCTGTGTCCTGAAGTTTTAGGATTCCCAGACATTAAGTAGCAGATGGCTCAGCATCAGTATGAATTTCACCATCCTCCAATACAACTGAAATGAAATGCAAACCAAGACTTTCCTGAAAGATCAATCACTATCCTTGAAGAAAAGGATCAAGCTCAAACCCCACATTTTAAGCACGGAATTTATAAATGAAACCATCTTTTTCCTTCTATCTCTTTCTCCTCATTCTTGTTATAAATCCTTTCTACTGTGCTGCAATTTTTTAATAGCCAGTTATGAATTACAGAACTTGCTCCTGTCGCAGGTGTTATAAAAAGTTTGGATTTTTAAAAATTACTTATAATATGCAATCTTTAAATAAAATTAAAAGGCCGGAAACTGTTTCACTGCAAGCTTAAGAAATTTGTACATTTCATTTGTACATTTGTACAGTTCAGCATAGTAAAACTCTAGGTTAGAACTGTGTATCCATCCTGAATGACTGTATCATTCCAGTGCCTAATAAGCAAGGAATCATACAGCACAAATTAAAATTTATGGTGCCCACATGTTTGAATTAATAATTTAAGTAAACCAGAGACTTACTTAGTGGAGAATGTCTCACCAGTATTTTACCAGATTAACACTCCCAAACATTTTATGTAAAATTGGTGTGTTGTTATTCTGTGTTGTGGTTTGTATTTGGTGTTTTGGGGTCTTTTTACCTTAATGCCTCTTTCTTGGGGTTGTTTAAGTTGTTGATTGGTGTGGTTTTAGACCTCTGGCCAATTTATACAAGTTCTTCTGATGTTTGGGAAGCAGTGTGAAGAAATACGAATGTGCATCAAGTGTTGTTTTTTGTTTCCGTTATACAAAGGGGAGGCTTCTTAATTTCTTAAGTATGAATACAGAACAAATCGGAAGAAACTGGTGACTGGTAACAGTTTGCAACAACTCAAACATAAAGCATCTTAATGTTTCCTGAATTTGCAATGTGGAAACAGGAACAGAGGCTATTTCTATCTTGGCAAATGTGGTTGACATTGACATATCTTTAGCATGGACTAATCAGAGTTTGCAGACACTCACACAGAACGGCAGCTGGGTAGAAGAGCTTTTGAAGCAAGGGGACTGTGCTACTGATGCCTTACCTGTTTGTGTAAGCAGAAAGAGTCTTTGAGTGGCCCAGCTAGTTAAATGATTTGAGGACAAGTCGTAAAAGATTAATGATTTGAGGATCAAGAGATTAGAGTTTAACAGACAAAGGTCTTTAAACACGTCCATAAACTACATTTACACAACAATTGAGAGCTGAACTTATGTCGTCAGTGTAAAAGAGCTAAAGTACAACAAACCTAACTTTTATCCTCTTTAGGATGATGGAAAGCCCATTTTTGTGGTTTTCATCTGCCAAGCATGGTAAACACCAGCTGTTAGTATCTATAGTAGGATAGTTGCTGGAGTCTAAAATAATAAAGCCATTAAATCATTCTTTTTAGGCATATTTTATAAGGCAACCATCTAGATCTGTCTTCACATGGAGGAATGAAGTGTATTCTGACTGGGAAGCAACAAAAAGTTCATACTTTCCTTAAGTATTTTGCCCTGCAGACCCTCATCAACACTCAGCTGAAGATGAATTTGTTTGTGTGATGGTATAGCTTGGACAGAAAGTTTCTGATGGCCCTTCCTAATGACACTCTGACTCTGAGGTACTCCAGGGGGGTCTAGGATCTCTGGACAGCTCTGGGCAGCTCTTGCACAGCTCTGTGTAAACCTCCATTTAGGAGCTTTCCTGGGAGCAAGCAGAGACCACATGCCCCATCAGAGCACCAACTGTCCACAAACTGAGCACATGATGACACCACAAAAAATCCACAAAAGAGATGAAAAATCCAGTAATTTCCCAAGATACAAACTTACTACCAGATAAAGCACAAATGGTGTTTCCTCAGACCTTAAACTATGGCAGTGTTTAACTGAACGTCATTTGGCTTTGTGCACAGCTGAACATTCCTGTGTTTCTGCTCTCCCACCACATCCCACCCACCCAGACACTCCCTCAGGAAATGGCACATGCTCCAGTGTCCAGCTCTACTTTCACATGCTTTTAAGATCACGTTCCCTGACAGTGCATCAAAGCCATATCATTATTCCTACACAACATAATTCCCTCCAATGCTTCCAGGTTATCAGATTGTGCTGGTTTGAAAGCAAAACCAGCGAGACTCCAAGTCAGAAATACAATTTAATAGGAAAAAGTGAAATACATGCAAGTAATACAAAAGAAAACAAAAACACTGACAGAGTCAGAATACAACCTGATACCCTGCTAGTTAGGGTGGTGGCAGCAGTCCAGATGAGGTGGTCTTGCTGAAGTAGTGATCCTGTAGACAGGTCTGGTAGCTCTTGTCCTCTGGAAACCAGGGGGTAAGGGCCACTTGTTCTGTCCCAATTCCCACATTATATCCAGGTGGGAATGCTTGGTTCCTCCCCCTGGGCAGAGCATCTCACAATGGGCTGATGTTATTCTATGAATCATGGGGTGGGTCCTTAATGGCCCGTTAAACACAAATGGGACCCGGAGGGAGTTATCCATGACTCATGGGGCAAGGCATTGATGGCCCATTAACAGGAGATAGTCCAGGGGAGGAGGCAAGGAAAACACTGCCCCTCCTGGTTTCAACAGCTCATGAAGATGGAGATAGAATACAGACTCTCTGGCACATTTTTACATTGTAACCTAGGACACAGATGGACACCACAGATCCCAGTAATAAAAACAACTGTGCTACACACATACCTGAGAGACAACAAGCCCATATTTGGTATAGAGGTTATCACATCTTTGGACAAGTGAAAAAAATTGCTCTGGACAAGTGAAAATTTTTTTCTCTGACAAGATACATAAGTCATACTAGAAGTCATGATAGATTTATTTCTTTTTTAATGCAGCAGGTTGACCAGGCTGAATACAGAAAAACTTTAAAACTTCATTGTAAAACTCCTTATTCCTTTGAAATTATACATTATCATCATTCATGGCCTGATTGAGTCTACCAGAGGTGCTCAAACAAATGTATTAAAAAGTAGAGATTTCTTGGGAAAAACTGCTAAACATCTCTCTTTACCTGAAATACACATAAAAATGATCCACAAAGCGCATGTCTTCTCTAGAGCCAGCTGCTCACCTCCAAGACATGAGCATGTGATCACCTAGAGGCTGGGTTGACCAGCAGGGCTGGGGAACTGAATGCCAAGCAGCACTTCCATGTGGCTAGGACCACACTCACACCACAGGGCTGCCTTGCCTTGTGCAAGAGCTCAGACAGCTGCTGGGGCAGGACAGAGCAGCTGCCTGCATCCCTGGAGCTGGAAATGGGTTCAGGGAACTTGAGAGCTGGGGGCCTGGCCTGCCAACTCTGAGTCCTGCAGCTGCTACCGACATTCTCCCTCAGTCTGTGAAACAGGGTTGGGACTTTGGATAGCAAGAACCAACACAAACCTCTGCAGGTAGTCTGCTGAACTCAAACATAGGGCTGATGTCTTCCCAAACACACACAGTGCTCATCTTAGCCTGCTCCTCCAACAAGCTCTCACTCATCCTGTCTCCCCTATACACCACCTCATCCAATGCCTCAGCAGAAAACAGCTCTGGGGGAACTTGAAGCACCCAGGGGTGTGAACCCACAAACCTGGTTACACAGGACTGATGCAAATGTGTCCTTGGAAGAAAATTCTTTCCTTGACTGACTGTCCAAATCTCCCCTTACTGCTCTGCTGAAAATAGCTGCAATATCACAGACATTAAATCTTCAACCCAGAAGGCAATGTGTGTTTGTCCACCCCAACACATTTTCACTGCCTTTAATTGGTTTTGTTTGGTTTGTTTGTTGGTTTAAATTTTTAACCTTTCTGCAAATATCTTGGTGTGAATGGCCACTAGGTCAAATGCACCAACCTGGCAAAAAGGGGATGCCAAGGAAGCCCCAGCAGTGCCACAGATCTCTTCCCTCTACACCTGCCAGAAGCAATTGGAGGGAATTAAAAAAAAAGAAAAAAAGAAAAAGTCGTTCAGAGCACTATGTACCTTTTGGGCAGGGAGGGCAG